>CM051025.1:96817473-97349973 GCA_027627225.1 Congeria kusceri
TTGATCAGAACATTACTGAGCTTTTTTACAAAATATATAGCAGGAAACATTCAAATCCATCCACTTTTCCCCCAAAGTTGTCTTTATAAACCCATCGTTTTTAAAATGTGCAGCCCCCCCTGTCAAAATGGACTTCATGAGATCAAGAATTTTTCATGCCATTAAGCATATTCATGAAGTCTTCTTGAAAACCTCTAATAACAAACTTCATGAAGTTTTATGCATAAGTGATTTAAGGTACACTTCATGAAGGTGTCATGCATTACTGAAATTCTAGAAACATTTATGAAGCTTGAAAAAGAATAGATCAAGATTTTTTTATGAATACCACCCTTAGGTCAGATTTCCGCATTGCATTTCAAGAAGCGGAGAAAATGCTGAATAGATGCGGAAGTGTTGCGGAAATCATCAGTTTCCGCAGATTCTCCACGTATTTTCCGCAAAAATGATTTTGGCTTTGCGGAGAAATTTCTTACATGCGGAGAACATGCGGAGAGTATGAGGAATATTGACACTTAAAATTTTTACAGTTGCGGAAATTCTGACGTAGACATTTTCATGATGCGGAAAAGTTATACTTTCAAAAAAATCACAAGCTTGTTAATCTATTTCTTAAAACAAGAGCTGTTTGTAAAACATATATGCCCCCTCTAGGTCAAAAACATTCTTTAATATCAATTTGGTGAGAATTGTTGAACATACACCCATGAAACCACAAGTCTGATTTCTGTGTTTTATCTCTGTCTGAATAAATACTGAATACATTCTGAGGACATAACCTGGGACATAACCTGAACATCTATGTGAAAAAAGGGGCATATATAATGTCAAAATACAAAACAGAGTTATGTGGAATGTAGAACTTGAAGCTGGAGTTGAGGACAAAGGTATATTCTAATTTTCAAGTGAATAACTTATGTGTTTTTGTAGTTACAAATGTTTTAATTATAAACTTTAACCTGAAAATATATGTGAAAAAAGGACATAACTATGTCAAAATATAAAACTGTAAAACTGAGTTATTGGGAATGTGGCAATTGATGGAGTTGATGACATTTAAGGTATATTCTAAATTTCAAGTGAATAACTTTTGTAGTTTTGAAGTTACAGAAGTTGTGAATATAAACTTTAACCTGAAAATCTATGTGAAAAAGGGGCACAACTATGTCAAAATAGAAAACTGAGTTATGGGGAATGTGGCACTTGATATTACAGTTGATGATAAAGGTATATTCCAAGTTTCAAGATTATAACTTATGTAAATTTTCACTTACACAAGGGCATAAATAAATGCTATTTTATGACATGTATAGTACACCATATCATGCAATGCTATGCAGGATATGATGTCATTTATGACGTCATCAGTTGACTTTCATTGCTCATGTCTGAAATGATTTAAACATGATTGTGATGTTAAAACATCAATATCTATGAATATTGAACACTTCTAACCTTTGTCTGTAAGTGTTATTTCATTTAAGTTACAACAAAGTCAATAAACTATAATTGATTTTGCACATTTGAAAGGGTTTGACATTTTTAAGCATTTGTAATATATTTTTGCGACCATATGCCAAGAGGCTTAAGCTGCATGTCTTCTTACTACTCACAGTTATGTTCCTGTAAACAACAATCGTTTGACTTATTATTATTGTTTTCCTTACAATATAATCCTTCCATCAATGTTCTATTATATAATGAGTTTGCAAAATGGAAAATCAGTACTTTATCATTTGTCTGTATTTTAATGTTAACTATGGAAGCACAATTGGACCATAAAATTGTGAAAAGTTTCATAATCATTATATTGTTTACTGTTCCTAACCACATTGTACTTTAAGGAGATTTTTAGACATAATAAACTGGAAAATGGAAAATAATGTATCTGTTATAATTGTCTGCACAAAATTATGTTGTTTTGTTGATTTATATTAGCACAATTGTACTGTATCATGAAAAAAGTTGCATTATAATCATTTCCAGTTGGATATTTATACAGGGGTGATAAAATTCCGGTTTATGCCGGATTTCCGGTTTTCTTGTTCCAAAAATTCGATTTTCAGATCGATATAAATCCGGGGTTTTATTTAGTAGGGTGGGTTGGGGTGGTATGAAAACACTTGGGTACGAATCAAAATCGGAAACGAAACTGCCGGAATTTTCCGGAGTTCAACGAATTGAACCTGTCTTTTGTGTTATTGAATGTTATTGGTCGATATTCGTCCGTATATGTTTCGGGAAATGCCGGAAAATAACGATTTCATTTAGTTATTTGCAGGTACATAAGCGACCGGAAGTGATCTTTGTTACCAGCGGAAAATTTGTATAAATAGGCGTCTGTCAAGAACGTAGATATTTTTGAACAGTTTGACATCACGATTGGTAAGTTCCAATAGCGTAGGTCTACCTCTACGGAAGAGGTTTAGTTACTGTAGTTAAAATAGTATCCATGCCGAACGTGCCATAATTTGATAAAGTTAGGACATGGCAATATTGAAATTTAGAATTATCAAAATTCTAGCAGATTGTCTTTTGACTTTTAAATTTTTTTTAACGAATGTGAGTGGCAATAATGGCATGGCTGCGGTCCGCATCCTCCTCTGTATTCTCCCTTTATTAACCATAACACTGTTGCTGGTACGGACAGGTCTGTTTTAATTATTTTTATATGCCCCTAAAATATGAGCCGAACAGCAACGTGTTTTACATTGATAAAAAATTCTCATGGGTAACCTGTCAAAAGCATGGGCAGGTAGGGGAACCCATAGTAAATTTTTGAAAATGTGAATTTGTACATAACATTTTTTTTAAAGCGTTTAAATATTAATACAGGCTATATACATGCAGGGAGGACCCGTGCTGATTTTTTTTAAACATCTTGATATTTAGTTGGTATGACTACAATTTGTTTTCATGAAAACAAATTACGATTCCAGGGACAGAAAACTCAATATATCGGTAAATTCAAAATACTGAAAGCCATTCATGATAGGACAACTAATTATGCATACAAGTCACAAAAAGAAATTATTTTTTGTTCAACAGAAGTCTTTGTGTGTCTCAAAAGCAACAGTATATGATATTGAAAACAACTGTTAATATATGTCTTATATGAATAAAAAAAGTACTCAAACAATTGAGTTCATTATAACGGATGCAGTAAAAAATGTCCTATGCTTTGGCAGAAAATGTATATAATACGAATGTCTTGATTTGTAGGTATTCAGCATGCCTCTTGACTTTGCCACAGACAAGGACGATGTGCGGGCTAGTTTACAGTACCAGAGCGATTTACGTCTCATCGTTCCCTGTCAGCTCATAACCTTGCCGTGGAAACTTCAAGACTGTTTGAAGCTTACAGTGTTCCATTATCAATTCCTGTCAAAAAAGGAAAGAGAGAGACTGGCACCAATCATTGATAGCCTTCTTCAAAGAAATCATGTTTCAGATGAGAGTCAGGAGGAGGTCAAAGCCATCGGACGGCGTCTTCGGTAGAAGAAAATGACCAAGGACGGGGAAACTCGGAAGGAGAGAGTTATCAACAAGATGTTTGATCAACGCAAGAAGACTAGGATGCTGTTAGGACTTTACATCTCTGTGCTGAAATGCCTGAAGCAGTATTCTGTGTTGTTTCAGTCCAAAGAGCCCATGTTGCATATCCTTCA
Organism: Congeria kusceri; assembly: GCA_027627225.1. NCBI lineage: Eukaryota > Metazoa > Mollusca > Bivalvia > Myida > Dreissenidae > Congeria > Congeria kusceri. The sequence goes on from CM051025.1 coordinate 96,821,142, forward strand.
TGATCAGCACCAAAAAGTGTAACTGCCTGACTAGTGATGAGAAATTACACCAATCAGTGTGTCTGGTGTGTGCATAATAACTACGTTGCAATAAAGCAAAATGTGCTTATATAATTTTTGTGACTGTTCTGTGACACTTCCACTAGCTGTTTACAAAAATAATTAAAACTCACTGACACTAGTCATGTACAGGTGTATTCATTTTGAAATGTTAAAGTTTTGAACTTCATTTGAATAGATGCTTGAAGTTTGATGTAGTTAGATTGTTGAATTTTCCTAAAGAATAAAAAAATATAATTTAAACTGGCTCTAGTCATGTACAGGTGTATTTATTTTGAAATGTTAAAAGTTTTGAACTTCATTAGAATAGTTGCTTGAAGTTTGTTGTAGTTAGATTGTTGAATTTTCCTAAAGAATAAAAAATATTAATATTCACTGGCACTAGTCATGTACAGGTGTATTTATTTTGAAATGTTGGAAGTTTTGAACTGCTTCAGAATAGTTGCTTGAAATTTGTTGTAGTAAGATTTCCTAAAGAATAAAAATATTAATATAATAGATTGTCTATGTTCCTTCTTAAATAATTGTTTAATAGGAGCTTGGTGGTGGGTTTGTCATATATAACCCCATTAAATGACCAACTAAAAAGTTAAATATGCAGGTAATGATCACTGAAGAAGTGAATTTCACAATTCAAATGAGACAGAACAGAATACCAGCTGCCCGAGCATAATTTTAAGCTAATCTAAGTCACTTAAAATACGCAAGTGCCAGGAGCTTCAGGGGGCTTCGCCCCCTATGACCCCCACCAGGGCCTACAAATGGGGCTATCGCGCCCCCTGGACTCCCAGCGAAAAACTTCAGGTTTTTTTTTTTTTACACAGTATCACCCCTGTTATAATATTCACATATTATTTAATGTCTGACAAACCATTTTAGGGGAGTTAACCATTGAACCTTAATAATATCAAGTGCCACCAGAGTACTTAGTGTAAAGGTCATAATAATTACTGTATCTGTGGTCTGAATGCAGTCTGAATAACTTGCCTGAATAGCCCTCTGAATATTGTCTGGACTCTTACGAATTTTGTCAGAATTGTTCCATTTTAAGTCTTTTTTCAGCAATGTCAGAAATAATAGACGCATCCACAAATGTCAATTACATTCAAATTAATCTGCAATATTATCCAATCATCGCACTTGGATATCATGTGTTTGGCGAATAAAATATTTGATACAATAGAGCACGTGCATAATATTTGTGATATTCAAATGAGCACGTGGCAATGTTTGTGATTTTCGATGAATGGAAATTAATTCTTTAACAATAGCTGGGGAGTAGTTTTAACTATTTGTGGAAAAATCCAGATCAGTCTATTCAAAGATATGTCTGACTCAATTCAGACAGTACTTTTTCATGAGGGTAGAAAGCGGGAACAGCTTAAAAGGCCAATTTTACATAAATTGACCCTTCACCAAATTTGATCAATACCATTCTGCACCACTGAAGAAGATGGCCGCCAGAGCTGAAAATAAAAAATCTTTAAACTATAGCCAAGGGAGGATCACCCAATTATTCCTCGAGTGTCAATTTTCTGTGGATTATTTCCACCTGCTGAAAAACAAATGCATTAATTTTCTGCAGAGGTTCTGCATATATGGAAATAGAAATGTCCGCACTGAACGCGGAACAAATGATGATACTATGTCCACTTTTGATAGCTCTATTATTTTTAGAAGTCTTAATGAATGTGGAAGAAAAGCACAACCAATTTATTCTTGAAATTACAAAATTTTTGTTCATGGAGTATTCATGAATATCTGTGAACTATAAATGAGACATTAGAATAAAGAACAAAATTATTCATGAAATCTTCATGGAATATTTTTTCATGAAGTTGTGCATGAAGTCTTCATGAAGACTTATAAGTGCATAGTTCATGAAGTTTTTATGAACAAACCCATTCTTTATTTCATGCAGAAAAATTTTTCTGCATGTGAAAATGCATCAACTATTCATGAAGCTATGTTTTATGAATGTTTCATGCATTTGTCTCATTTATAGTTCACTTCTTTTCCATGAAGTCTTCATGAAGCCACTGCATGAAGTATTCACAAAGATTTTAAGAAGAATTCATGAAGTATGCCTAAACATTTCACGGCTATATTATCATTTAAATGAGGGTATTGGGTAACTTATTGACGATAGCAGTTTAAAAGATTTGGAATTACAATGTACTATTCTGATAGAAATTACTAAGGACTTGTACATGTTGTGTATTATTTGAAACAGTAATCACATATTTAAAGTTATTCTTCAAGAATTATATACAGTAATACCTTCAAACAATTGCCTGCCAATGGCCTGTGTGTATTGGCAGTCAGGTTGAATGGGAGAATGTTGGAGCTGCCATGGAAGGATATTGTATTAATTGTTAGCAACAGCTTGCTGTAAATCACTCAAAATCAATATCACTAGACTTGTTTCTGCTTCATGAATATTCCCTTCTCAGCTTTATTCTGTGCCAGTGATGCTGACCTATGTTTGTATTCAGGATATAGTGGCCATTTGACTTGGATATATAGTGGCAGATATGTAGTATCTAAGTTCAAGAGAAGTTCAATCAGAGCATCATCTACCTTTTTGTGAGTGAAATTTCATTTGGTTCCAGTACTTACTTTGGATGTTTTGGCTTCTTGTAAGTGACTGTACTTTAATTGTGCTTAGCAAGGATATATACAACATTTGTGGCTATATTGGATATTTAATCTCATCTGTGGTATGTTTTTAGTCTCCAGACATATTTCTGGGCATATGTGCCTGTTAATATACTGCATTATACTGGTATATGACGGACACTATCCTGTCTGACAGTCACTCATGTCTCAATCAATCAGTGTTTGATCATTACATATAGATTTTGTTGTGTTTGTTGTGCTGACATTACATTAACATGTAATGGCGATTGTTTTGTTTAGAAATACATCATTATTTTAAAGACGTTATTGTTTATGAAAAGTTAACCTCGCCCAAGGGCAAGTTTTTGTGCACTTTTACTTGCCACCACTTTTCACCACAGATAATTGGTTGTCATATACAGTCTAGTTCACTTTAAATAAAAATGAGGCGTGTCTTGGGAATGGGAGAATCCGGGACGACACTTTCCGGTTTTATGGTATTTTCTGTTTCAAGGAAGTCTCCATTAAACATAAATCCACTGTAGGTGGAAGGACAACAATTTACGCACATTCATTAAAGGGACTATGTTAACTAAAAATTGGCTTCCTATTGCACTATAATTGATATTATATGATAGAAATTAGTTGGTTAAGACAAATTTATTATACTTGACAAAACCTATTTAAATCAGTAATAAGGAATATTCTCTATACTATTAATTAGTCTTAAATGCATAGTATACATATAATAGTGCACATATTTCGGTCAAGTATTTTGAATACAATTTGTAATACACAGCAGATCCGCTATATCGCGATCCGTTATATCGCGATGTCCAATATATGGCAAATCGGCCGTGGATCCCGATTTTTTGTCATGTACTTCAATATTTTCCTATTACCAAATGCTCATAAATAAATCCAGTTTTATCCGGATGTTCGTGTCTCTTTTATTCACACTCTTGTAGTGCGACAAACAATACGCCAATTCGCTCAACATCAAAGTGCACAGCGCGCGTGCCACCCATGACAACGTCCTTTCACTGCTGTCACTCTATTTAGCACCAGAATTACACACAGTCGACATGGAGGGTGTATACAGTAACTGTATGTCAAAAATCAATACTGAGCTATCTGAATGACAATCGATATGGCTTATCTGTTTCTTTTTTGTTTCAGGAGAAATGCTAACCGCATATTGTTCGCGATATAGACACCTAATTTTGTTGCTGTGTGCTACGAAACTTATACAAAAGTAAAGATCTGAATGTTCTCTGCGCTACAAAGTTTTTAATTGGGCGATCAATACACCCACGCTTTCCATGCGGACGACGTGACATTGTACATGATTGTCAACAATTTTTCGCGCGCTTTTTCTAAGAGAACAAAGAGTTTACACAAAATACATGTGTGTTGTAATCGTTGATAGAATTTATGTTAACTTCACGTGAATAGTGAACTTCGGATAGGCATTTCGGACTTTATCTTTTTATACGCGATTTGAAATTTATTCAATGGAATTAAAGGAATAATATTATATTTTCATATACAAATGGAATAGTTTACATATGGATTTAATACATAATGGATTTAACAACATTTAAAAGGGTGAGTTATTTACATAATTACATATATGTTTGAGATCGGGGAAAAACTGGCAAGTGTATACATGCATATCTACTGAATGGCCTGGCAAGTTATATCGTGATCCGGATATATCGTGATCGTGATCCGTGGACCCCGCGAATCGCGATATAATGGAGTTACAATGCATAATTTGAAGATCGTAGGGTAGCAAAAAATACTTTCCCACCGTGAAACCTGCATGCTTGGTATGTACACTTGACCGGCAATAGACCTTTCCAGGTTTTGTCTCGAACGTTTTAAACTCCTCCCTAGCTATTGTTAAGGGATTAATTTCCGTTCATCAAATATCACAAACAGACTACAAGTATACCACGTGCACTTTTGTCTAGAATAGGTTAAATGTTAATCATGTAATGTCCAAGTTCAATGATTCGATAAAGTTGCAGATTAATGTGCACATGATTGACATTTGTGGAAACGTGTACATTATAAGGCATAAACAAAATTATGTTTGTTTCAGGTTACCCGACCTAAAAAAATGGCCCGACCCTAGAACATTTTATTGGGTTTGTCAGATATTTATTTGTTTTATTTACCTTTTTCAATAATTAAATGTATTTTTGGATAAATAAATGTTTTGGTTTGATAGCATCCACTTATAAACAATGTTTAAGGATACAATTGATATGTTTTGAGTATTTGTTCAGTTTTATAATCTTCAAGTTGACCATTTACCAAATAAAATAAAATAAAAATAAATAAAAAAAGCCCGACCTACCTACCCTAATTTTTTTGGGCATGTAACCTGAAACAAACATTTTTTTTTTATGCCTAACATACACTGGCCAGCTTGATCCCTGGCTTAGTCTGGTATGTAGACTAAAGACTGTAGTCTTTCATATCAAGATGGACAGGCAGTTTAATAACTGTAAGTAGCTCTGGGTGAGAGTGAACTGTAAGTACCGCAAAAGTATGTTGCCTTAAGCATTGGTGATCCAAGATAATAACCTCATACATTTATTGCCCAGATTTATAAGTTACCAAGTCTGCTTGGACAAGGCCTATGATAGCCATAAGCATTTTGTTTGATATCAAACCTACATATGTCAGATTATCATGCAGTAATTGGTAAAGGATTGACTGTTTTATTGATCTTAAAAGAGAGCTGTATGTTCTTTCAGCTGATAGTGATGTGTCACAATGGAGGGAGTTTTCAGAGGTTGTGCTATCAATGACTGGCAGTGTTTGCGGTCTCGTTACTTGGCAAAGTCACATGATTGTCAGATAGAATGTGTGATTTCAAAATGTCTTATCAATCAATAATTACGTCAGCTGATGGCCTTTTACAAAATGTAGTGTGCTGCATTTATCAGTGATATAGCGGGATATAGCCTGATAACTTTCATGAGTGGGTGTTAATGTGTTTGACCGTTATAATAATTTGTGTATAGTGGGTGTGTCAAGTTGTACATGTAAATTGTCGAGCAACTTTACCTTCCAAGATACACGACTGTTCAAGCATGTTTTAATTGATTTTTTATTTTAAAGATGCACTGTGTGACTATAATATTATGTCGATAGCAACATGTTTAAGCAATACATTTTGTAATTTAGAAATTTGATCAATCACTTATTTATCACATTTTAAAGTAACTTAAAGAAAGATTTTTGTCTGTCTTTTGCATGAATACAGGTAGTCCAAGTTCTAAGGATGGTGTTCACTAAAATAACTTCTTAAGACAGATGTCAGCCAGCCAACTTCCATTATGATGAACAATTTAATTTGCATTAGAGCCTCTTTTTATCAGACCAGTGGTCTTTCTCCTGTAGTGTTCTTTTATGACCTGAATTTGGAGAGACTGTTCTATTTCTGTTCACACAGCTTTGTTGTTCTACCTTCCAGATCTCCTGAATAATTAAGATCATGGTGAACAAGGTCAGTGTGTTTGATTCTTGATACAGAATCAGGCTGTTGCTTTCTACCTGTGATGTTTTCCTTATCTTTGAAAAATAGGGTGCAGCAGAGAACAGGTTGCTCTTGTTGTGATTTGGAAATGAGATTTGTTTGCTTGTTTGATAGAGTTTGTTGATAACCCAGGCTTGTTCCTGTACCTGTAGGCTGACATTCTGGTGTTGCTAAAGCCTTGATTGGTACACTCTGCTTTAAATTTTGAATCTTCCATGTTATAACTTGAAGGGCTTGCTTTGTATATCACAAAAGGATTTGCAGTATACTATGAACAGAGGTACTGTTTTATAAATTATAATTCAGTTTATTATTTTGGGCTTATATTTTTCTGTAAACTTTAAATGATTGTGTTTCCTGCTTACAATATTATGTTTATGATAGTATGTTTAGGATGTCAAATTCAAGAACAATGTTTATATGTACAGTTATGTTGTTTGGTAATTACGTAGTCTAATGTCATTTACTGAGCCTGTATTAACCGGTTATTGATCACCAGACCAGTGAGTTATTATTGATTTAAGTGTTATACGATGTACAATGACTGTTTGTTTTGTGGTAGGTATTCATTAAAGCGACATTTTCTTGCCAAAGTGTTTGTAACGTTTATATTTTAGTAATACTGGTAATATACTACAGAAGATAATGAGTGGATCGACCATTTATTGTAAATAGGGGGAAACGTGGTTTTCTGTTTACAAACACGCTGTAATCCAGGACGGCACTTTCAGCCTACAGAGGATTTATGTTTAGAAGAGATTTCCTTGAAACAGAAAATACCATAAAAGCGGAAAGTGTCGTCGGGTATCAACTTGTGCGGTTAGCTTGAGGTGTGTCAGGGGAAAACCGGACCTTTCATGGATTTGTTTGAGTACACCATCAATCAATACATGTTCTGTAGTCAAGTACCTCTTAATTAGTTTTGGGAATTTTGTTTCCCTATTTCACTGTGATTGAAAGCTGATAGTGTTGTTTTGGTTTTATAATTGCTTGTATAATAATGGCTGAAGTAAACAAAACGTTACTGAAATTAACAGCACATGTTATTATTACTCCGATAAATAAACCTGACACAGGCCTTAATGCATGATGATGAATATATAATAAAATGATTATGAAAATAATATGAGCTTCCATAAGGAAATCATGTTTATTCAATACATGCTGCAAAAAATAACCTTGTTATTGGGTCTGATGCAAATAACCAATGGTATAAAGGGTCACAAACTGAGCCAAAATCCAATGTTAAATATAAGAGATAATAAATTAAAGAGTTAAATTGTGCTTATAGAGTTCACAGGTCAATTTGTTTGAGCTATGTTACTTCCTCCTATAAGTTGGATGACAGTTCACAGAGCTTTTTTTGAAGTTTTAAGTGAAGGCCAAGGCCCTTTTTTTAAAGGAAAAATATTGCTGTTACTTTCAGTTTGATAAAGTGGAGCAAAAATTTCTGGTTAATAAAGTCAGGCTTTGGGGAAAAGTGCATGTCATTTTCCAGATTTTTTTTTTAAGGTAAACACTTATAAGGCTACTTCTATTTTTACTAAATGTAAAGTGTCCATCGCTTTCTCTTGCTTTTACTTTTACAGTGGCAATACACGTAAAAATCTAGCTTTCTCTGTTGTTGTTTTTTTAATTTTTGAAAGAAACAGTCATCTGTGTGTGGGTGTGTGTGCTCTATTGGATTGTTTACGAAGGTTTGATTACATTTACAAAGGTTTGGTTACATTTACAATCATTGGTGAGGTAAAAGGCGACAGCTTGTTAGGCTTAATTATCATGTCGTGAAATGCAAGTGTGGTGGTTGTTAGTAAGTACACATATATAAGGTGTGCCGTAGGAAAACATGGGCTTAATGCATGTGCGTGAAGTGTCGTCCTGGATTAGCCTGTGCAGTCTGCACAGGCTAACCCAGGACAGCATTTTTCGCCTACGGTGGATTTATGTTTTGAAGAGACTTCCTTAAAACAGAAAATACCATAAAAGCAGAAAAAGCCGTCCTGTGCAGTCCGCACAGGCTAATCCGGGACAACACTTGACGCATGTGCATTAAGCCGGTTTTCCCACGGCATGCCACATATATACAGTTGTTATTACAAAACATGATTTCATAATTAGACATATATTCAGTAAATTGTGCATTCATGCAGAGTTCTTGAAATTGTTTTCCGAGTCATACGTTGGATATGCAAGTAGCATGCAAGTTCAGAAATTGTGATATTTGTGATGTACACACATCAAGACAAAAGCTATTTCTGTAGTAATGGTATGCAGTCATGCATAAGGAGCATTCGTATCTAGTATCATTTATAAAAAAAGTACATGTAAATAGGCTATAGGTATAGTGCGAAATTATTAACCTGACACTCGTTAATCTTCGTAAAAAACCGTATGTGTGTTCGGTTGTTTGCATTGTTTTGAACGAGTGTCTGTTATAGGTAAATACAGCAAGATTGATATTTAATGGTCGTGTGGTATAAGTGCTAGCGCTTCACGCCATCGAACCGAGTTCAATTCCTTCCGACAGTGACTTTTTAAAAACTGCATCTGTTCCGCTACACCATTCGTGCTGTACTATACTGTAACTCCATTATATCGCGATTCGCGGGGTCCTCGGATCGCGATCGCTATATATCCGGATCGCGATATAACTTGCCAGGCCGTTCAGTAGATATACATGTACACACTAACTTGTTTTTCCCCGATCTCAAACATAAATGTAATTAAGTAAATAACTCGCCCTTTTTAATGTAGTAAACATCCATTATGTATTAAATCCATATGTAAAATACGCCATTTGTATATGAAAATATAATATTACTCCTTTAATTCTGTTGAGAATGAATAAACGTCGTCCGCGGAAAGCGTGGGTGTATCGATCGCCATATAAAAACTTTGCAGCGCAGAGAACATTGAGATTTTTACTTCTGTATAAAAGTTTCGTAGCACACAGCAACAAAATTAGTTGTCTGTATCGCGAACAATATGCGGTTAGCATTTCTCATGAAACAAAAAAGAAACAGATAAGCCGTATCGATTACGTTGTTGTCATTCAGATAGCTCAGTATTGATTTATGACATACATGTACAGTTACTGTATACACCCTCCATGTGGACTTGGACTGCGTGTAATTCGGGTGCTGTTACACTCTGTTGTTGAACGAGTCGGCGTATTGTTTGTCGCACTACAAGAGTGTGAATAAAAGAGACGCCGTGAAGGCCCAAAAATCCGGATCAAATTGGATTTATTTATGAGCATTTGGTAATAGGAAAATATTGAAGTACATAAAAAAATCGGGATCCACGGCCGATTCGCGATATATTGGACATCGCGATATAACGGATCGCGATATAGCGGATCTGCAGTGTATATCTAAAGCAATATGATATCAATTTACATTGTGGTATTGCCTACGCTACACTCGATACATTTCGTGGTATCTATAAATAAATCCCGATTGCATACGGAATATTGATGAGTGTCAGGTTAATAATTTCACGTTATACATTGTATTTTTTGCTTTGTTTGTACAGTGTTCAGTTCAAAAGACAGTATTTACATGCAGATAAAAATGTTTATGTCTATGTGTAATAGACACACAGTCATAAGGAAAAACCGTGTATGTAAAAATAAACAGTTATTATTCTAAGAAAAGGATAGCAGGATTTGTTCTGTGAAAAATTGAAAACTTACATTTGGATAGACCTTATAGCAGATAACATTTATTTGAAAATGATAATGTTTATAAATTTTATATATTTATATGAATTTGTATTTCATTCAGATGAACAAGATGATTAAAGACATTTGACAAGACATCTAATCTGGTAAGTCATCATGAATTCTAAACTTGTAATTAATACTACATTGTTATAAATAGACCTTTAAATGAATAAATACTATATAAAGTGTAATTATTTAGTTGAAATGTGTTGCTAATATTGTCCGTATGGTAATAAAGCATATTATTCATGGTAAAATCTGTAAATACACTATAGATCTAACGTAATTATGAGGTGAATATAAAATGTGTCATTCACCTACAATTTTGGGCAGACAATTGTCAGACTGTCTGTCAAGGTGGTAGTCTTCTTGGATTGATGCTTTACAAAGTTTAACTGTATATGTTACAAACTAGGTGTATTATAGATTGGTAAGTGTATACCGGTACATGTAAAGAGGTCCACCAACCCAGATGATCAAGATGGAGTCGCAAAACAGGTCAAAAACCCATCTGAAATTATCTCTCAATAATCTGAATCAGTTGCGATAAATATCAGGTCTGTGGTTAGGGATACACTCCCTGAATGGTCAGAGTCCCACTTTTGACAGTCCGCACAGGCTGATCCAGGATGGCACTTTCCGACTAAAGTGGATTTATGGTTAGCAGAGACCTCTTTGAAACAGAAAATACCATTAAAGCGGAAAGTGCCGCCCTGGATTAGCCTGTGCTGACTGTACAGGCTAATCCGGGACGACACTTAACGCACATGCAATTGCATTAAGACCGGTTTTCCCACAACGTGAAATACCATATATTCCCTAATAAACGCAGATGGAAGCTACACATTTTCCCATCAAAGGAGGTGTTTATTATGAGTCCAGTTTTTGGAGTTCTGTCATATATATCAGTTTATGGAAAACATTTTGTATGACTCTGTATCATATTGTGAAAACACTTCTTTTGAAGATTTATAAAAACATGTGTTTTGCATGCATGCACATCGAGTGTTTAAAGCAAAATGAGGGCATTAAATAGGCATGGAAGTTTGGATGTTTTTAAAGTGTGGGGGGAGGAGGGGCTTTATTAGGGTTGGGGCATCTGTTAGGGAATATACGGTACATTGTATATGTGTTTGTCTGTGTACGTGTCACACACATTTTCTGAACTGTCCGCTGAGATTTTAAGGCGGTTTTTGTGGAAGTCTGTAGCTAAAATTGGTAATTAGTTGTGGAGATAATTTTGCTTCATTATTCTCCTGGTGTCCATTTCTGAAGCTCATTCCTGGAAATGGCTGATCAGATTTCAAGGGGATTTGTAGTCCAAGTTAAATGCCTTCCATATGTGGCTGTCTAATGAATTAGATAAACTTGCTCACTGGTGGGCTGGCTAATTTATTTATCTGGCTGCAGATCTGATGGATGGACAGAAATTCTTTTAATTGAACATCTAAGATCTTGGCACTTATTCAAGGTTGTTGCAAATTGAAGAACTGCAGAATACACTGTAGGCTCATGACTTCACCTTGCACAACATTTGAACAGCTGTTGTCAAACAACACATGGCTTATTAGCGCTTTGGCTTCTTAATTACTGCATTTAAGAAGGGTTTTGAATTTCCATACCATCAAGTAATAATCTATAACAACCCACCATGCAGGCAGTTGCATTAATTGAAGGAACACAACCCAATTCATGTTTTTATGAAGTGCCTAGTTAATAAATGCATGTCTAACTCACTACTACTTATGTTTTTCAGTTTCTAATATGCTGGAGGGGTTTAATTGCTGTAAGAAGGCCAGGCCGCCAGGTAAAAATTTGTTTTGATACATAAAAAATATGAGGCGTGTCGTGGGAAAACCGGGCTTAATGCATGACTTGTGCGTTAAGTGTCATCCTGGTTTAGCCAGTTCAGTCTGCACAGGCTAATCTGGGACGACACTTTCTGCCTACAGTGGATATATGTTTAGAAGAAACTGACTTGAAACAGAAAATACCACAACAACAGAAAGCTTTTTCCCAGATTAGCCGGTGCAGACTGCCTGACGACTCGACACTTCCCTGTGAAATGTTCTTTGCTGACATACCTGTGCAGCATTCATGGTTCCAGTAAGTGGGTTTGGTCGCTTTCTAGTTAGTGGCTGAGAATTATGGTTTGTATGAAGTCTGTGTAGTGGTAGTTTTTGCTGCTATATTTGCCACATAGATATCATCTTGAAAATGTATTGAACACTCACGCGGTGCTGCAAATGGCATCATTAGTAGAAACAAGTACAAAAAATTAGAGAAAGTTTCTTAATTCAACAAATTATAAAACTTACTATTTATGTACATTAAACCATCAGTAAAAATGTGTTTTCACAAACTAAATGTAAAAAAATAATAATGGAAATTTAGGTCAAAATAACTGTATTATTTAGATGTTAAGATTATTTCTGTAGTTTTTAGCTTTACCGAACAATAGGTGAGCTTTCCTACTCGCCCCAGCATTTTAATTCAAAAGTCTTATAATTTCTAAACTACATAAGGTATTCACTTGAAACATGGAATACATCTTTGTAATCAACTCCAATGTCAGGGGAGCAATCCCCATAACTCTGTTTTGTATTTTGACAGATGTATGTCCACTTTTCACATAGATTTTGGGGTTGAAGTTTTTGTTGTAAAGTCTTGTAATTTCTAAACTAAATAAGGTATTCACTTGAAATTTTGAATAAATTGATGAAATAATTGCCATAACTCGGCTTTGTATTTCAACAAAGGACTAGGTTCACGAAAGGTAAAAAATGGCCCTATGGGATTTATTGATTAAAATTACCTGAAAGAGTTGGTTATATCTCTAGTTTAGAAAAACATTTATAAAAACCCTTAAAGAAACTATTTTCTCGTTGACATGGCAACCATTTCAAATATATCCATTTTTCATATATGAACAAAACAAGGCTATCGTGAGCAATAATACAGTTGTATTAAAGGGAACTAATAAGAACAAGAAGTAGTTTGATCAAGACCTAAAGAAAACTTGTATTCTTAACCTAGTAATTTACATGCTGGAACTCAAGTTTCCATGGTAACCATGTTTATTGTTGAAACAAATACATATATGTTCACCTTTTGAATTTAAACATGCACATTTTGACAAATGTCAAGCGCAGTCATTATACTCTCAGCAAAAAGATGTGTATACATGTATGTTGCCATAGCAACTAATTATAGCAATATAATTATATAGATTTCCAGTATTGTAATGACACTGGACATTGTAAAAGTGCAGTAATACAAAATACAACAAACTGATTCAAACTGTCAACCAAGAAATAGTCCTCAATTAGTTTGAACATTTCTATAAAATATACAGAACAGAGTTGATGCATAAATCAATTTAAATGCGCATTCAATCATGGTTGCTATGGTAACAATAGCCACCAAATACATGGAACTGAAGCTAAAATTAAATGCAGTATTCAGTTTATAATAGTTTTCTATAACCATTTCAATTAATTTTTGATATTGCTAACAAATATTTAAGCAAACATGTGTAGCTTTGATGCTTAATTGGAAAAATATACTGCAGGTGTTCGAAAGTCATGTTTAATCCATATAACTATAAACAGCAGTATTAGAGAACGGTTCGAAGAAGAAGTTACCAGGCAGTGATAGTTCAGATATAATGGCAACATTCTAATAAATCACAAAACTATACAAGATTAAATATTAGCCTAAAATGCACATGACAATTATCTAATCAAATTCAGTGTTAAAAACAGCATGAATAATATCAACATCAAACAACATAACTTTTGATATTACTCCTCAATGGCACTTTCCTCGGAGTCAGAGGAATCTACCGGTTGTGGTACATCGGCCGCGTCGTCAATATACTGTCCCCAGTCCTTCACACCTGGTTCCCTTGAAGACTGGTTAGGCTGGCCAAGGTACCACAACACGGAAGCTACATGTGAGCAAGTACCCACAGTCTTGGACCCACACTTGCACCGACAGTACCAGCCAATGATGTGGTCACTGTCGTACTGTATCCATACCAAGTACGAGCGGGACGACACATGCCTGCTCTGTAATCTGACTCTTATTAAACCTTCCAACTCTTTATACACCTGTATACTGCAGTCGATGCCTAGGTACTCCTGTATGTAACTACCTGTGAGTTTCAACTGGTAAGTACCTAGAGTAAGTAACCGCAGTGTGTTGTCATCAAGAGATGGAAAGTCGAGGTCTTCAGTGTTGGTATCAGCCCACTTGGCGACACTTCGCCTTTCCAGGTTGTTATCAGTTACAAACTGCTGAAGTACATTGGAATGGCTCAGTAACTCCTGCATGCGTGCGGCCACAGCCAGGTCCTCGTCGACATTCTTGGTAGCATTAATGGGGGTCAGGTACTTGTTAGATAGGGCGCAGGCAATTCGGATATAGTCCCCTATAAAGGGGACCTGTGTTGTAAGCAGGATTTTATCAAGGTACTTCCAACGTTTGATCCTTGTGTTGGCTGCTTCTACAACCCATCGCACCTGCAAAACAATTTTAAAAAACTGTTTCTACATATATAATTATATGTAAGTTCTTGTTACTTGCTCATGTTGAATATATATACAATTTACAAAGATGTGTTACCATAATTTGCAATTTGATTATCTTAGTTATTCTAAGTTCTTACACTTGAAATTAATTAGAATTTTTCGTGGCCGAAAGTTTAGATACAACAACTACGTTCGCTATGTCCGGTGAATAACAGTATTTGCAGAATATATTTTTAATTTTTATCCAATTCTTTTTTTTTTTAAGTAAAGAAATAATTTTCGATTATAGTTGTTTATCGGTCAATAAACAACCCTTTGGAGTTATGGTGCATCGGAATTAAACCACGATGCGTTGGTTTAATATCTACTCATCTAAATGACAAAGAGTGGTTTATTATGCGATAAATAACGATAATGGGAAAATATTTTCAATTCTAACATAATTTGACACATATTTTTGCAACTGCAATGAGAACTACATTTTGCTACGCTAAGCTCAGAATAGGGACTACTTTTTGCATTATTTATTGGGTAGTTTAACAACGATTATTTGTCCATACAAAAATAGCAATTATTATGTAAAAATAGTTATTAACGTATTATTTTATCAGTATTTCATTACCAGCCTTAAAGCGCGATTTTCATACATTGTATAGTGTTCCCAATTTGAACAAACACAATTATCCATTTAAACTCACGAGGTGATAATAAATACACCTGTTAAAACTACACAGTATAACAGCGAGTCGTCACCAATTAAGTGGGCATTCAAACTGCAAGCCGTTAGCGACACCATTAGCAACGGCGAAGCGTGTTCCACGCTTTGCACGTGGACGTCCATGCTTTGCACGTGGACGTCCACGCTTAGCATGTGGACGTTGTTAACAATCAGTAATCAAAACCACTGTAACAGGCCTTACGACTACGAAAATTCTCTATCTCATTTTTAGATATTGACAAATTAAAACGCTAGTTACATACAGGCTTTTCGTGTCATTGGCTAATATTTAAGATTAATACTAAAATTAAACTGAAGCATAAAAATGTTTGTAGTCGTTGGGCCTGAGCAACATAAGTAAATATCGGCGAAATCTTATTTTGGACTGACACAATATACATATTGTTCAATTTGCTTTTAATGGACAGTGCTACGGCGGAAACATTTTATTGTTAACATGAATGGGATAAGTATAAGTTTTATTCCAAAGAGAATAATGTGTGCATAATTAGGTTTCATACTTGATTACCGCTATTATGAAAAAGTAAGTTATATTTCAAACGAACAATAATTATAACAAATGGACAAGAAGCAAAGTATAGAAATTAACAAAAACATTAGCTGAAAAAGAGCATGCCAGAAGACTTATCGCGTATATTAACCACAGTCGAAAACAATTACCTTTGTTACCAAGCGACGGGTGTTAGCATCCTCGGTCGACATCTGCTTATCGCCCTTTTTGATGAAAGCTGGCATTTCTGCATGTATGCCGATGTCATCGAGCAGTGTAAGGGAGTCGCGAAACCCGCGATCAACGACGAAGATGTCGTTTGGCTTAATGCATTGTTTTATTTCTTCGATGTTTTTGTGCAGTATATGATTCAGGATTGATGCATCGTTATTTTTTTAGTCGGA
Source organism: Congeria kusceri (assembly GCA_027627225.1). Classification (NCBI taxonomy): domain Eukaryota; kingdom Metazoa; phylum Mollusca; class Bivalvia; order Myida; family Dreissenidae; genus Congeria; species Congeria kusceri. The sequence goes on from CM051025.1 coordinate 96,837,263, forward strand.
AAAATATGGCCCAATAATGCTCACAAAATGTCCAGATGTTGTAACTATCACCATTGGTTTCACAAGTGGACGGCCTTTGTGGACACTGTAAGAACGTCTTTGAAATTGAAAATTGGAGCTTTTGTTGATGTATATGTAGGTTCCGTCAAGTACCAATATTGCTTGATCATTACTTTCTGCAAGAAGAGATTGGGCTAATGTCCTTGTATGATTGTCAATGACATTTTCACGACTAATATGTTGAAATCCAAGATAGTGTGGAACGAAATGTTGCATCAAAAGTTTTCTCACTGATTGAATTGCCCTTCTTATACTTGATTTTGTAATGCCGAAGAGAGTTGCGAGCAAACTATTAGATATTCCTGATTTCATTGAAATTGTTCCCAGTCATGTTTTTCAGATCAGTGTCTGAGTAATGCTCGAGATTTTCAAAAGACATTCGTTTTACAGTTGATTTCATGGCTAATTGGCGAACTGTATTTAAAAGTTCTGTTATTGTTGTTCTGTTGAAAAAGGCTTGGTCCGTTGATTTAAAGGTTAAAAATGTATCTGGGTGAAAATGGCCGAGTTCATAGTCTATGTGGCACGGACAGCATCTGCTATGTGCAGTGATAATAATATTGTGTTGTACAAACACTTCTGTTCTAAGCTGCTGTGGCACAACAATCAGTTTCGGTCCAGGCTTTTTACATATAAAGCAGTACCCATGACTCTTGGACGCTGTCTGGATTTTAAGTCGTATGGATGGTGGACTGCCCACAGTGGCTGAACTTGTTTCTTCAACCTGGGGGAGACGGTTCTGATGTAATTTCGGAGATTCATCACGTCGATATGCTGGTCGTGAACATTTTCCGCAAATATAGTCGGACTCACTGCTTTCAATTAAGAAATTTCTTCGAAGATATTTTCTCAGATGTTTGTTTCCTGGCCGTCTTTGATGAACTGTCAGTTTACAACTGCATAGACTTCACTTTGACTGAGGCATCCTGTAATGAAATATATTTTTAAATATCAACAATATACCTGCTGGCAGTAAAATACATCATACCATTTGTACCTCGGATAATATCAGTAGGTATCAATATTTAAATTATAATTAAATAACTGGTATTTAAAATCCAACAAATAGATGTAATCAATTTATATAGATCTAGTTCTTAAAGTTCTTAAAAATATTAGTGTCACGAAATATAAAAATATTATGGTACTTGCAAGTCAATTTATAAAATGTTAAATTGCAAAAGATGGTACAGCGTGTTTAATTCAAATACAACTTAACTATAATTTTTTTTAAAAATGCGACGGTGTTACAAAGTATTAAATTAAATACATATTACCAATAATTAAAAAAAAATATGGAAAAAGACAAAACCTGTCGGATACGGGTTTTGAACCACGCCGCCCACGTGCAAGCCCACGCATACATCCAAAATACCATCACCATTTCTGTAAGACGTTGAAGTTAAACTTCTACATATTTGGAACTCAAAACAAAATCCAAAGAACCAATAGACTTATTTCCGTTAATTTTCCTTTTAACCAAATGTTTTATCATCGGCCGAACGACTACAACTTAATTTCATACTTACATGTCAGAATTACAACATCTATATGAACATTGCAAAGCGATCTACATATCTACCACACCTGCCGTCTGCTATTTGACAACAACTTGAACAAGGAACTGTCAACGTAACTAATGAAAAAATGATACTGACACAATTTATTCCAATATTTAGTTGATAAAAGCCATTGATTTTAAAAGTGTATGAAAACAGCATTTACCAGCTTGTATCTGTCAGCGGCAAATTGAAGAATTCACTCAAATTCGGCTGGTTGCTAACAACGCCGCCGACAGTACGATTCAGTAAGCGTTGCGTCCCGTGAAAACGATGATTTCGGATAGTGATTTTCGGACACGTTAATTATTGAAAAAAATGTCCATGTGGCGATTTCGTTTTTGTTTTTTACCAATTGTATGTGGATGTAATATAAATAAAACAAACAACATTGTTAATATTGGTTAATGTATGTTGGAATTTGTAAGAATTTACATCAACTTGTGATGCTGCTGGTTTAGGCAGTGAATACCCGGTGAGCACTTCCACATTTTTTAAATATGAAGCCCCAAATGCGACACCTTCAAACTTTTAGAATTTAAAGGAGTTACCTGTACGGTAACATATACAAAATATGTTGGTGTCGCATGTGGGGCTTCATATTTTTTCATGACATAATGTGTAGTATTTTTAGCTAAAAACGGCTTTTTTTGGCAGATAGCCAAAAATCAAACATCCTTCAACAGAATAAGAGAAGTCACAAAAACAAAGTTTATTTATCTATTACATGATCGAAGGTTAAACAACATAAAAACAGTATCAGGTAATGGATTTCATTACATTTCATTTTTGCGAAAATACAGGGCCGAATTGGCACTTTCGTGAACCTAGTCCTTTGTGCCCCTTTCACTTTCGAGAATGTGTACCAACTGGAAGACTTCGAAAAGTTGAGCATGCTGTCCTCTGACAGCTCTTGTTTTTGTGTCAATATTGTGCATACATAAAGTTTTGTGAACAAAGGGAAGTAATATCTAGCATACTTACACTACTTAAGTTGGGTAGCTTCAGTATTTTGAGGTATTTTACATTATTGTTATGGGTTTGTTTGGAATAAAAAAAATGGCCTTGGTATATGGACATTATCTAGATTGTTATATCCATGACTTTTGTCAGAAATGATAAGGCCAGAGTTTTTTTACTTCTTGGTTCTCGGACATTTTTGGAAAAGTGTCCGGTTGGAAGCAATACAGAATTGAGTAAATTAATGACTAGAATTTCACAAATGGAAATGGGCATTGATATTTAAATCTTAATGCATTATTACTTAAAAAAATCATATAACACGACATTAACTTAATCACTACATGATAACCATGACATTAATATTGTTTTGCATTCCGTGTAACAGTTTGAAACCCTTTCGCATTGTCATTTTTATGATATCGGTTACATTCTACAAATTTATTAATATTTTTGCTTTTTGAAAAAAATCGGGTCGGCGGATCCGAGAACCAAGAAATAAAAAAACTCTCGCCTAAGTTGTACTTTTGAACAGTCTTAATAGTTTATATTACAACATAAAAAATTGATACATGTACTTCATACTTAAATGTAATTTTGATGTAAAATACCTGTATGCAACAGTTTTACTTCCGTCTTACTCAGGGCCATTGTAAATTTTGTTTAAATTTCTACATGTTGGTCCCAAGTAATTAAATTGCAAGCTTACATCAATATCATATATTAAATGTACTAAAAAGTATATTGAAGAATAATTTTTTAGTTTCAACAGTGTCCTTGGAGTTTTTAAACCAATTGTGAAGATAAATCCACTTTAATATTGAACAAAATAGCAGTTAAAGTAGAACAACCTGTCACATGATATCCATGTGTGCATAGCAAACAATGTGTTTATATCTGCTGGTTTGCTCTTATCTCTATTTTTACAGTTCTTTGTGACATGTTTTCATTTCATGATCATGCAAGGATATTCTTGAAAGGATATTAAATACAAATTCTTATTTCCTTTATAATATAAGTGCCTTAGTAGGAAAAAGCACTTAAGATGATCATAGTGAATTAGAACATTTACGGTTAGTGAATACAGTTCACACTAAACTACTAGTTAAAACAGTAAGTTACAATATGAAGTTTAAGAAATTAGAGGATGGATTTGAAGGTAAGATATTTGTGTACTTGTATAAAATCATTGAAACCTATGATAAACTTTTGAAGCACTCATTTAGATGCTGTTCTTTGCTGTTTCCTTTTTTCCCAGCATGTACCCTTCTCGAAACAGTGTATTTAATATGCATTTAATGTGTATTCAACGCTGCGGTATTGCCACAGTATTTTTTCTGCGTTTATTACGCATTTAATACACTTGAAAATGCAGAAAAAATACACTTATTACAGAAATAAAGTGTATTTTTTCTGCATTTTTCCTGCATTAACACACTTAAAGAGTATTGAAATTGCATTTTTCTTTACACTATATTTTCAAAAAATACACTTAAGTGTATTTAAAGTGTGTTTTCTAGTGCATTAATACACTTTTTTGTAAAAGATGCAGAAAAAGTACAGAAAAAATACACTTAGTGTACTAAAAGTGTATTTAATGTGCATTTAACCAGAAAAAATATATTGCCAATTATTCTGTTGCGTTTAATGTGCATTAAATGCGTATTAAATACACTTTTTCGAGAAGGGTAGATCCTTTTTTAAGCAAAACAATATGTTGACTTAAGACTGACAAGGGCCATACATTCTTGTATACTACCACTTTATCCAACAAACACTTCATTTACATGTAAAGTGTATGTGCATTGTTTAACTGAAAATAAAATAGAGGCGTGTCGTGGGAAAACTGGGCTTAATGCATGTGCGTAAAGTGTTGTCCCGGATCAGCCCAGGGGTTCAGGTGTGACAGAAGACTGTTAATTAATATCTGGCATTGACATTCTGGGTCAATTTTTAGCTCACCTGAGCATGAAGTGCTCAAGGTCAAGGGTGAGCTATTTTGGTCAGTCTGTGTCTGGCTTCCATAGTCCGTCGTCAACATTTTACTTTAAACAACTTCTCAGAAACCACTAAGCAGATTTTAATCAAACTTAGCAGGAATGTTCCTGGGATGGTCCTTTACTAAATTCCTTCAATTTATTAAAATATAATGGAAACTATGGTTGCCATGGCAACCAAAAGCTTAAAAATTGGAAAACTTAAACAATCTTCTTGTCTGAAACCACTGGCTGGATTTGAAAATAGTTTTCACAGAAATGCTCCTTGTGTGACTCTCTACCAAATTCCTTCAAATCATTTTGATTCGTTCAAAAATATGGCCGCCAGGGGTCGGGACAGTTTTCCTTATATGGTTATATTGAAAACTTAAAAAAAATTCTTGTCTGAAACCACTGCCTGGATTTTAAAATAATTTCACAGAAATATTCCTTGGGTGACCCTCTACCAAATTCCTTGAAATTATTTTGATTTGTTAAAACACATGGCCGCCAGGGGGGCGGGGCAGTTTTCCTTATATTGCTATATTGAAAACTTTAAAAATCTTCTTGTATGGATGGATTTCAAAGTAATTTCACAGGAATGCTCCTTGAGTGACCCTCTACCAAATTCCATCAAAGAATTTTGATTCATTAAAAAACATGGCCAGCAGGGGGGGCATTTTGCCTTATATGGCTATACTGAAAACTTTAAAAATCTTGTCTAAAACCAAAAAAATAGTTTCGCAGAAATGTTCCTTGGGTGACCCTCTACCAAATTCATTGAAATTATTTTGATATGAAACATGACCACCAGGGGGGTGGGGCATTCTTCCTTATATAAATATATTGAAAACTTTAAAAATCTATTAGTCTGAAACCACTCGCTGGATTTTAAAATAATTTCATAGAATTGTTCCTTTGGTGACCCTCTACCAAATTCCTTGAAATCTTTTTGATTTGTTAAAAAACATGGCTGCCAGTTGGCGGGGCAGTTTTCCTCGTATGGCTGTATTGAAAAAGCTTGATTTCAAAATAATTTCACATAAATGCTCCTTGGGTGATCCTCTCCCAAATTCCTTAAAAAACATGGCCACCAAGGGGCGGGGCATTCTTCCTTATGTAACTATATTGAAAACTTTTAAAATCTTATAGTTTGAAACCACTGGCTGGATTTTAAAATAATTTCACATGCATGTTCCTTGGGTGACCCTCTACCAAATTCCTTTAAATCATTTTGATTTGTTAAAAAATATGGCCACCTGGGGGCGGGGCAGTTTTCCTTATGTGGCTATATTGAAAACTTTTAAAATCTTATAGTTTGAAACCACTGGCTGGATTTCAAAACAATTTCACAGAAATGGTCCTTGGCTAGCCCTCTACGAAATTGCTTGAAATCATTTTGATGTTTTAAAAAACATGGCCGCCAGGGGGCGTGGCAGTTTTCCTTACGTGGCTATATTGAAAAAATAATGGTCGTCAGAGGGTGGGACAGTTTTCCTTATATGGCTATATTAAAATCTTAAACAATCTTTATGATGCTTTACACTCAGGTGAGCGACCTAGGGCCATCTTGGCCCTCTTGTTTTTATTGTGTGACAGGGGGTCAAATATGTTGGTTGCTATGTAAACGAACCCTTCTCTGGGGTCAAACGGCATCTGAAATGCTACATTTATATGGATTTTACCCCTAAAAATGCAGAAACTTAAAAAACTAATTGTTTGAAACAGGTTAAAAACCTATTCTATGACTTTAGAATGCCAATGAAGATTGTTTTCACTTCTTATATATAAAGTATCTGCTATGCCTATTAAACATCAAACTTATGCTTAATTCTGAGTTAAAATCACGTTTCCAGATGTACCCAAGTACATTTTTTTCTGTCTAAATTCTTGCCTCAAAACACCATTATATGTGATATTTTCAATTTTATTTTTTTTCCAATAAATCTTTGAACCAGTGTAATATGACTTCTCGTTCTTGATTTATGTTTAGAAGAGACTTCCTTGAAACAGAAAATACCATAAAGCAGAAAGTGTTGCGCTAGTTCAGCCTGTGCGGACTGCACAGGTTGATCTGAGGCGACACTTTATGCACGTGCATTATAGGCCTGTTTTTCCCAAGACGCGCTTCAATTATTGTTACAAAGACTAAAACCCTGCTTGTAACCAATGTGCCAAGTGATTTATTAATTAATTTAACTGATTTGCAAAAGTTGGTACACTGTCTGCTGATACATTTTGTTATTGGGTATTAATTGACAGTGTTCCAAATTGTTATTTGAAAATATTGAAATTAAGGGAATGGTCTACAGTTTTGTGGTTTTGTGTTTGTCTCAATTTCACAATTTATCTGTCAAACCCTTGTATTTTTTTTCCTGTTTACAGATAAGGTATATTGAAACTTTCCCTGCATTGTGATAGATTTTCCCAATATTTGAAAACACATCCTTGTCTGTTTGTATTGTTAATCTTTTTTAGCTCACCTGGGCATAACGTGCTCATGGTGAGCTTTTGTGATCACCTTTTTCCGTCGTCCGTCCTGCTTCTACATTTTCATTCAAACAACATCTCCTACTAAACCCAGGGCAGATTTTCACCAAACTTCACAGGAATGATCATTGGGTGACCGTCTTTCAAAATTGGTCAAATCGTTTCGGTCCGCTGCATATGTAGGTCACCAGAGCTTAAAATAGATTTAAAAAGTGAAAACTTTAAAAATCTTCTTCTCTGAAACTGCATGGCTGAGAGTTTTCATATTTGGTATTTGGCATCCTCTAGGGGTCAAAACTTGCCATGCCCCGGGGGTCACATGGTTTATATAGACTTACATAGCAAAATGACTTTAAAAATCTTCTCCTCTGAAACTGCAAGGCTCAGAGGTTTCATATTTGGTATGTAACATTGCATAGTGGTCCTCTACAAAGATTGTTTAAATGATGCCCCTGGGGTCAATACAGGCCACACCCCGGGGGTCACATTGTTTATATAGACCTAAATGTCAAAATTACTTTTAAAATCTTCTCTTAAACCGCAAGGCCCAGAGGATTCATATTTGGTATGTAACATTGCATAGTGGTCCTCTACAAGGATTGTTAAAATGATGCCCCTGGGGTCAAAACTGGCCACGCCCTGGGGGTCACATGGTTTATATAGATTTAAATAGCAAAATGACTTTAAAAATCGTCTCCTCTGAAACTGCAAGGCTCAGAGGTTTCATATTTGGTATGTAACATTGCATAGTGGTCCTCTACAAAGATTGTTTAAATGATGCCCTGGGGTCAAAACTGGCCATGCCCGGGGATCACATTGTTTGTAGAGACTTAAATAGTAGTGTTGTGCCGATTAATCATTTCGTCGATTAATCAACGACTAATAGGTAATGATTAATTAGTCAATTAATATTTGGGATTAGATGATTAATTGAAGATATACATGCATGAGTTTTATTTTATGAAACATTTCCAATTCCTTTCTTTTAACTTGAAAAAAATTATTCGATTCATTTATATGTTTCAGTGACCAAATAATATAATTAAATAACAGACATGCACATATAATTAAGTACATTGTTCAATAGAATAAAATGTATACATTTATATATTTTAATATGATTTGTAGAACAAATATTTGTCTCTGGTAAAGCTGTTATTTCTTAATTACAAGCAAGAAATTCGCATTTTTGTCGGCATATGTCATACTGTCAATCACAAACTGAAGGATTGGTCCAGATAGGATGAAAAAATAAAGTATCTCTGTTTGAAAAAGGCATTTTTTTACATTTTCGTCAAAAGCAAATCTAGTGTTTCTGGCCTGATTTGGCCCAATTATGGATTCCAAGCAAGATTTCATGACGAAGGCAGACAGCCAACGCATGATGGATCCGTAAACCAATGAGCTAAAAATAACAAAAAGTAATAAAAGGCTAAACAAATATTTAAGTATTGCTTTTTTTTTTATCAGACCCTTAACATTACATGTTTTTTTTATCTATGCACTGTTTTGTTGTATTTAATTTTAATAAATTTTGCATGTTTGTACCCAACTTACGATAAAAGATTTATAGTGTTTGTGTGGTTGCCTTACTTATCAATATTCATTTAAATTTGATATGTATCTGTCAATAGTCCAGCGTGTAAGAAGGATAATACAGTTCACAAAGTGTACTTACAAAAACAAGTTCTATGCCTATTTCATTCATAATTGTTTTATAAATCAGACACATATTTATTGCCAAACTAAATAAAACAATGTAAGTCATTTTTCTCAGGCGCCCCGGTCCCTATGTCGAAATTAATTTTTTCGACGTGTCATATGACGTTATCTGGTGCATTTAAGCTCTTAAAATTAAGTGTAACACGTTTTCAATTTTTTGTAAACGTTTAAACGAAAGGAAATAAACGAAACATCACCGTTTAAACGGTATACCTCTAGGCTTTTAAAAGCAAACGCGTCATTGTAAGACTCATGATTAAAATACATGTATATTACACATGCTTTGTTCTTGCAAAAACGGCGGGAGAATTTCCCCGTGCACATTGTGCGCGTCAAATCTTATTTAGAAAGCACATGGTCGGTACACGCAAGCTTTCCATGCGAGGAACGTGACGTCGTCGTTGTCAGCAGACATTCCGCGCTGGATAGCAGAAAGCACGGGTTTTACATGGCATACCTGTACATAAACAAGACAGCTTGTGTTTACGAAACTACAATACTGAGCAGTAACACTGGATAGGCTTTTCCGATTACGATTTCATATTAGCGTATTTGAGACTGATTTTTCGCAGTTTATTTTTTAATGTTATGAAATTTATTAAATAAATAAGTGTGCATATTATAACATACGAAAGCTCATTCACGTTTTAGGTCGATAATACGCTTGGCGCGCGTATAAGGTTACTTGTGTGCGGATACATGCCAACTGTGCCGATTGGTCTGTCATAACGTCATTGCAAAGCGAAGATAAACTGAGCGTTTCTATTGGCACATATCGATTTTACTGCATGTTGAAACTCCGTGTACAGGGCAGTGCTTCACGGTGATTAATTGCGGCATAGGAATAACTTTAAATTGTTACAATTTTCGGCGAAATGACACTCCCTTTGATCATTCACTGACTTTATAGAGTGGTGTACATGTTTCTCGAGTGAAAAACGGCCATTGTGACGTAAGAGATTAGTTTTTACAGCAAGAATTGTCGGTCTGCTGCAGTCAACACAGCTAATTAATTGATAAAATACACGTTGCCCGGGCGATGTTTATAAGCGCACCACTAATTTTAGGTGCCCCGGATATGTTCAAGTTAAAATTTAAGCGCCTGGGCACCGGAGCGCTAAAACGGCCTGGAGAAGGCCCTTGCAGCTGTGCGTGGAGGTTTACGCTTGGGTAAAGCAAAAGTAAATACAGGAACATCGTCGATCTTTTCAGGGTCTTTTTGGATTTTTTCTTACATTTGGGAATTTTTTAACTTCAAATTAGGAAGAATGATCAGAAAATCGGATTGGGAATAGTACCGTTTTCCGGTACCAACTTTATATAGAGGAAAACGCTGTCCCATCCTCTAAAAGAAAAGATAAGTAAAAGATTGATCTTGCATAATGCTTAATTTACACTACATTCTCTAGAACTGTGTTCTGTATGTGTGTGCAGAGGAAGAGAAACAAGTCCTTTGATCAGCTCATTAGAGGTTTAGCTAAAATTTAAACCTTAGTTTTATCTTCTTTTAGAACAGTAGTTTGTTTCATTTATATTTGTTTTAAGCTTTGTTTATATTGTTTTATAGGATATGACAGAAAATACTCACCAAAAGATGGTAGCCAGTAAATCAGTTTGCTCTAGTGCTTTTCTGATTGTCCAACTTAATTATTTACTGATTTGGTTTAGACTTACTTCTGGGTGGAATTTTTAACAATAGTTAGGTTTGAGATGCAGTACTTGGCATCTAATATGTCATGATAAACAGCAATATGATTGTGTTCACTGGCAAAGATTAATAGAATGCAGAATGGAGTGATGTCAACACTAAAAGTGTGCATCAAATTGTCACTGTGCTGGTATTATTGGTAACACAGTGATCATGTCCATGTGTCACAGCCCAATACAGAATGCCAGCATGTAATGGTAGCTTCCATAGTAACCTTTCCCGTAAATGATTCCAGTTAACCAGGGACCCATCCATCCTGATTCTGGTAATTCACTGCAGCAGTCGGGCCTTTCTTCAAATTTGTAGTTGACGATCCATCACTTGGTTTTTCACAGTGCTCATTCAGGACTTTTCCTTGATTAGGGATGGTAATGGGATGTCTGCTTTCTTCGTATTGCTGTTAAAGGGATACCTAACAATGGCTGTTTGAGTATGGCTTTGTTTTGCTATGGAGCATGATTAAGGTCTTTAATGGCAGACCAAGCATCATGCTTAAACAAATGTAGATTGAGCATCATGCCAACTCGAGTATGACGCTCGTTCACAGAGCTCTCTTCGTATGGCCTACTATTGATCGTCTTGCTTGAGCTCGATTAAAGAGCATCAGGCTCAATCTTACTAGCATGATGCTCAGATAGACATCAAAGACCCTTATCACGCGCCAAAGTTTTCTTCTACTAACATCTGACTAGAAGTGTATTCACTTAACTGTACTGTTTCTCCAGATCAATGAATGATTTTCAGGGACATTGAAATGTTGTACTGTTTACTATGATCAATGCAAACAAACATCTTATGTCTGTTATCAGTAAAAGAGGAAAATGTTATTTGGGAAATTCTGTACATTTCCTTTCAATGACTTCTTGTTGAAGACTGCCATGTAAATAAAAAGAAGTTTCCATGAGTTTTTGTCCATATCCACATATTTGTATCTGCAAAATTTCAATTTGGAAGCCCAGTTCCATGCATCCGTGTCCATCTTGCTTTCAAATTTCCGGCATTAGATGAGCATACACATTTTTAATGATTGCTGGAGCATCAATCTAACAAATTCCTTACCATTTATGACCATTTAATATTAATTCCAACGAATTCCCATACACTTCACAACATTTATTCAAATCCAATATATTCCTTTCAATTTATGAGCATTTTACTGAATCTAACAGATTGCCTACTGTTTAGAATATTCATGTATAAATATATATGCAAACAAATTTTCTGTAGTTTTCATAGCATACATATGCTAAATGGCATCACTATGTTTTCTTCATGCACATAAAATCGCTTATTGAGCAATTCTATATGGATGCTCTATGCGGACACTGACATGCGGATACGGAGATATAGAACCGGTCCAACGATTTTCAGTGTGCTTGATTTTTATACGTATATGGATATACTGATATGGACACAGACTCATAGAAACGCGACCTGTAGGTCTTTAAGTAAATTAACATAATTATCAATTACTTGCATATCTTAATAGCTAAAAATAAATTCTTTTTTTAGCTCACCTGAGCACAACGTGCTCATGGTGAGCTTTTGTGATCGCCTTTTGCCCGTTGTGAATCGTGCGTCGTCAACATTTACCTTGTGAACACTTTAGAGGCCACATTTATTGCCCAACCTTCATTAAAATTGGTCAGAAAATTTGTCCAATTGACGACAACTGGGACGAGTTCCAAAGGGGTCAAAAACTAGGTTACTAGGTCAAATTGAAGAAAAAGCTTGTTAACACTCTAGAAGTCACATTTTTAGCCCAATCATCATCAAACCTGCTCAGAACATTTGTTCTTATGATATCTTGGCTGAGTTCGAAAATGGTTCCGGGCTGTTGAGAAACATGGCCGCCAGGGGGCGGGGCAGTTTTCCATATATGGCTATATTGACGTCTTTTAAAAGCTTGTGAACACACTAGAGGCCACATTTATTGCCCAATCTTCACGAAACTTGCCCAGAACATTTGTTCCAATGATGTCTTGGACGAGTTCGAAACTGGGTCACGTGGGGTCAAAAACTAGGTCACTAGGTCAAATTGATTAAAAAGCTTGTGAATACTCTAGAAGTCATAATTTTATCCAATCTTCTTCAAACTCGCTTAGAACATATGTTTTAATAATATCTCAGATTAATTCAGAACTGGGTCATGTGGGGTCAGAAACTGTGTCACGAGGGCAAATTGAAGAAAAAGCTTACGAAGATACTAGAAGTCACATAATTTGCCCAATCTTCTTGAAAATTGATCAGAACATTTGTTTCAATGATATCTTGGATGCGTTCACAACTGGCTCATGTGTGGTAAAAAACTAGGTCACCAGGCTAAATTGAACAAAAAGCTTGTAAACACTCTAGAGGCTTCAATTAAAGGCCAATCATCACAAATTCTACCACGGCACGCGGCTAGTGGTACATAGATAAAGAAGGAAAATAACTGTGGGTTATTCTGCAAGAAACAATGGGTGGAGCCTAATGTTTTGGAAATAGTTCCAGAAAAATTGTTCAGTAAAATGCACATGCTTAAACTAGCGATAGCAAATTGTGACAAACAAATCATTTTTCTGCATTATGTAGCACAATGAAACCACACTTGTAATACACATTTCATACTTCAGTTCACAAAAAGTTTACGTTTTGTTAATATGTTTTTAATTTGCGCTTTTAAGCATCATATTTTCACTGTATTATATCGATAAGTATGACGTCATTCGCTCAATATTTATAAATAAAGCTGGCGTCATTTTGAATTGTTATAATTTATTGACGTCACTGAAACGCACTTGTGAATTATCTTCTCAGAAAATGGGCGGAGTACAGATAAATATAGTTCTCGTTCATAACCTTTTAAAATACGAATTTTATATAAGATCGTGATAGAAATGAAATAATTAATGGGTAACAGTTGGTTATTGCGGTAATAACCAACGGTTTGTCGTTCCGATGCTTATTATCAAACCACTCGGGCTACCGCCCTCGTGGTTTAATTCCTACGCATCGGAACTCCAAACAGTTGGTTATTACCGCAATGACGAACAGTTACCCGTCAATTATTTCTTAAGCAATCATCAAAAATTTGCTTAGAACATTTGTCCCAATTATATCTGGGACAAGTTCAAAAACAGGTCACATGGGGTTAAAAACTAGGTCACCAGGCCAAATTGAGAAAAAAAGCTTTGAACACTCAAGAGGCCACATTTTTAGCCGAATCTTCGTGACACTTGCTCACAGTTTAGTTCCTTAGTCCCTCAGGTGAGCAACCTAGAGCCTTGTGGTCCACTTGTATTTCAAATGCATTGTACTTAATAGAAACTCAGGAAAGTGTTTATCAGTGATTTGATATTGCAAGTGAACAGGTCAGAAACAACAGGCTAAATGTATGACATACAGTATCGATCTGATTGTAAGTGTCTGTTACCTGTACATGAGTGTACATGACTTGTGATACCATTATTGTATAAATTTAATGACTATGATGTGACAAAATGACAAGGTTAATGACTATGATGTGACAAAATGACAAGATCACTGTAACAGTCTGAAAGTAAAGCACACAATAAAGGTGCATATCAATGGAACTTCCCATTCATTCTAAATGCTCCCCCTTCGGGCAGCAAAATAAAAAAGAAGTCGTCACATGTCCGTTACATTAAATATTAGATCATCATTATAGCCGTAACAGCGTCGTTTCTAGACTGTGACATTGTGGTTTTCAAAATAAGCTATAATAGTTATCTAAACCAAGTAAGAAATTCGCAAAGACTTTAATAACGTTTATAGATATTTTGAACACATGGTTTCGTTATAATTAAATCTAGGATCCATTATTTGTGGCATTATTTTGTCATTTAATAAAGAAAACTATATAATATTCTTCATATTAAATGTACACTTATATATAGTACATAGTACCAACAGGAAAATGCACAATATGCTTAACAATTGAACACAATAAACACCATATGCAGTTTTAAAACCATTTTTCACACTCGCTAATGAATGCGACGTTGCAGTCATCTTGTAACTGTTACCGAAATCGTCCAACAACCGTGACCGAAGATCGTCCCGTGTCCATTTCTCGTGTTAATGAGATCCCCGACAGTGCTACTGTGCAGAGCATTACTTTCTGCAGTAAATGTTTTTAAGGACTAAAGGGTATAATTATGTAAGAGGCTGAACATAATATTTGAAATCATAAAAAGGTGTCAGGTTTAGGGTAGAAGAAAACGTGACATACTTGTTACTTTTGACAATCTTGGACCAGGCTAAAAATGGCCCGTGGAATTTCGAGTCTTGTAAAATACCATTTAAACATTTCTGAATTTTGTTAACGTTTTTCAGCAAAACACGAAATGAGTCTGTGTAAATGTGTTAGCCTTATTATGTATATAGCATTTGGAGTTGTTGCGATAATTAACAAATTATTGTTCTGTTTTTAGAGATTGAGCGGCATATCAACGTCAACGACCAGGATTATAACGCTCAGTTTGAATATGCAGTAAGTAGACATCTTAAGTGAACTATATCTGATAAAAAATCATAAGAGATACTAGTTAACTGATCAATAAGACCAACAAAACTGTCTATCTACCAAACTGTCTATCTACCAAACTGTCTATCTACCAAACTGTCTATCTACCACATCATCATGCTAGTGATACTAGCAAGAGAGGTAGAATAGATTCAAACACATGCCAGAAGTACTTGGTCAGCATAAAGCTTAGATTACTAGATTCATTGATATCTCTGGGTAATGCTGAGCTTGCAAAGAATCTGGTTGATAACTGGGCATCATTTGACATGGCATTGTTGTCCCAAATTCTGTTCTTATGATTTTCTAATTATATACCTCAATATACTGGTTATGATGAGTGTACACATTTGTTGGATTATTTTTTTAGAAGAAACATGAGTTTGCTTTGCCATTTTTGATTTGTCAATCACCATTGAATGTTACATTATTTTTGTCGAGCCCACTATCGGTCAGCTCAACTTTGTTGTCACAATGGCGGTTCAGTGTATGTGCCTGCGTGAGTGCCTAAGTCCGTGCGTGTGTGCGTCCGTCTGTCCAATTTTGTCTGGAGTGTAACTTCATCATTGAGCTGGGTATTTTAAAATAACCTGCCACAAATGTTCACCATGTGAAGACGGCGTGTTGCACGCAAGACCTGTATCTCTAGCTCAAAGATCAAGGTCACATTTAGAGGTTAAAGTTAAAATATGGGCATAATACAGCTTGTCTGGACTGTTACTTCATTATTCATCAGGTCATTTGAAAATATCTACCCACAAATGTTAACTATGTGGAGACGGAATGTTGCACCCAAGACCTGTGTCCCTAGCTGAAAGGTCAAGGTCACACTTTCAGGTCAAAGGTCAAATATGGGCATAATACAGCTTGTCCGGACTGTTATCATTCATCAGGGAATTAAAAAAAAAAAGTTCACCATGTGGAGACAGTGTGTCACACACAAGACCGTTGTCCTTAGCTCAAAGGTCAAGGACTCACTTAGAGGTCAAAGGTCAAATATGGGCTTGATACAGCTTGTCTGGACCAGACATTCTTCATTTGTGGTTTGTAGTTTTAAATAGTTTTCACAAATGTTCAGCAAGTGGCGACACTCTTTTGCTTGCAAGACACATGTTCGTGGCTCAAAGGTCAAGGTCACACATAGAGGTCAAACATGGTCAAATGTCAAATATGGGCATTAAACAGCTTGTTTAAATGTGATTTTAAGATAATTTCAATAGAAGTTGCTTTATTGACAACGGGCTCAACATGTTGCCAACAGGCATCTAGTTTTAATTGCATATGTTGGAATATTCTGGAAATTACATCAATGTTTATGTAGAACATTGACGTGTATTACAGCACGTTTATATAATTCACTATTTTAAGTTAACCACTTTAAATAATTTTATGTTTGAAGCTTCTTGAAAGGTTTATTTTTTTTACATTTCAGAACAATTATATTTGTACATCAAAGTACAGCATCCTTACCTTTCTACCGAAGAACTTGTTTGAACAGTTACAGAGGATTGCAAATGCCTATTTTATTGGCCTTCTAATATTACAGGTAAGCTGTAGTGATCAAATTTTGAATTGCCATGACAACAGTGCTCTGTTAGTTGTCTTTCCTTCTGTAAGATTGCGAAAACAACATTTAAATTTCGAACTTCATTGTGTTGTTAATATAAATAATTATGTTGCTGATCATGATGTCTGATAATGATAATGATGGTGGCAATGTCATATGACGGTGATGATTATGATGTCATTTGCTGCAGCTGCTAATGATAATGACAGTGTCATATGATGATAATGCTGCTGATGATTTTGATAATGATAATGATGGTGGCAATGTCATATGACGGTGATGATTATGATGTCATTTGCTGCAGCTGCTAATGATAATGACAGTGTCATATGATGATAATGCTGCTGATGATTTTGATAATGATAATGATGGTGGCAATGTCATATGACGGTGATGATTATGATGTCATTTGCTGCAGCTGCTAATGATAATGACAGTGCCATATGATGATAATGCTGCTGATGATTTTGATAATGATAATGATGGTGGCAATGTCATATGACGGTGATGATTATGATGTCATTTGCTGCAGCTGCTAATGATAATGACAGTGTCATATGATGATAATGCTGCTGATGATTTTGATAATGATAATGATGGTGGCAATGTCATATGACGGTGATGATTATGATGTCATTTGCTGCAGCTGCTAATGATAATGACAGTGTCATATGATGATAATGCTGCTGATGATTTTGATAATGATAATGATGGTGGCAATGTCATATGACGGTGATGATTATGATGTCATTTGCTGCAGCTGCTAATGATAATGACAGTGTCATATGATGATAATGCTGCTAATGATGTTGATTATGATGATGATGTCATATGCTGCAGCTGCTGATGATTATGAAAGTGCCATATGATAATAATGACAGTGCAACATGATGATAATGCTGCTGATTATGTTAATGATTATGATGATGATGATGATGATGATGGTGTTTTTAATGATCTGTTTACTTTCAACTTACATCCATGTTTTATTTTAAATAAATATAATGCTGGTGTAAACATTGTGAGAACTGTAAAAACTTTCCTCTCCTGCTTTTAAGACAAACAGCATGTTTTTGTAATGTGTATACCAGACTTTGTCAGAAATCAGAACGTTTACAACAGAAATAAAAATTCAACATTGGAAAAAAATATAGAAATCCACATGTTGTAACATTGTGAAGCCTTTTATAGCTAACAAAAACCTAAGATTTTGTAAGTCCATTAAAGCATTGTAGATAGCACAATGTTTAATTAATAGTGCAATTTAAATGCTTGTATGTGCATTTGTTAGGTCAACCAATGTCTTGTATACACATTATTATTATATTTCTGAATAAAGTGCATCATGTTGAAAGTTAAAATGGAATGATTGAATTGTAGCTCTAATAGTAGAGTACACTACGTCTAGCGTGATTTCTGCCTAAAACACAGACCCACCGTGGACAATTTTTCGTCAGCGTGGAAAATCACCGCGATTAAAAGGTGGTTCCATCGCGATAGAATCGCGGTGATAGTGGGTGAGCACCGCGGGCGTTATCGGGAAATCAATCTCACGGTGGACCACTGCGGTCGCGGTGGGTCGCGGTGAAATACAGGTACATGTGAATGAACAAGTACAGTTCGATATTTCAGACCGTATACTATTCGCAAAGTACAAATCGTCTTCTATTAACCGATACTTACCAATTAATATAATCACAGTTTGCAACTTTAATCGTTTTTATTTTGATCTCTTTTTTATTTTGATAATTTATTCCGAAGTTCCATGTTCGCAGTTGTGTTGTGAAATCGTAAACAAAGAGTCAAGGGCATTAATACAAGTCTCGCGAAAATTCGCAATCTGCGTGAATTGACAGTTTGACGTCTTCAAAGTAAAGCCGACAAGAAACCATAAAATAACACCTTTCTCGGCGATAAAATTGGCTTCTTTTGTTTAGAGAAGCGACATGCTTAACCAATCGCGTGTTTGTTACTCAGTGGCAATCGTCCTATTATGAAAGAGCACGTGCATAGCTCCGCCTTTCGAACTTTTACAGAGAACAAAGGTGTTGGTTATGTCAATCATTGTTATAAAATCACGTTTTTTACCGACATGTTAATCAATTCTTTTGATAGTCATATTAAAAATGCAAAGATTTGTCATAGAATCGGACAACGAATTTGATGAGGTTTTTGTGATTTGACTGACGCATATTTTCATTTTCCCGTTTTGTCATAATGTTCCGTATTTTCCGAAAACCATGTTCTTGGTCGTACCTGAAATAAAATGTAAAATATTTTTTAAAAAGCTCAATGTGAAATTATGACTCGCTAAAATCACCGCGATCCACGGCGATTTCTTATCAACATTTTTGATTGAGACTGTCACCGCGGTCACCGCGATTCGCCACGGCGACATCACCGCGTTCCACAGTGTTCCACGGTGTATCGCGGTGACTATAGTAGTGTGTCACGCTGGCTGAATCACGGTGGTGCGTCGCAGAAGGCAGCAATCACGCTAGACGTAGTGTAGCTATTTTACCATCTTCTTAATGACTACCGGTAGTCTCAAATACTTATTGCTCTAAAAGACTGGTCAATTATGTTGACAGAAAGCAACACGTTTAAAGAAATATAGACAACACCACCACCACCACTACCACCACCATCAACAACAACCACGACCACCATCACCACCACTACCAACAGCAACGACACAGAAACAACACTTAATCAGTACTTATTTGTCATGTTCGATTCAAACCCACATTGTTTAAAGTCAAGAATACTAAAATGTGCCGTGTTTATTTTTTGAAAATGTATACATTTGGTAATTTAATCGAATCATGATTTTATTGTGTAGAGTTCATATTTAACCAAACCTAATTAAAGTACTTCCGGTTTCTTTTTTACGCAGCTGATACCACAGATTACCTCCCTTCCATTCTATACAACGATTGTACCTCTAGTGTTTGTGTTAGCAGTCACAGGCATCAAAGATGCTGTTGATGACTTTGTAAGTTGCAGACTGGAACTCTGACCTCACAGGCCTTGCAGAACACACATACCCCTGGTTTCCAACCATTCTTTCCAATGTTGCTGTTAGTTATGCAACTTAAAATACATAGACCCAGACGTATTCCAGAAATGTTGAGGTATATTTTGTTATTAAAAATTTTCATTTATTGGAAAAAAAACAACAACCTTTTACATAACAATTAAGATTATAATTACAGTAATGTTTACTAAGTATTAAAGCAAGTATGAAAGTTTGGTGAAAATCCTGACGCTGTACCTAGCAAAGCATATTTGGGAAGAATGGTAGCAGCACAGACAAACTAGAGCTTGGTTTTTGTTTGGTTGTGCACAAATAACTATTACGGTAGTAGTAGGAAAAAAAGGCTGTGTTAGTATTTTAAAAGAAAAAAAACAACATGACATTGTACTGTTTGTTTTAAAATAAACATAACTGAAAAATAATATTTACTATTGTAACACTGTTTTTTTTTCAGTAAAGTTTAGAACTAGCAGTATTGTATGAGTACTGGCGAGTAGTATCCGTTATTTTTTAGTAGTTTTTCTTCATTTTCAATCTCGTAAGTAATACTTTTAAAGAAAAGCGTTTTGCAATACAAAGTTTGGTTCCTTCTGTTTACAAGGATGTAAATATCTTGTCATGACGTCATATGGTTTTTTCCATATAAGGGGCTCCAAAGTGGTAATCAATAAGCATTACTTGAAGCAACTAGTAGTATCCGTGATTTTTCCTTTCAATTGAAAATGCGATGTTTGTGCTACAAACCTCAAGATTTTAATCCCTCTATACTATTCTACATTATATTACCTACATCATAATGATGTAATATGATTAAATTCTATGCCAGATTAACGGTGATAATGCTTCTACAACATAAGTGGATGCCGGAAAATGGGCTTTTGATTACCCCTTTGGCCCCGCTTAAAAATTTGCTGATTGTAAACGGGAGATAACCATGTTATTATTGAAGTAGATGCTTCCGTGCATTGACATTTTGTCAAAATCGTCCCGAAGCTACCCGTATAATTTAGTAAACATTTAAAAATTGCAATTTGTTAATATTTTCTTTGAGTAAACATTTTGATTCTTGACTTTTTAAAGAAAATATATTTCACGAAGAATGCGTGTTTAATAAATGGATGGTGGTGTTTAAATACTAAAATTGCTGCTTTATGTTAATAACCTAGCGATCACCCTTGGTAAACCGAAATAGCGAAGTACAAGATAAAAATAGGGGTCCAATTATAGATGAATGCGCATGCGCAAAGACGTGCGCGTGAATGCCCTGTAAGGAGTTAAGTTGTCTTGAAATTTTTTTGAACAAAAATGTAAATATCTTTAAAAATATGAAGTTTTGGAGACTTACACTTGTTCTGCATTTGGAACAGTTGCTAGGTGATGTGTGTAAACTCAACATTCAATGATGGAGAGCTTTTACACCTTTTAATATACAAATCACGGATACTACTAGTTCACAGATACTACTCGCCAACCAGTATGGAAATCACAGCCATTTTTGCGAAGTAGCATGGTATGGATACATAAGTCTTCCTGCACTTTTCAGTTTTATACCTGTAACAAAAACACTTACTTTTAGTTTATTCTTCCCTGCTATTTGTAACCATCTAGATGTATTCTGCAGATTATGTAACCTATTTCCTCGATTGTATTCAGAATGTTCAGATTTTTGTAACGCTTGTCTTTTGGCATTTATGTTTGAGACACCGTCTATATTTTGTGTGTAAATGTATTCACAGTTTACTCATGAAATATGAACACTTACCCATGTCACTTTAGCACAGTGTGTAGATGATTTTACAAGTGAATAATATTGATGAAGCCAACTCAGATTGTCATTTCTGTCAAGGTTTTTACTTGTTAACTCTTACTCAAATGCTTGACCAATGGCCTCTAACACAAAATACCATGCCTTCACTCTTGCTTTAATAATAAACGTCACAATGGCGATTTTCAAATGCTGGAATATCAGTTGGAGAACAGTGCTTTTCCAGAAATGAAATGTTGATGGAAGAAATATTAACTACCGTCATTATGGTTCTACCATCAACATTTCAATAATTACATTTTTTTATGAAATTCAAATTCAAGTTAAGCCTCTGTGGGTCCTTGTCCAGCAGTTTTGCACCAGTAATGTTATCCCATCAAGCACTGATGTTGTAGCTTTGTATCGAATATTCAAATGTTTAGTGATGTGACCTGACAATGTTTGAAGCACCAACTGGTAATCATCACAAAATGGTTTTACCCCATTCTCTGCAGAGGTCATCAGTCAGAATCAGCATGTTGCATGATGTAAGTTTGTATGGGGTCACTGTTTCGTTCAAGTTTTTTTCAGCATTTTAGTAATGCACAGGTTTATCATTAATGTTTTGATGTGCAGTTTTAGGTCCTTGCAAATAAAATGAGGACAAAACGAATGTGTTACTGACTGATTCTCCTCGGTTGTGGGTGTTTGAACAGAACAGAGCTATTCATTATTTTGTTTTCACGTCATCACATGTATGTATCTGCTCACAGCTTATCCCTGCGATATCGTCTCTGTCCCCCATTACTACGTTCATACCGCTGATAGCTGTGCTCACAGTGTCAGCTGTCAAAGATGCTCTCGACGATATTGTAAGTTGCACCGGCCAGGTAACAGTAGCGCATGCGTTAAGTTCGACCATTCAGTATTTTCGCCTGCCATTTGACAGCATGGTCAAGTGAAGAACACAGATTTATTTGCTACAAAAGCAGATGATAATGTTTTGTTGTTTGTTGGCATGGTCAATGACAGTTTTATGTAGTCAGGTCACATTGAATAGACATTTGCATGTTTGTTGGCATGGTCAATGACAATTTTATATAGTCAGGTCGCATTGAATAGACATTTGCATACATTTTTTGGCTTTTTATGTGGTTCATTTTTACTAACAAAAAAGTTACATATGACTAACAGCATGCCAAGAGTTTAATTGTTTGTAAGTGTTTATGGAAATTTTAAAAAGCATTGCATATGCAGTATTTCAAAATAACATGTGAATTGTTAATACAGCCACACCATATGCATCGTTTTCTGATGTTTTCAGATGTCTACGTTGTAGGTAGACACACTTTCAAATTGCTTACCCAGAGCCCCACATGTTATCCATGAACATTCTGTTTTGTTTAAATGCACTTTTCAGCATCTACAATGCTTATAGTACATATTCAGCCAAATATTTTATGAAGCACCATTTGATTTCTGGATGAGTGAAAATATCTAGTTTTAATTCCCAGATTCTACTTTTCATTCATTCTTTAAAGTCCAGAAATATGTTAATAAAATATAACTTTGCAGAAATCATTTCTAATGGACCTCTTACAGATAAAACACAAAAAACCTGATTGAAATCGGTAAAATAATAGCGTTTTGGTAACTTTTTATTGTACAATTATCTGTGTGCGATAGCTGGTGATGCCTCTGGAGTAAATCAGCATGTACATGAGTGTATATATTCCGTTTGTACCAAGCGTTGTTGAACATAGACATTATGAAATGCCTTTGGTGAATAAGAAACAGTTTTCAGTCGAATGAACGTCATTAACGTTATTCAGAACTAATGCCAATTTAAGATGTACTGATTTATATTCTATGCACTGCGGCTTTAATGAGCCCTTCAATTTGTGGACAATCTTTATTTAGATTTGTTCATAATTATTAACAAATAGAATGTTTCTTTTATACTAGATTAAATTGTTTTTGTAGGAATTAATATTAAAAAACACATATACCAGAAATACAAATTATGAAAAAAAGGTTCTAGAATGTCATAAGTTAAGACCTGAGGTATTTGTCTTCTGTACTGCTATTTGTTTGCATGATAGATGAACAATTTGCATGGACTACACAAGAAATCATGTAGAGAACAAGATTTTGTATGTACAACTTTGAACTTAAACATTTCTTCTACACAAAATAAACTAAAATTATTATCCAACAAATATAATATTAGTTTTACTATGGAATTAAAATATATTCCATCCTTTAATTATGTTCTATAGATAAAAAAGATTAATAATTGTTATTTGCACTGAAAATCTTAATAAACTTGTTGCGATGAAATTATTTTTTCTAGTGATGTCTTACATAATTATCTTGCAGATAGCTTATCGAGATTATCTATAACCTTTTAACCACATTTCAATTATCTTGCAGATAGCTTATCTAGATTATCTATAACCTTTTAACCACATTTCAGTTTAGTTGACATTTGTAGTATGAACTCTGTTAACATATCATTGCAAATAAATTGCCAAGTACGTCCTCTAGATTTCACTTTTCCAGCATGTTGCATGTTGCTAAAAGTTCATTTTGATATTAAATTTTGCTTTTAACACTAAAGAAGTCGAAGGAATGTGAAAATTTTCTGTAAAACCACAAGGCGAAAAATACCAAAAATGCAGGTGGCATTTAACTGTTTGTGATCCTGGAATTTCAAATAGAAATTTCAAGCCTGCAGTAAGCAAACACGAATCTTGAAAAGATGTCTATTCAATCCGATATTCTGGATACCCGTTGCTTCATTATAAAACATACTATACTACTATAGTTTTTGTATGTGTACATGTTGTATAACTAATATTACTTTTAGTTTGTGAATAGCCAGTCAATTAAGATGTTTACAACAATAAACATTTGTAAATTCAAATGTTGATTTAACCAGGCCCTTGCATTTATTTGTATCACATTGATTAACAACTTAAGAATGGCAAGTTAAACACTTTCTCTGGAGCTCTGTTTTGCTATTGACATTTCAAATTCTAGTATGTCGGACAGATATTTTTGTGACAACTGTGTCTACTGGTTGACGAAGATGTCATGTGTTTTACAACTTATTTACCCCAGTAATTAATAATGTTTAAAAAAAAAAAAAATATTACATGCAAAGAATTTATGTTGTTTGTTTTCTTGTAAATGTTTAAATAACTAATAAAAGGTTGGTAATTTATTCTTATTCTGATCCTTACTTTTTGCAGTTAAGTTCTGATTGTGTGTATAAATCTTATTATTGACATGCTTATAATGAAAATGTTAATATTAAAGAAATGCAGACAACTAAATAATACATGACAAATATTATTTAAAAAAGTTTGATTTTAAATTAATTGAAAACTAGTTAGTTTTTCTGTCATTATATAATTATAAGCAAATTTATTTACAAGTTTTCCTGCTCTAAAAAATGATAAAAAATGAACATAATTTATTGTAGTTAGCGAATAATGCCTAAAACAAAGGATCATATAACTGATGATTGTACTTACAATGTAACAATAATGAATCTCATGGCTGATTGGTCACGTTTAGCGGAGACATCGGAGCGATGATCAGGTCAACAACAGGAAGTCGATGGTGCTGCGGAACGGGAAGATTGTGGAGGAGAAGTGGCAGAAGGTCGTCGTGGGCGATATCATCAAGATGGAGAACAACCATTGTGTAGCTGTAAGTGCCTCCTTGGCCAGTCAGGGGTTGGCTTCCTCATTAAGTACGGGCTGTAGAGTGAGTAGGTCCTTTTACCAGATCATGTTAAATAAGGAAAAAAATCACTGATGTTTCAACATTTGTGGCGCGTCATTGGAAAACCGGTCTCAATGCATGTGCGTTAAGTGTCATCCCGTATTAGCCTGTGCAGTCCGCCACTTACCGCCTAAAGTGGATTTATGGTTAGAAGACACTTCATTGAAACAGAAAATACCATAAAAGCGTAAAGTGCCGTCCCGGATTAGCCTTTGCAGACTGCACAGGCTTATCTGGGACGACACTTTACGCACATGCATTAAGACCGGTTTTCCCACTACGCGCCTCATTTAATATCTTTTTTTTTAAATGCACCTCTGTACTATGAATCTTCAATGATCATAGATAAAGTGTCTTCCTTGAGCTCAGGTGGTCTGGAGTTAAATCATTATGTATGCAACATTCCAGGTTTTTTTTTGAATGGTACAGAGTACTGTTCTTAAGTGGACGAATACTCAAGAGTGTCAGGATAAGCCACAGGGTTTCACTCTGGTGTTCTGAAATAGATGTTGAAAAATTCTAAGTGCTTAAAAAGCTTATATGCAATGCGAGGACAAAAAATAACTAGAATTACCAAAAATGATAAAAAAACTTATGATCATATACAAGGAAATGAATATGTTCTTGTGTTTAGGCTTTTTGTCTGCAATGAAAGAATGATAGGCTGCTCATTTGTAAGTGGCTTTTATGGCTTGAAGTATATGATTGCTTGTAATAGTTTCAGGATTTTCCCTAATGCAGTTTGGTATTTCCTGTGCGTCATGATATGCAGTGGTCTATGAAGTCTGTTTACCTTTCCTAGAAATTGCTGGTTACTTTATATATCATGTGATTTTCTTACGTTAGGCCGACCTGTTGTTGCTGTCCACCAGTGAACCCAACAGCTTGTGCTATATCGAGACTGCTGAACTGGATGGGTAGGCTCAAATTTCTGTATACTTGTTAGGACAGACACAAAACATCATATACAGTATTTAATTGATAACTTCGATTATTTTTGTCAGTGTCTGAATATTTAGAATTGCAAACAACATTTGTTAGAAATCAGTCCAAAAACAGAACCTAAAATCATTTACGCTCCTGAAAGTCTAACATAAGGGATGTTTCTTAGATGTATCTGCAATTATGGAATACATTTATTGCCGGAGGTGATCATTTTTCACACGAGAAGGAATATTGTGGCCAGTAAAAAATTAAATACTTGTTAATTGGCATGCAAAATTTACAAACAATTGAACCTGTGAAACCTGTGAAAACTGTTGCTCCATGTGAAACTATTAATTATAATGGATGTTAATTGCCAATTATTATCTGTCCAAAAACAGATCGTGATTCAATTCCTTCTCTGAATGTGTCTGGAAACATACGGACATGAAAAATACCTATTTTGAGCGTGTTCAAAACATTGAGTGTCCAAAAATATAGATTAAATATGGAAGTCTTAAAATTTATAAATTACTTAGGCTCTGAGATTTAATTGATTTAATTTTTCATAACATACAATTTTGATCCCGCAGTTGCAGTTCTTGGGGTGTATTTACAATAACATGAAACTTGTATTAGGAAAACAATTCCAAAATTTTGCTAATAATCTGTCAAGTAAAATACAAAATATTATTTGGTTGCCAGAGAGACCAACTTGAAGGTACGACAAGCCCTGACAATAACAGCTGAAATGGAAGATGATCACGAGAAATTCTGTCAGTTTGATGGTAAGCTTTTACTGTTGCTTACTTAATGGAAATGGACTTGGGGTTTTATTTTTAAAAATCACAGACTGAACCATATTTCATAGGCAATGTATTCTTCACAAATAGTCATACATTTTGCTTTTAAGCCTCTTGGAAAAATGTTAGATGTCACCTTTTGGACTGTTTCTACTCAATGCTTTTTTTATTTCCTATTTTTGAAAATTATTCTTGATTTGATTTCAAGGCATTTATAGTTATTGTAGTTTGATTTTTAACAGATTTAATAGGATTATGAATATTTAAAATTATTTATAAAAATTGATATACATGTAGTAAGGATTTTATATTATTTCTTCTTGGTACATGTAATTGAGTAATTTTTTAATGAATCTTTTCTTCATTTAGTAATTCCATAAGTCATATATTCCATTTAAGTGCCTAAAATATGTTCACAATATATGTTTCAACCAGCAAAGGCAAAAGCAACTCCAAAAAAGGAAGAAAAATATCACATTGATTTACCATGTTTTTTTACAGCGGAAATTGTTTGTGAAGCCCCCAACAATCGCCTTCCGAAGTTTGAGGGCAAGATGACGTGGAAGGGTGAGACCTATTCACTGGACAATGACAAGATTCTCTTGAGAGGCTGCGTCCTTAGGAACACTCGGTGGTGTTACGGTCTTGTCATTTTCTCAGGCCACGAAACCAAGTTGATGATGAATTGCGGGAAGAGCATTTTCAAGCGGACCAATATAGATCGTCTCATGAATACTCTTATCATTGGAGTAAGTTTCTGTGTCATTAAATCTTTAAGCTGTAAACTAATTTTATTGACCACTTATTTTTCTAGGAAAAAAACAAATTTAGTTAAAAAAAAATTATTAAAGATTTTTCCTTTTGTTACTTATTAAGCAGTCTCAAAATGTATCTTTTCCTAGTATATTGATTCTAAACAAATCACATTGATGTTATGATGAAAAGGTTTTTTAAATGTATTTTGAATTTCTTTAAAATGCTCACTAATTTAGACAGTAAGAGAGTGTTCATTTTGTTTGAGGTAGTTGGATCAAATGTGAACCTCAATTGATGTTTGTATTTCTTGCAGATTTTCATGTTCCTTCTAAGCATGTGCCTCATCTGTACGATTGCTTGCGGAATATTCGAGTCTGTGATCAACGACAATTTCCAGATTTATCTCCCTTGGGAGAGCTTTGTACCGGGCACAAGTCAGGGAACCAAGGAAGGCTCGATTGCTGAAGGGGCCACCGTTATTTCATTGCTTATATTTTTCTCCTACATCATCATATTGAACACAGTTGTGCCTATATCATTATATGTTAGGTAAAAAATTATAGTATTACCTATTTATATGTAAATTGCTTTCCCTCTGTTTTCAGTTCCAAAGTCTTCAAGTTGCAATTTTTTATGCCCATTTCAGTGTGTATCATGAATTACAATAATCCAGGAAAATAAGTTTATTGATTACACATGTACATATGTGTTGTTTAAATTTTATATCATGTTATCCCTAATTCAGTGTAGAACACCTAATTTTGTTGTCTCTTTTTGGTAGAAAATTTCATGTGATGTTTTCCTTGCACAATAGATTAAGTAATCAATTTAATTTGTTTCCAAAACAGTTTGCAGTTAATTTCCAAACTGTAGTGAAAAAGGAAATCAGAGATAGCTACTTTTATTCCGAAGATAAAATTAAAGGGTTCTAAAAATCATATACATTTTCCTATGGATGCCAATATAAAATGATAATTATGTTGCTTTAGATTAGCCAGTTTTCTTCCTTCATTTCAGTGTTGAAATTATCCGAATGTTGAACAGCATTCTCATCAACTGGGACAAGAAGATGTACTATGAGGTGAACGACACCCCCGCCAAGGCCCGGAGTACGGCTTTGAATGAGGAGCTGGGCCAGATAGAGTACATATTCTCAGATAAGACTGGAACTCTTACACAGGTATCTGTCCAAGGGCAGTTATTATTATTATACCTTCTTTGTTCATATAAAAACGGAGCAGTCAATAGTTGGAAATATTATATGGCAATATCACACGCTATGACGTTATGGCCATAGACAGTTGGTCAGAGTAAATAAGCGCATATGAAATGGTGAGTAAATTACTCTGTGTTACAAAAGCGCTTTGTTAATCCAGACGACATCTGACTTTAAAAATTGCAGTACACTTTTACTTAAAAAATGTATTTCTTCAACAAAATACTTGTTTCATTATAATGAAATAAATGTTGCATTCTTTGAGGGTGACAGTGCATTTTGTCAACCCTTGAAAAAAACAGTTGCCCGTGGCTGGGCCTTGGGCAACAGTATTTTCTTGGGATGACACAAATGCCCTCAATAAATGCACTATTTATTTATTATGCCCCGCATTGAAAAGGGATGTATGTATTGGTAAAAAAATGTTGGTCGATCAGTAGACCACATTCTTTTCCGCTCTCTAAGTGCAACAGTATTCATCCGATCTTCATCAAACTTGATATGTGGCGTGTCGTGGGAAAACCGGTCTTAATGCCTGTGCGTAATGTGTTGTCCTGGATTAGCCTGTGGAGTCCGCACAGGCTAATCCAGGATGGCACTTTCCGCCTGCAGTGGATTTATGTTTAGAAGAGACTTTCTTGAAACAGAAAATACCATTAAAGCGGAAAGTGCTGTCCTGGATTAGCCCGTGCAAACTGCACAGGCTGATCCGGGACGACACTTTACGCACATGCATTAAGTCCGGTTTTCCCACTATGCGCCTCATATTTTAAAGATTGCTCTGGACCAAGAGGGTCATGCAAACATGTTCCTTGTTGTTCTGTTCAGAATTCTTTTTAAATGAACCAGAAAAGAAAGAACATTCTTAATCACATTCGATATTACTTTCATTTTATTGAATCGGTTAAATCTATGTTGTTGTTTTGCCATACAGAATATCATGGAGTTCAAGAAAGCCTCCATCAATGGCAAGTCGTATGGTGACTATCTGGACAGTGAAGGGAATGCCATGGATATTACAGATGTAAGTTCAAAGTTGCATGACGAGTTATCTTCTATGTAGACATGATATTTTGTTAGGTATATGTACATGTACTGTTATTTGAAGCCTCAAGTGACGTTACAATTTAAACATGTACAGACATTGTATATACATAAATAATTTTTTTCCTTTTGCATGTAGGTACTCTCTCTTATATTTTGTTAAAATGTTTTGCAGACGTGTACTTGTTTTAGCATTAGTATATAAACTGTATGAATGCTAGCCAGTGCTTGACAAATTTGAGTGTTTTCTACTGAGATATTTTTGGAAATATTTTTATCTATTAAAAGTGTAATATCTACAAAATGTTCTGAAACATAATTATGTTATTTTTTTAAATCAGTTGCATTAAACTAGATCTCCATCTAATGCTGCTTTTACACAACACTTTTTCTCTGTCTGCAGGATACCCCGAAGTGTGACCTCTCCTGGAACAAGTATGCTGAGCCGAAGTTCGAGTTTTACGACAAGCGGATGGTGACGGAGGTGCGGGGAGGCACCAAGGAGGTGGGCAGGTTCTTCACTCTGCTCTCCTTGTGCCACACCGTGATGCCCGAAGTCAATGAAGAAGGTGAGAATGATTTGGGGCCCGTATCCACCAAGATTTTTAGACTTTAGACTTAAGAATAAATATTCTTGAAACGGTTCTGTTCTAAAAACGCTGTTAATTTGATATTCTTGAAACTGTTTGTTCTAAAAAGGCTGTTAATTTAAATTTACTTGGTACTCGCCAACGTTAATTATACCCCCACAAACGAAGTTTGGGGGGGTATATAAGAGTGAGCTTGTCGGTCCGTCGCTCTGTTGGTTTTTGGTTTCCGGATGATAACTTAAGAAAGGCTTGAGATATTCCAATAACTTTTGGTACGCATGTGTAACATCGTAGAATACAGTTCAGGTTCAACTTTGGATACAAACCACTAAATTTTAACAGAGTTATGGCCCCTTTTTTTACTTAAATTCCCTAAATATATGGTTCCCGGATGATAACTCAAGAATGGCTTGACATATTCAAATAATTCTTGGTACACGTGTAGCATCATAAAATACAGATCAAGTTCGACTTTGGTTACAAACCGTTAAATTTTGACAGAGTTATGGACCCTTTTTGACCCTAAAAAATGGTTTCTGGACGATAACCGAAGAATGGCTTGACATATTCAAATAATGTTTGGTACACATATGTAGCATCATAAAATACAGGTCAAGTTCTATTTGGTTACAAACCACTAAATTTTGACTGAATTATGGCCCCTTATTTGACTTAAACTCCCTAAAAACACGGTTTCAGGACAATAACTCATGAAACGCTCCTCATATTTAAATTATTCTTGGCACATACCAGGTAGGTGTAACCCCATGAAATACATGTGTGGTTCGACTTTGGTAACAAACCACTAAATGTTATGATATTGAAATTATATTTTTCCAAATACACTCTTAAATATTCACAAATTAAAGCATTCTCATTGTGTCCATTTCTTTCAAATGGATGCCATAGTTTTTTTTTGTGACAAGGCCTTATTGTGGGGGTATATCCGTCACTCGTGACAATTCTGGTTTTAGCTTTCTTTATTTAGAGTGATTTATTAATGAAATAAGCAACATTGGTACCAGGCATATTTGAGACTGCACAATTATTATTTCTGAGTCAAAGTCTATTAAGTATAGAATGGGTTTGTGAATATGGGTCCTGATTTTGAAGAGATGTTTGATTGGTTCATTAGTCATCTGGCGACGTTCTGATATAATCTATACCTTTAACATTATGCTGCTTGTCATATGCTTGGTTTAATATCAGACCTATACATGTACTTAAAAAAAAAACTCAATGAATAAACACTCTATTCTGTAACTCGTTATTTACAAAACACTATGAGCTATGTATTTTGTTTTATTTCATGAGTACTCGCTAAGTCATTTGAGTCATGTTCATGTGTGCTGCCATTTTGTCAATCTGAACCATTTATTGCATTACTTTGCTGCTGATATTTTCTTAAACTTTTCACAAAGTAAATTTTACTACAGGCAAACATAAATATGCCTAATATGGGATGTTCTTATTAATATGTCCGTACACTTGTTTCTGTATTCCAGGTAATCTGGAGTACCAGGCTCAATCCCCAGACGAGGGGGCACTCGTCTCTGCGGCCAGGAACTTTGGCTTCGTCTTCAAGGTGGGTCAGAGTAGGCAGTGGAGATGCTTTCAGCATGATTTCTAAAAACATTATATCCATATGTTAGGTGACCTGTGCTTAAAGAACAAGAATTTGTTTTTTCATACATGCAGTAGTTTTCACGGCATAAGTGTTGCCATTTTTTGCCATCTGACATTTAGTATTGTTAAAGGGACCTGTTCACAGATTGACGAATTGAAAATTTTGCTACTTTTTGTCACCGATTCCAAAAATAAAAGAACAGTGAATACAAGGGGGCAAAATAACACTACTGAATAGA
The DNA here is from genome assembly GCA_027627225.1 of Congeria kusceri. Lineage (NCBI taxonomy): Eukaryota > Metazoa > Mollusca > Bivalvia > Myida > Dreissenidae > Congeria > Congeria kusceri. The sequence continues at coordinate 96,869,604 of CM051025.1, forward strand.
AAAATACTCTAAAACCCGTTTCGTTTATGAGAAATCATCAGTTGAAATTGATAAAAATATATAGCGTGTGTAACGCTAAACGATGGAATAATTTGGAGTGTTTCAGTTGTTTTCATTAAAACTGTTGACATCACTTGGAACACTTACATAAAGTAAATAATGCAGATTGAAACATAGAAGTGGGAATGGCCGAGTGGTTAAGGCAATAGCCTTTTAATCCGGAGGTCCCGGGTTCAAACCCCGGTGGAAACATTTTTTTTTTTTTTGTTCTTGATACTTTTCTTGTTATTATACTTGAGCTTTTATGTTCCGATGCTTAAATCTGTCAGGTTAAGACATTGAATGGCATACTTCAAAAAATGTGAAAATGAGTGAAAAAGTCCCTTTAATACATGTATATTGCTGAGTATTTTGCATTCTTGTGCTACTGAGATTTTATGTAAATGTTTGTATCTTAAAGCCTTTGATTGCCAGCTTCTCATGGCAAGCTGTTGTTTTGATTCAGGGATTATGCCAAGGTTTTGACTCACACTTGCCAGGGGGCAAGTGAAAGTAGGAGTTATATGGACTTGTACAAAATGTTAACAGGTTGCCCAATTTTCTGAAAAATTTAGGTATAATTTAGTTTTGCTATGGATTTGAGCTCAACTTTCTATTCATGTATAATCAAACTATCGGATTGGATAACATTGCCTGAATTGGCCAGAGATTATGTTGAATGGAACCTAAAGAAACCTCTAAAAAGGATCCAGAGTAAAAAAATAATGTCAATTGAAGCCAGCTAAGACAACTTGCCCATCTGGAACCTTCTGTGTTCTTTAACTTCCCCAGCAGGATTTTTACCTGTTTGGCAAGCAGGCAAACGCTTAATAACATCCATGTGATTTCCAGTCTCGAACCCCCAACACCATAACAGTGGAGATCCAGGGAGAGGAGCAGGTCTATGATTTACTGGCCATCTTGGACTTCAACAACGTCCGCAAACGAATGTCTGTAAGTAACTAGAACGGTGTCTGAAATTTATGCAAACTAATAACAAAAAACAGTATCAGAATGACGTGGGAAGCATGTTGTCTATAAATATCCAAATTTTCTTTTGCATCTGTGACTAACTCTGAATACTTTCGTCAACAAAATTTATCTTTGGCAAAAACCATGATCATTTCAGCTCAAAACGGGATATTTCTTTAATTTGTATAAGAAAACCTCTAGCCATTCAGAACCTTCCTTGGACAATATACAAAGAAAGAACCATGTTACAAAAAGTCTGTGTTTCAATTTTTTTTCGTGCTATGCATCTGTATCTGTTTTTGGAAACACATTTCAATTATTTGCTTGGGTTTTCTACAAATAAGTGAAAAATTTGTTTCTCCTAAGATAAAGTTGATAAACACAGCAACTCTTTGAATTGTATTATTTTATAAGGATATTACGTAAGGAGACAAACAACAGTTAAAAACATCTTTGCATCTACCAATCAAAACAGGCAAAACATCTTTGCATCTACCAATCAAAACAGGCAAAACATACTTTATTTTCAGGTTACCAAACAACACCACCAGAGTTGACATTCAAATATGCCTAATTGTTTGCATAAGCGATACACAAAATAAATCATTGTTCAAAATAAATCATTGTTTCATTGCCTTCCTTATTCTCTTATGTTAATGATTCTCTTATGTTAATGGAAATAATATGGCCGCGGAAAAAGACATAATTGGGTATGCTTAAGGCTACAATTATGTCAGTAAAATCCAACCAACCAAGAGAAAGGTGTAGTTTACTACTGTTGTCTTAAAAATAGCACAAGTGCAAAACGCATTTTTTTTGGCAAAAACCTGCAATTAATATGCAATACACGCAACACCCTTAAAATGAGTCTTGAGACAATTATTATATGACTATTATATTAACCTGCAGTTGGTATGCAACACACGCAGTTAGCCATATTAGCAAACGGAGTCCAGGGACGCTATATGATTGAACGCAAACGTTTTGCAGGTACACGCAACATGAGGTGTAACCATGACACAAAGGGGGACAACCTCTACATGTGTAAACTATAAATAATATATATATTTACTTGCAGGTACACGCAACATGAGGTGCTACCAGAACACAAAGGGCAACAACCTCGACTTGTGTCAAATATAGCAATAGAAACCTGTACAAATGTGTTTAGCTATTATAAAATAAGATTTAGCGAAATTGTTTGTAACCACCAGTTCACTGAAGGGTGTGAGGCTTAGCCTCAACATCAGCTGCAAGTTGGCCACAAACATTAATGTAAGATATGGTTGAAAATCACCACCATTTTTGAAAAATGCTCAAATTAAATTTTAACTATAAAGGAAATATTGACCTTCTCTCAGCTGATCGAATTTTACCCGCCACAGAAACTAAGTTTTCCCCCCAAAATTCTACCAATATCCAATTTTAAACATGACCCTAGGCGAGCGACTGAAGAGTGATTTCCCGGTAACTTTGGCAGCGTAACGGATGACTTAACTAGGTGTAATATAACACATTCAAGGCAGGCTTCCTAGAAAAGACTTGACTATTAAGGTTCCTTAAGAGGGGTTACCATCAAACTATATATGAATCTCAAGATGTTTAATTATGGCGTCCTTCAAATAATCCAGGTAAAATTCGAGGCCAACTTCATTTAGATGTACTCCATCCGAGCCACTGCCGGCGTGGCAGGATATCAACCCAAATAAAGCAGGCCGTGGGAAAGGCCGCCCGCAGATATGAAATTTCTCTTGTCCTCACATTTTTAATTTGGAAAATTGATTTATTTGTTAAGTCATTACCGCCTAAGTGAATTATTATGGAAGGGGGTGTACCTAACAGAACTTCCGTCGCGGTTTCGTGGTGAAGGCCATGCCAACCGAGGCCCCTTGTTGCGTGCCATGTAATCTGGGCCCCCGTCTTCAATGTCGGTTTCCCAGTTTTCATAGCCTGCTGCCCTGCCCAGTACGGTATGGAGTCACCTATCACCCACACCTCTAAGAAATGAGATAAACAAAACTTAGTATGAAAATTATGATGGGCGTTAAATATTCTCAACAACCGTACACGCTTAATGGTTAAAATATATTCTTGTTATATAATAAGCAGACGACGAAGGAACTTTTGAATATATCTTAGGTTAAGGCCTGTAATAATTCTTAAAGCAATCTGACCGCCATCTACACATTAACATTATCTGTTCGTTAGATATTCCCTTTGCAGCCAAATCAGTTGCTCTGCCGATTCTAAAACTATGTGATCAAAAATGACCAGATGAGAATTTTGTTCGTTTGATACATTTTGCCAAAGCCCCTGAAAATTGTTGTCGTTTTACTAGTGAACCATCGCTGTGGCGAAATAGGGGACCATCGGCAAAGCTTTTTCCCAAATATCTACTGACTGCCCTTACTGGACAAATAGACTCCTCTGCAATCCTTGGCAGTTTAATAACTAATGGTTTCCCTCTCTGATTTGTTTTACATTTCTTTAAGGTAATGCTTATGTTGTCGTGGCTGACGATGACGTCATTGACAGAAAGTGTTACGTCATCGTTATCGCTACCAGAGACCAACTCACTCACACGAAACAAACCAAAATATGCTAACGTAAATAGGGCGTGAAAGAGATATGTTTCATACTCATTATAGCACACCTGGGGTAGTACTCTACATATAGCTATCAAAACATTCATTGAAATTGGTGCTCGGGCATCTTTTTTTACGGGGACTCGGCGGCTACCTTCTATACCTTTGAATAACAAAAGACTTTTGAAAATCTATCCAACCATGCAATTTATGATAGTAATTTATGCCTGCTAAATAGGAAGATACAGTGCTTGGGGCGTGACCCATTTCGAAACAATAGGCAATGAACAACACTTCTGTAGCGGGTCCTTCCCTGCGCCAACGAATAGTCAGCCTTAAATGCGTTAAACATATTTAAACCCGTTGTGTAAGCTAATTGGGTATTTCTGGCTATTCCTGCATTTAACAGGTTTCCAGCTCGCCGTTGCAGGCATTCCAGAGAAGGCTTGGGACCTGCTGGGGTTGAAGGTCAGCTTGCGGTGCCACTTTCCTGCACTTTTTGTACTGAAAACGAGACAGCGCATCACATATTAAGTTGGATTTCCCATTTACATGGACAGCCCTGACAATTATGTTCGCTTTTAAACATCTGAGGGTTAAGAGACGTACCAAATGCATTACCAACACATTTTGATGCGGTTAATTTGTTCATAATCTGTACCACTGCCATATTATCACAGTTAAATTTGATTTTCTTATTTGTAAGCTTCTTTTCCCAAATAAAAATTGCTACTAAAATTGGGAACAGTTCTAAGAAAGTAATGTCTTTTGTCAGACCATTTTGGTGCCAACAATCAGGCCATTTGGCATTGGTCCATTTCCCTTGAAAATATATGCCCAACCCACAGCCAGAACCGCCTGCACTATCAGTGAAGAGCTCGAGGTCATCATTAGTTACCCAAAAACTATCATGAAACACTGAAATCTCGTTATTTGATGTGAAGAAATACAACCACATATGTAGGTCTTTCTTTATTTCTTGTGTAACCCTGAGATGATGGTAGGGTTTTGTTAGACCACAAATAGAGTTAATTAAACGTCTACAAGATGGTCTACCCATCGGGATAGCTCTGCAACAAAAATTCAGTGATCCTATCAATGACTGCATATCTTTCAATGTGGTTTTTTCCTTTGCCAACATTGACCTGATTTTATGAACAACCTGTTCAATTTTATCTTGTGGTATTCTTACAGTCATGTTATTAGAATCAAGCTCTAAACCTAGAAACACGATTACTTCACACGGCCCTAGTGTTTTTTTCCACTGCAATAGGCACCTGAAAGGCAGTCATAACGCTCTGAAAGGCAGTCATAACGCTCTGAATGGCAGTCATAACGCTCTGAAAGGCAGTCATAACGCTCTGAAAGGCAGTCATAACGCTCTGAATGGCAGTCATAACGCTCTGAAAGGCAGTCATAACGCTCTGAAATGATTGCATCAGCATTAAACAGCTGTCTGTAGTTTTATCGCCCCCGAGAAAATCATCCAAATAGTGCATTAATTCCCCTGAAGATAATTTTCGTTTTATACAAAATTCGAACAGAGACGAACACATTTCAAATGTTTTGCCGCTGCTTGCTGCACCAAATGGTTGGCACGAATACATTTCAAATGTTTTGCCGCTGCTTGCTGCACCAAATTGTAGGCACGAATTCATTTCAAATGTTTTGCCGCTGCTTGCTGCACCAAATGGTAGGCACGAATACATTTCAAATGTTTTGCCGCTGCTTTCTGCACCTAATGGTAGGCACGAATACATTTCAAATGTTTTGCCGCTGCTTGCTGCACCAAATGGTAGGCACGAATACATTTCAAATGTTTTGCCGCTGCTTGCTGCACCAAATGGTAGGCACTCGTCAACGAAATACTGCTCCTTATGTTTAAAACCAAGGAGTTCAAAATCCTGCTGTCTAATAAGGATCAACCTGAATGCGTTCTTTATGTCAGCTTTAAACTATTTACAATTTCTACCTAATCTTTGAATCATGTTAACAGCTTCATCAAAGCTTGTGTATTGGACAGATGCTAAATTATGATCAATACAATCGTTTATGGACTTGCCTTCTGGGTAGGATAGATGGTGTATCATACAAAATTTTTTATGTTCGGGTGTCTTTGGGTCATCTACTTTTTTAGGGACTAAACCAATTGGAGAAATAATAATATTTTCCAAAGAAGGTGAATCAAATGGACCCGCAACTCTCTTAGCAATCACCTCTAAACTGATCTTTTGTGAGACAATATCTTGATACGCTAAAGCTGATCTTAAATTGTTAGCATTTAGAAAAACTCGCGGCCCTGAGTAATGTATTGGAAAACCATTTAAAAAACCATCGACCAAGGAATTAATTATTTTAACATCGTAGCCATGCGCATGTAACTTTTAACTGATCACTATTTATTGGGGTGGGTGCCAAATTATTTAAATCAAAATTTGTGTTGCCCCATAGGCCATAGCGGTTCCCTCCGTTGGGATAGGATCTACCTCTGGCACGAAAGGATCTCCTTGCGTAACGTCCCCTTATAGGAGACTGGCGTGTAAAACCAGTACTAGTTATAGGCTTGTTGGTGTGGCTGTCATTATTTGTGCAATGCAGTTGTTGGTGAGACCCCCCACAGCCAGAGCACACGTGACTAAAGCGGCAATTTGGCCACCGACAAATCCCTTTGTTAAAATCATTACAAGGAAACTTGGACGCAGGTAATGCAGGCTTTCTCATAGCAACTGGGTCCCTAACCTGGTCGCAACGCCACCACAAATCAGTATTTATATGCGCCCATGAAGTAGGGTGCACTGCTTGTCTCATACGAAACTGTTCGTCATACGCTCTCCAAGCGAAACCACCTTTGTTGGATGCACTATCCCTGATGTTAAACATATATTGTAATAACTCCAGCAACTTTGCTGGGAATTTGGCCAGATAAATTGAACAAAAAATAATGAGTGTCGGTCCACTTTTCGATGTTACCGACCTTGTCTTTGCATTCTTTGGGTTTAGATTCAAGTTTGCCATCACTTGATAATGTTATCTGGCTGCCTGATGCAAACTCAGCCAGTTCAGCGGTGCCTTTCAATATCAGGGCAAGGTTTACATATAGCCCGTTCTGAATCTGGTCTTTGATGTTTTGAGGGACATGAACAGAATATCATCGTCACTAAGACGCAAAAATAATTGTGGACTAGGATTATCATTTGCACCCGCACCGCCCTCACCACCCATATTGGCTTTTGGAAATATGTTTGAATCAGCAATAATTTGTGAAAAATCTATAACATTCCCCAAAATAGTACCTGACTCAGCTCGCTGAGTCGTGTGCTCCTCCTGTTCCAAATGTTTTCGTTTCCTTGCAGCCTTCGGCATTCTAATAAACGATGTTTTTCGATTTAATTTATCTAAGAAAAAATGTGCGGTGTTGCGGCTGTCTGCTTGTAAGCGAAAAGGAAGTTGCTAACCTAGACTGGTTTGACTTTTAAGCAGCTTGTGAATAACGTTGAACAGCAAATATTTGAACCATTCTAAATTCGTCCTTGACTGGTTATCTAGACGAACACGCGGTAGCAATTAAATAACTAAGCAGTCTTCTTTGGATACTCTTTGCTTTTATCCATAAAGTAAATAAACCCGGAAATTCTGACCGACTGATTTCGAACGACAGCTACCTGTAATTTCCTAAAAATAAGTGTCGTTATGATTATATTATTTTATCATAACAAATATTATTTCTATGGGGAAGGGATTTAACATTGATCGCTTTTAAAACAATTCTCCTTACTCAGCTATTGTTCACATATATGATGCTTGTATACAGGTGATAGTGCGTCGTAATGGCAAGGTAACGCTCTGGTGCAAGGGAGCCGACTCTCTGATCTACGAGAGACTGGACCGCTCCTGTCACGACCTGCAGGAGCTGACCACTCACCACCTCAATGTGAGTAGCTGGAATTGTTTGTGTCAGTGTGAAAGGATATATTTTATTGCATTGCCTTGTTTAGCATTTAATATTGAACATTTAATGTTTGTTCCACCACGGTGGAGCTAATAAAAATCAACAATAAATTGCAATAGTTTTTGCATTGTTTGAATGTGAAAATACAATCTTTAATATATTTATAAAAAAAAAGAAGCTGACTGTGTGCTCAGTTGTGCGGCTATGTTAAAATTAACTTCATTTATTCTTGTCATAATAAAAAGAAAATAAAGCATATAATATAGTCATAGTATAGGGCTGTACCACAGCCCAAACACTCAATAAGTGGTTATACATTGTATTGCCAAGTTAATGCATTAATTGGTTTTTGCGTGTTCCTTATTGCGGGTGTCAGATAGACATTGCAGATTATAAAAACAGGGTGGATGTTGATGGAATGTTAACTGTGTTTTTTTACAGGAGTTTGCCCAGGAAGGTTTGCGTACACTGTGCCTTGCTGTCAAAGATATCTCTGACTCTGAATTTGCCACTTGGTCTGCAAAGTTTAAGGAAGCCAGGTAATAGTTTCTAAGTGAAACTTTTGCACAAATCAACAAAAGGTTTTGGATATATCATTATTGCTGCCATGTTAATCCCTATACCTACAAAACATTACATAAAACTGGTCGAGGTATTTAGTTATAAATTATTTGTGTTTTCGTGCTATGTTATGTAAGGTAAAAAGAATTACCATTTTCCTTGTTGTTTAAGTTAGTTGCCATGGTGTAATCGTTATGCCTTGCAATTGGATGAATGTGAGTTTGATCCCTACTCCTGGAGCATCAAAGTAATCTTTCTGTAAACCACCAGTTCTGGTTTAACCCAGGAAACAGACTCAAAAGGGTCTCCATATGTCCCACACCTTCTAAACAATCTTGTGAAAATAAACAGGTTTAAACAAAACTATAATTGTTGAAATAATTTGTGTACTCCTGTATCTCTCTGATGACACTTTGCTTTCCTCCCATCATTGCAATGAATAACAGAGATGGGAAACTGATGAGTTTAGAAACAAATGCATTTTTTGTGCTGACAGCTCTCCCTGTGTCTTTGTAATGTCCCATGTTTACTGGTTGCAGCATTTCCATGGACAACCGAGATGAGAAGCTGGATGCAGTCTATGAGGAGATCGAGACCAACATGATCCTTCTGGGGGCCACAGCCATCGAGGACAAGCTACAGGACGGGGTCCCGGAGACCATCGCTAACCTGGCAGTCGCCGGCATCAAGATCTGGGTTCTCACTGGTGACAAGCAAGGTTTGTTTTAGTTTAGTTCCAACCTGTTTACTGAAAAGGCTCACCAGACACAAACACATTTCACAATTTGCAGAGTTCGGACAATCAAATCAGGGGTGAGTCAACACAGAGTGTTTTTTTTTTGTTTGAATTTTGTAGATAATAACTGTGTCACTCGGCATCAGAAATGTTTGTTCATGATATTTACGCAAATGACACAAATATGAAAGTTCTGACTCCGTGGCAAAAAATATTTGTTTCACTGGATCTGTACTATTTGTAAAGCTTGATTGTGTTGAAAGTCAGTTTTATAAAAAAAACAAAAACTTTCCGAGTCTGTTTCCTATCAGGACCAGTGCTTGGTGTCTTTGAGAAAGATCACTCAAATGCTCTTTGAACAGGGATCTAACTTAGGGATCGAACTTACGATCTCCGGACCGAAAGGCTGACACCACACTGGCTATACAACTGTGACACAATAGTAATGAATATCTTAAATTAAATTTCTCAAGCAAAATTTCAATTGTGAGTGCAGATGAAACAGATATTGTTAATATTATAGCATTTTAACCATGATATGAATTTTTTTTTTGAAAAAGTTTTGATTTTTTTTTATTGACAGTGCCTTGGTAACTGCAACTTATTAAACATTGGCTTAAAATGTATATATTGTAAATTTATCCATTGTTAAATGGTATCTTGTTATTTTGTATTTTGTTAGTTTTTTAGTTTTGTACTTCTTTTCGAGCAATTTTTTTCAAGCACTTAAAAATTCAGAAATTACACATTGAAAAACATGCATACATCCAGTGCTGGACAAACTTCTTATTTCAGAAACTGCGATCAATATAGGGTACTCCTGCCGCTTGCTTACCAACGAAATGGGGGAAATTTTCTGCATAGACGAAGATGACGCGAACAAAGTTGAAGAACAGATAGACAAGGCATTGAAAGAAATATATGATGCACAGTCCAAAAAGAAGCATAACAGCGATGAAGTTGATCAAGTTAGGTATGGTGGAAACTGTCGGTATTTTGATAAGTTGAAAGCAGACATTCAAAGTTATTCATTTTGTTTACAATCATGCAATATACGAAATGTTATGTTAATGAAAAACTAGTTTAAGTGACTGTTTTTGTGTGTAAAATAATTCTAAAGAATGCTAACTAAATTTACAATGAGTCCATGATATGCAGTATTTATAGAAGTGAGTTTAAAGTGATTATGAACAAATCAGTTAAAAATCTTTTTGTAATACCTGCTTATGTGATATATATTTGGTATAAACGCTGATCACAGCAGTACACAATTATGCGATATTTTTGAAGAGGCATCTTCATTTGATCTGTGTATGATATGTCACAAATCAGTTTGTGTTTTTTGTGAAAAATGACAACCTAGGTATAAATATATGCAAACTGACATGTTTTATGGAAACAAAACCCCTTTAGGAAAGCTGAAACACGAAAAAATAACAAAATGTGCTGATTTGATTTCAGTAGCTGTATAAAATGCAAGCCAGAACTGGAAACAGTTTAGTGATAGATTTGATGCTGAATTTCAGGTTTGCCAATGGATCCTCCTCCTCAGGTGCAGCTTACAACACAGCAGACGATGACGCTGGCATCGTTAGGGAGCAGGAGTATGGGCTGGTCATCAATGGGCATAGTCTGGTGAGTGGGTGGTTTGAACACACGATTAAATATTACACTTATGTGGAACTTGATTAAGAGGTCCTGTAAACAGTTTTGAAGGGATGCTGAGGAAAAAATTCACTTGAACATCATGTTTGGATGTTTCATGTATTTGCAAGGAATTTCCCTTCCCTTTGGACAGTTTATAGATAAACTTCCAAGCCATATGTGTTAATATTTATATAACAGTTTTATTAAGCGTATTATTGTGGCCAATCGGTGTATTATCAAATAACCCAATGCACCCGACGTAACTGGTACATTCACAAAGGTTGTGCATCAGTGATTTGAATCGTATATGTACACCATGCATTTAATCTTAATGCAAAACTGACCGAAACTGTCCTTGGCTTTGATATTAAACCCTTAAGACTTCAATATATGCTGCAGCGTATAACACCCTCTGCTATCACCTCATTACGCACTCTTGATGAATGGACTTGCCCTTATTTCAGGCTCATTGCTTGAAGCCAGAGTTGGAGATGAAGCTTCTGGAGCTGGGATGCCTGTGTAAGGCGGTGATCTGTTGTCGCGTGACTCCCCTACAGAAGGCTCTGGTCGTGGATCTAGTCAAGCGTAACAAGCAGTCCATCACACTCGCCATTGGGGACGGTGCTAACGACGTCAGCATGATCAAGAGTTAGTTATCACAGCTGTAAATGTTTGCCTTTCTTCCTTGTCTCTTAAACAATATGCCAAGAAATACTGTGGTACTGATCCTGAACATAGCCTTGTATTGATTGTTTTATGAACTTACATGCAAGATTACATGACAAAGTATATGAATTAACATATAAAATTACATGATGAAGTCATTAGTGTAATATGATACCCTATTTTTTCTATAGACAAAGAACAAAATTATCAAACTACAAAATAAACAAATCAAAAATTTGCATTGTCTTTGTTTACTGGCCAATAAACAACTCTTTTTAGTTCTGATCAGAACTCCAAATCATTGTTTATTGGCCGATAAACAACTATAAATCGAAAATTATTTCTTCAGTGTAATGCTCTTTTTTCCAGCTGCCCACATTGGTGTGGGGATATCTGGCCAGGAAGGGATGCAGGCCGTTCTTTCCAGCGACTTCTCATTCGCTCAGTTCAGGTACTTGGAACGGCTGCTGCTAGTGCACGGACGCTGGTCCTACATGCGCATGTGTAAATTCCTCAAGTACTTCTTCTACAAGAATTTTGCATTCACTCTGTGTCACTTCTGGTATGCTTTCTTCTGTGGATTTTCAGCACAGGTGAGTTATTTAAACAAAATTAGTTTTCCATATGTTCTAAGACTGATATGTAGCCTCAACTGTTACTGATGTGTTGCATCAGAATGTCACTAGTTTTGTTTATGAAACTTTAGTATTTCCATTTTCAGTCAGTTGCCCATTCTGCGGCCTTATTTCACTTGTTTTCACTTTGTGGTTAAATTCTTACTGGTTTAATGTTAAAATTCCGGATAGTTCTAAACCTTAATCTAATTAAATATTAAAGTGTTTTTTGTTTCCTTAAACAAACAACAACGTTTGCTAGACATGAAAACTTGTGTTTGTCTTCTCTAGGCATGAATGAATAACTACCCATTGTTTTTGTTGTCATGGATACTTTTTCCTTTCTTGATGCTATTTACGTATGTATGTTGTGCATAATGAACAATCATGCATTTTGTGATTATGCAGAAGCAAGTTGAGCTATTGCTTGATTAAATTTTCTTATTAGAAAGTAAAATCAAGCAAGTAATTGATATTAATCATTGGTTCAGTTATTAATTGACCTTGATGAACATGCTTTTGTTTTGCAGACCCTGTTTGATCCATATTTTATTTCATTCTACAATGTGATGTACACCTCATTTCCTGTCCTTATTCTGGGCATCTTTGATCAGGTATTTATTAGGCTTTTGTTTGCCTTTTGCTGTAAAATCATTTAAATTCGAAGCAGTCTAATTTTCACGTATTTCATGGTCCGAACTGAGTGCGAATTGAAGACAGTAAGGTTGTTTTTTTTAGCTCACCTGAGCATGAAGTGCTCGGTGAGCTATTGGTATAAGGGACCTCTCCGGCGGCGTCGGGCGTCAATGTGCCGTCAACAATTTGGACCGTTATTGCGATAAAGACTACATTTTTTATTCCAGCTTGACCAAAATTACAGAGTTTGTGTATGACCATAAAATCTTGGACGAGTTCAATAATGGGCCCAATCGGACCAGGAACACCAGAGTTATTGCCCCTTTTTCATGCAAAAAAAAGTGCAAAAATGCCCTTTTCCAATGTTTAGACTTCATTTTCCATCCAATCTTAACCAAACTTACACAGTTTGTGTATGACCATCAGTTCTCAGCAGACGCCAGAAATGGGCCAGATCGTGTTTCAAACACCAGAGTTATTGCCATTTGTTTATAAAAAAAATACACAAAAAATGGACATTATAATATTCAGGATAGAGACTTCATTTTTCATCCAATCTTCACCAATCTTGCACAGTTTGTGTATTACCATGAGATTACAGTTGAAGTCTAATATAAGCAAGATCGGACCAGAAACAGCAGAGTAATATGCAAAAATGGACATTAATCAGGATAGAGACATCCTTTTTCATCCAGCCTTCACCAGTCATGTACAGTTTGTCTATGAACATAAGACTACAGGTGAAGTCGAATAAAAGCATGATCGGGTCAGAAACACCAGAGTTATTTCCCCTTGTGTTTGGAAAAAAACAACAAGTTATCAATGATTGGCTTGCACACACGATTTTTGATTCAATGTTGACCAAACTTACACAGTTTGCGCATGACCATAAAAATTGATTGATAAGATTTGATTTCCAACAGTTGCAAGACTTGCATGCAGTTATTTGTACATGCAACATTGATGGCTTCAGAGCCTGCATTAACATCATTTATCATCAATGGACAGAAAATTTTCAAAGAAAAAGCAAAATTGACCTTAAAGCACAGCCATCGCAATTATTGCATTGCAACTGGTTCTCCAAAACTGTTTGCGAAAAAGACATAAAAATTTACGTTTCTGCATTTTCCAGAATTGTCAATGACGTAATGAAAAGCGGTCAGATAAGAATATCGAGAAAAGTAATTTGAGAACCATTAGCAAAAAAAACGCACATCCACTACCCAACTTGTACTTAAGTTAGCCCATTACACTAACCATGTTTTAAATCAAAATTGATCCTATCCCCCTCTGCGTATTGTTCAGATACCTTAATTTTCTAACCTGTCACAACAGTATGGTCTTCATCTGTACCAGTTCTCAGGTGAGCGCTTTGGGCCATCATGGCCCTCTTGTTTTGCATGAGTATTAACAATAAATACATTAAAATGAGAAATGCATGAATTAAGGATTGTGCCAATAAGTCGTTTTTCAAGAATGTGCGAAATTTAGACACTGTGAAATAAAATGAGGCGAGTCATGCGAAAACCGGACTTAATGCATGTGCGTAAAGTGTCATCCTGACGGTACTTTCCACCTGCAGTGGATTTATGTTTAGAAGAGACTCCCTTGAAACAGAAACTACCATAAAAGCAGAAAGTTTCGGCTGTCCGAACAGGCTGATCGGGGACGACACTTTACGCACATGCATTAAGCCCAGTTTTCCCACGACACGCCTCAAATAATTTTTCAGTAGTGTCTTTAAAAAATTTGTCTCCCTTTGTTGTGTTTACAAAACTAGGAAACTGAAATCATTAATCCCGGCCATGTTTATTCGAATATGACATGTTCCTCATTTATAGATTTTACTGCTCTTACTACACTCTGTTACTAATGGAAAGATCTAAATGTTTGTATGCTGTACAGTATTTTTATTTTTTGAATACATGTCTATGAATTATGACGTCATTTTATAACAGTTGGTTTTCAATTTGTTGTAAAACATAGCTTTAATATAAATTTGATGTTTATTTGTGTCTAAATGGAATCAGAACAAGAACATGTATATGTATATGAACGTACAAAGTAACCTTAGAAGATCTTATTAGTAGTGGTTTGGCAATACAATGTATAAATTTTGTCACATTTTGTTTATGTCCCTGTCTCTGCACTTCAGGAACTGTTGTTCTGATCTCAGAAGAGTTTCTTAATGCTAAAAGACCTTTGAATCGTTAATAAAATCCTATTGTTTTGTAATGTCACAGATTTGTTTACACTTTTACTTGAGGAAAAGCAACAGAAATACATAGCAGTTTACACTTTAACCATGTGTCAAAAAATAACAACACATCAAAATAGTTAAGTGTCTAAATATTTAATATATTTACCAATAATCCTGTTTTTATAGGGAAAAAAAAAAATACACCATATTTTTTTAACTCTTGTATCCATGGTAGAATATGGATTTGTCTGCTGTGTACTTTTGATATTGTGCATGTATTACAGGATGTGGACGATTGTCTACTGTCTACTTTTGACATTGTGCATGTATTACAGGATGTGGACGATTGTCTACTGTCTACTTTTGATATTGTGCATGTATTACAGGATGTGGACGATTGTCTACTGTCTACTTTTGATATTGTGCATGTATTACAGGATGTGGACGATTGTCTACTGTCTACTTTTGACATTGTGCATGTATTACAGGATGTGGACGATTGTCTACTGTCTACTTTTGACATTGTGCATGTATTACAGGATGTGGACGATTGTCTACTGTCTACTTTTGATATTGTGCATGTATTACAGGATGTGGACGATTGTCTACTGTCTACTTTTGACATTGTGCATGTATTACAGGATGTGGACGACTACTATTCTTTGAAGTACCCCAAGCTGTACTACCCTGGTCTGGTCAACATGCTCTTCAACAAGAAGGTGTTTGGCTTCAGTGTACTGGAGGTGAGATTAACCTCTGTGGTGTATCTTTTATTAGTTGTATAAAATCTCCATTGTGTTTTAAAGGTTGAGTGATTCCATTATATGTCCACCAGTAGAATCATGAATGTTAAGTGTTTATTGTTGAATTTTCATAAGCCTCTGTGTTAAGAACTTTAAACAATCATTAGATATGAGGCGTCTCCTGGGAAGCCGGGCTTAATGCATATGCGTAAAGTGTCGTCCCTGTTTAGCCTGTGCAGTATGCAGACGGCACTTTCCGCCTACAGTGGATTTATGTTTAGAAGAGACTTTATTGAAAAAGAAAATACCATAAAAGTGGAAAGTGCCGTCCAGGATTAGTCTGCACAGGCTAACCCGGGACGACACTTTATGCACATGCATTAAGCCCGGTTTTCCCATGACAACCTCATAACTATTTCAATAAGGTATGCAAGTTGGAGTTTATGCTGGTGACTAACAAACAGTAGATCAAAGGCCTATATTAAAACACATGTATCTGTTGCTTTCTGTTTAGAATTACATTAAGTTCTGAAATAGCAAATAAGAAAACAGTAACAAATGTCACTCCATGATTATTTACTTTATATAGTAGGTGACTCCCCATTTAAACATTAATTTTCTGTCTGATAGAATGCTCTGTACATGTTATCTGGCTATCACACAAATATTCGTCTGTTTCAGGGTATCATATCCTCCCTGGTGTTGTTCTTCGTAACATACGGTGCCTTTAACGGGGCCATTAGTCCGTCGGGCCTCGACAACAGTGACCTTCAGTTCTTTGGAGTTGTTGTTGCTAGTATTCTTGTTGTTGCTGTTAATTTAAGGGTAAGCCAAGAGATCATCTTATATTTTATTTCTACTTCAGCATTGTTGTGAGGATCTTTATGTTTGGATAAATATGTTTTTCTTGGGTATTAACTAAAAAGGTAAGAAACATTTGCAATGTAATGCTATGGTAACTGCATCCTGGTAAAACCTATTCATATCTGATATACTGTATGTGAAATATTCACATACACTAATATTTATTCAAACAGGATGACAAAAACATATATTTGTTTTGCTTGAATTATGAATAACATTTTTAGCTCGACTTCGAAGAAAAGGCAAGCTATTCTACTCGCCCCGGCTTTGGCGTTCAAGCTAGGTTTAAGTTTTTCAGTAAGCTAGTTTCTCAGGAATTGCTTGAGGGATTTCATTCAAACTTAAAACATTTATTCCCCACATTAAAATTAACCTATAGGCCAAGTGTGGTAACTCTAGATTGAAATTTGTCAAAATTATGGGCCTTTTTATACTTAGAAATTTTACATATAAGCATATGGACAGGTTGAAGTTGTTCGGTAAACTGGTTTCTCAGGAATGGCTTGAGGGATTTCATTCAAACTTAGAACACTTATTCCCTATATTAAAATGAACTTATAGGCCAATTTTGATAACTCTAGTTTGACATTTGTCAAAATTATGGGCCTTTTTACACTTAGAAATTTTACATATAAGCTATATGGACAGGTTAAAGTTTTTCGGTAAGCTAGTTTCTAAACTTTTCGTTTCCGCTCTCTAACTCGAGAACGGATTAAGCGATTGTAATGTAACTTCAAACATAGATACCATTGCATATGGGGTGGGTGGGGTCAGGGTCACTGTTACAAAAAATAGAAAAATGGTTTCCGCTCATTAACTTGAGAACATATTGAAATATTTTTATAAAACTTCATACATAGATACCTTATATCAAGACATCACTTGCGATTGCATGTGGGGTGGGTAGGGTCAAGGTCAATGTTAGTAAAATAGAAAAACGGTTTCCGCTCAATAACTTAAGAACGCATTGTGATATTTTAATGAAACTTAATACATAGATACCTTATATCGAGACATCGCTTGGAATTGCGTATCAGGTGGGTGGGGTCAAGGTCACTGTTACTAAAAATAGAAAAAAATGTTTCCGCTCAATAACTTGAGAACACATTGAGATATTTTAATGAAACTGTATACATACATACCTTATATAGCGACCTCACTTGGGATTGCATATAGGGTGGGTGGGGTCAAGGTCACTATTACTAAAAATAGAAAAACGGTTTCCGCTTAATAACTTAAGAACGCATTGAGATATTTTAATGAAACTTAATACATACATACTTTATATCAAGACCTCTCTTGGAATTGCGTATAGGGTCAAGGTCAAGGTCACTGTTACTAAAATAGAAAAACTGTTTCTGCTCAATAACTTGAGAATGCATTGAGGTATTTTAATGAAACTTTATACATAGATACCTTATATCAAGACCTCGCTTGGGATTGCATATGGGGTGGGTGGGGTCAAGGTTACTGTTACTGAAAAAAGAAAAACGGTTTTCGCTCAATAACTTGAGAATTCATTGAGATATTTTAATGAAACTTAATGCATTGATACCTTATATCGAGACCTTGATTGGGATTGCATATGGGGTGGGTTGGGTCAAGGTCAAGGTCACTTACGAAAAGAAGAAAACGGTTTCCACTCGATAACTTGATAATACATTGAGATATTTTAATAAACTTAATAGATAACTTATATTGAGACCTCGCTTGGGATTATATATAGGGTGGTTGGGGTCAAGGTTGAGGTCTCCGTTACTTAAAATAAAAAATGGTTTCCGCTCAATAGCTTGATAACACATTGAGTAATTTTAATTAAACTTCATACATTGATATCTTATATCTAGACCTTGCTGGGATTGCATATGGGGTGGGTGGGGTCAAGGTCACAGTTACTAAAAACAGACAAACAGTTTACGTCCAATAGCTTGAGAAGACATTGAGATTTTTAATGAAACTTAATAAATAGATACCTCATATCGAGACCTCGCATGGGATTGCATATGGGGTTGGTGGGGTCAAGGTCAAGTTCACTATTACTAAAACTTTTATTGATGTGCTAACTTAAATGCATTTCATTCGAAAAATTTGATTTTCATGGAATTTCCATATTTCTTGTTTTAGAAAAAAAATGACAGAAACTCTGACAAGCACAAGAAAAGTCGAGTGCGCTGTCCTCTGACAGCACTTGTTTATATTTGCAAGCAGTGATTGCACTGATGAAGTGACCATTAGTATGTATCTTTCTGTTCTGTTTTAGTGTGCAATGGACACAAGCTACTGGACAGGATTCAGCCATTTCTTCATATGGGGAAGCATAATATACTACTTCTGTTTCATAATGGCATTCTATGCTCCAGTGTTTAACTATTCATATCAAGGGGTTGCATTTAGTGTGTTTTCATCCGCCAAGTTCTGGCTGACACTGATTCTAACAAATGTGATTTTAATTCTGCCTGTGGTAGCCTACAGGTTCTACATGACAAACATAACTCCTTCACTGTCAGATCGTGTGCGTATGAAACAGAGACTCACAAAAACGAAGGCAAGAACAAAGGACCTACATGTTCGAAGAACTTCAACATTCCGTCGCAGTGCAAGGTCCATGCGTTCTGGATACGCTTTTGCTCACCAGCACGGTTTTGCTGAGCTTATTACGAGCGGTTTGAATATGCGGGACCGCGTGGCTTCTCATTTGAAACTCAGTAGTCCTGTCACGCTGACTAGGATGTGGAAGAGGGAGGAAGCAAGCAGCAGTGTGTCAAACCTGGAGAATAAAGCTACCAACGGTGCCACCGTACATGTGAAACCCTCCCACCCAAACTCTGTAGTGGATGGTGTCGAAAAGATTATTCATTCTGAACGACTGTGATCTTATCTCTCATCATATGGAGTCTTGGGTTTAAGATATTTATCTTTGACTATCTTTTTTTCTGTATGAAAATATATGTATTGTTATATTATTTTTGCAGTTCTATACAGTAAAATATTGTGGCCTAAACAATTCTGTTTAATTTTACTGTTGTTATTGTTGATGGCAATTTAATGTAGTACAGGTTTTTGTATGCATTGTGATTAATTTTATTTATGTAAATAACATTAGCTGGTTTCAATGTAGTGTGTGATTCAAAGTTTTAGCTATTTAAATGAACATTTTAACTGGCTGACAAACAGTCTGTATGATGAATTTATTGTTTACATTATATCTTTACAAAATTCTTATAATTTGGTTTTATTATTTTTTTGTACTAAACTGAAATTTGCTTTTTTAGTGGTCTTTTGTTACTTTGTGTTTAATCTTTTTTTTTATTGACACTAACTTCTTACTTAAGTCATTTTCTTTATGTTACATTTTGTTAGACCAGTTCTTTGTTTTCCCTTGCACATACCCGCCATTAGTTGATTAAGCCATGAATAATCTGGGTTTTACTGTTAATAAGAAGTTGTCATATGGACACCCTTGATGTATATTTCTTAGTTAAGGTATACTTTTAACTATGAAGTCCTGTAACTCTTGATGATACCAATCTTACATTACAAGAGTTACTTACCTTGCTAATATTTTTTTTCCTGAATTGAAACACAGAGAAAAAGGAAAGATACATTTGAATTAAAATGCACAAAACTTAAACAGGTTGTAGTAACTGTAGTTTTCAAAGTTCAGAATAGTTATATTTATCATATTTGAAAGGTTTCACACAAAAAAGCTTACCTCAATATTCAATGTACAATGTCCTATTTTGTATATGTATATCACACTGTTTTACCAAGTGGCATATGCTTCAATAATCTCGAAAAAATATGAACCCTTCAAATTATACATACATAGCTGATTTGAGATCTTTCTTGTAAGGTCATTGCTTGTTTATGGAGATTATTTTAATTCAATAAAAAAGTCCGAAAAGGGTATAACTTCACAATGCATTTTTACTGCATGCAGAATGTGATGAACAACAGATGACTTCATGGTCCTTATTTTAAAGACTTTCTCTTGAATATGGTCGCTTAGATAAATTGTTTACACTGTGTGTTGTTTACCTTATACAATAATGTACATGATTTGCTTACATGATCATTAGTATTTCAGGTAAACGATGTTTACTCATTAAAATGACCCTGTTGACTAAGAAGTGAAGGTAGTTTGTTACTGATTTTGTTTCAAATTTTGTATGCAAGGTGCTTTATAACCATAGCTCCATAAAATGGTATCTAAAGCTGACGTTTAAAGTATATCTAGTCCTAGGTTGATATGAAGTGTGTCGTGGGAAACCCGGGCTCAATGCATCTGCAGAAAGTGTCATCCTGGATCAGCCTGTGCTAATCCGAGAGGACACTTTACACACATGCATTGAGACTGATTGTCCCACGACTTTCCTCTTATGTTTTTTGCTTGCATTTGTTTTCAAGGCTGGAATTCGGAAGTATATAGAAGCTTGAGTGATGATAGGAGCATATTGTCGATTGGTTCCCATGGTCAAGTATGAATGCTAAAAAAAGCTGATATTCACAAAGATCCTAAGGAGAATTTTTTACTAAGGGAAAATTTCAGATCACATTTTATATACGAATTACAATGATTTTAGTATACCAAAAATATTAAACATTTTAGCATTATTTACTAGCTTAAAACCTTTCAGTGTAATTAGGAGCTGTACAGGAAACTACCACAGACTTTAGAAATGTTTTGAATTTTCGAACATGTACATAAAACACATTTTATTTTCTGATAATATTTTAATGTTTTTTTTTTATATATATTGCCAATTATATTATCATTTACTTGTTAAACTGTCATTTATGTGCATTTCATTTTTTGCCATCTTCATCGGATCATATGATCGCAACTTGTTCACACGGCTTTGTAATTTTATAACAAAGCTAAATCTAAAATAAAATCATTCCAGATTATATTCTATAAAAACATTGTTCATTTTTAAACAGGATAAGTACATGTATTAGCATACAATTATATAATCTAAAATTAACTCATACATGTACATCTGCCTTTTCATAAAATATTATCATATATATACGTGAAATACCTCCATATAATATTGATTTATTTTCTATTATTCATGTATAAATTATAGGGTGTGGTTTTATTATTTTTATTAACTGCTATTTGGCTTTCAGTTGAAATTCTTACAGAAATGTGTTTTTAACTTTTCGTAAGATTCCATGTTTGCAGAATTCACAAACAATCACAGCTGATCTCATAATGGCCTACTTGTATCTCACCTGAGCACAAAGTGCTCATGGTGAGCTTTTGTGATCGCCCGTTGTCAGTAGTCCGTGCGCCCGTGCGTGCGTCTGTCGTCCACTTTTCATTCAAACAACATCTCCTCCTAAACCATTTGGCATATTTTCACCAAACTTCACAGGAATGATCATTGGGTGACCTATTTTCAAAGTTGTTACGGTCCGCTGCATATGTAGGTCACCATAGCTAAAAATAGATTTAAAAAGTGTGAACTTGAAAAATCTTCTTCTCTGAAACCGCAGGGCCCAGAGGTTTCGTATTTGGTATGTAAAATCCTATAGTGGTCGTCTACAAAGATTTTTCAATTTATGCCCCTGGGGTCAAAACGGGCCCAGCCCCGATGGTCACATGGTTTATATAGAATATAGAGCAAAATGACTTTAAACATCTATTCCTCTGAAACTGCAAGGCCCAAAGATTTCATATTTGGCTTGTAACATCCTTTAGTGGTCCTTTACACAGTTTTTTCAAATGATGCCCCTGGGGTCAAAACGGGCCACGCCCATGGTTTATATAGACTTAAATAGCAAAATGACCTTAAAAATCTTCTCCTCTGAAACCACAAGGCCCATAGGTTTCTTATTTGGTATGTAACATGTTATAGTGGTCCTCTACAAATATTCTTCAATTTATGCCCCTTGGGTCAAAACTGGTCACGCCCCGGGTGTCAAATGATTTATATAGACTTAAATATCAAAATGACCTTAAAAATCTTCTCCTCTGAAACCGTAAGGCCCAGATGTTTCTTATTTGGTATGTAACATCGTATAGTGGCCCTTTTTAAAGATTGTTCAAATGATGCCCCTGGGGTCAAAACTGGTCACGTCCCGGGGGTTCATATGGTTTATATAGACTTAAATAGCAAAAGGAACTTTAAAATTCTTCTCCTCTGAAACCACAAGGCCTAGAGGTTTCATATTTAGTATGCAACATCGTATAGTGGTCCTCTACAAATATTGTTCAAATTATGCCCCTGGGGTCAAAACTGGTCACGCCCCGGGGGTCACATGGTTAATATAAACTTAAATAGCAAAATGACTTTTAAAATCTTTTCCTCTGAAACGGTAAGGCCCACAGCTTTCCTTTATTTGGTATGTAACATTGCATAGTGGTCCTCTCCAAAGATTGTTCAAATTATGCCCCTGGGGTCAAATCTGGCCACACCCGATGGTCACATGGTTTATATAGACTTAAATAGAAAACAAATCTATACCTGAAAGCGCAAGTCCCCGAGGTTTGTTCAAGATTGTTCAAATTATGCCTCTGGGATAAAAGTGGGCCACGTCTCGGGGGATGCAAATTCCAATTGGGTTACAAGGTCTCAGGCGAGCGTCCTAGGGCCCTCAGGGCCCTCTTGTAAGTGATATTGAATTCAATTTTAACACAAATTCATATTTTATATTTTAGATTTCTACATCATATTTGCTTAGCTTATTAGAACTTACGTCTACCATACTGTCTGTTCTTGCAGATTGGTTATGATGATTTTCATGTACGTACTATGAAGTAAATGTTAAACACTTGACACCTGTTATGGAGCTGCAAATCGAGGGTTGTAAACCAGAAGGTACCAACTGCAATTAAAATCAATAGCTGTTGGTACATTCTGGTTATCAACCCTCGGAATATGATTAAACATTGTTCATGTTCTCTTTATACTGTTTTCATGCTTGAGCATCATAAATGACGCTGCACATATACTGTTCGTTTCCGTTATCAATGCAAGCACTATATTTTTGTATCATCACTCTGCCGGTTCATTCTATTGGTTACAGTTGTATATTTCTTATTCTAGTTACGTTACTACATCTTACATTATTACAAATAAACATATATGAAAGAACTCAATGCTTGTTGTTATTTGTTATCGTTTGCCTCTATAATATTTTGTTGTACTTTCCCGGATGCATAAATGAAAATGCTAATTGTTAAAAAAATCAATGATGATCTTGTCATAAGTTTATTAAAACGAAACAAGCTGAACAAATATCAATTTCTGTAGACTAACAGGAACTACTGGCATTGGACATGAACATGTAACAGACAATGAAAATAAGCCACATTAGGCCAGAGGTTTTTATGTTCAGTTTCTCTGACATTTTTGGAAAAAGTGTCCAGTTGGATGCGGAAATGAAATGTAATTATAACATATTTTTGCAATTAACATGACAATAACGATAAAAATACAATAACGCGTGTGTTTATATTTAAACATAGATATCAAGTCAACTTTTTTTTACGTTGAATCAATATATATTCCACTGTGTTTTACGCTATAACTGTGAGTTAAAAGCTCTTTGAATATCCATTACAAATACGGACTCCGTAAAAAATACGATTTAAAAAAAAAATCATTTTTTGGGTTATTATTTTACAATAAAAGTTGTTTTCATTTGTTTATTATTTTCAAAAAACGCCATCGGGTCAGCGGATCCGGGAAACGAAAATAAAAATCTCCAGTCTTACAAGACTAATCATTAAAGGGCAAACGTTCATAATCACGCGTAGGCCATGGCAGACATTTAGAATTATTACCTATGACTTTGAAATCCATCATCAGAAGAAAAGAATGATAAAACAACGTAAAAACATACATCTTTCGCCATTTCCATTGATTGAGTTAGGAATGCTGACGCACTGCACTTCTGTACAATGATTTCCCAGCAGTTAACTATGATCTCACTTGGAATATAAATACCGGATTACCTCTACTCTGCTAATGAAACTTTATTTCTTTCACTTATCTAATTCGCTTCAAAGGTTATTTTCGTGTTCTTAAATAGGCTTTTTTTTCTCTGCTATAGACAATTGCTAACGTCATCAGCAAGTAGACAAACACCGATAGTATTCTAATTGTTAAGTTTCTTCAGTAGAAAGGGACACAAGAACTAAAAATATCTTACATAATCTCCCTTTAACTACCGAATCACAAAATTCGCGTTGAACGTGTGTGTATATCGAGAAATAAATAATACCATTCGAATAATACAATCGCAAAACAATTATAAGCTCGAACGATTTGCCTTGTATGAAAATGCTCAGTGATAAGTCGAGGATAACATTGTATGTAACAATGCTATTGGATAAATGAAGAATTATTTGAAACCCTTTCAGCGAAAAAGAACAAAACATGGATATTATTGGCGGCCCGAAAAACTCTGACCAGGTTATGGTAGGAGTGCTCATTATTTCCTTGCATGATTGTTCGAAACGTTATTGGCCATCAATGAAGCCACAACAAATAATATTTAATAATTAAAAAAAATGTTGCAATGTTTGCGTATTCCTTTTTCATATTGTCATTATTATAATGAACTTTTTTGGTCAATTTAAATAGCTTCTCCACAATTTTACACTGGTACACCAAGGCGTATACACTCGTGATAATAAGACCTGTAAACCCTGTTTGTTATTATTTATTTATTAAGTAATCCACATAATAAACTGTATTTTTACTGCAAATAAAGTTTGTTCTGAAAGCTGTTGATTGGTATTTATGTTTTCTCTCTTTTGTTTTGGAATCATTGTCGTGTAACCAGACCAATCCTGCCGAAAACTGGCTATTTTTATATAATCCAGAAATAGGTAATAAATTATTCTAAAATAGCATAGTAGCAGACACAGTTGTGTAGCTAACATGCGTAGGGTGGATTTGTGTTATTTATGTTGTGCGCATAACAATTTCGATGCTGATTAGTTTATTTTAAACTTTCATATTTTTGTTAAATATGTCGACCTTTTCAATAAAAGTGTCACGTGTTTTTTTTTAAAAATCTTATCAAATTTTTGCTTTACTTGTGATAAAAAAACTAGTTAAAATATTACAAAATCGTATTAAATAGTTAGTTTTGCAACTTGGACTTAACTTTGCCACATCACTGAATATTTATTTGTGGTAAGATCTTAAAATCATTTGCCCTCTTCATAGATATATAACGGCGCCCTTTGATGATTTGCATCATATTTTTCTTGTTATTGTTCTGTTATGGAATCCAATAACCCCACCAAGCACTCGTAAACGTTGTGGGTAGTGTCATGTGAATTGGCGTAAACATTCTAACAAATCCCTGGAACCGAAGTTGCATATCTTTGCATAAAATATGACATAATTCCTTGTCAATTTAAGACTTGTTTTTCCACTTCAAGGTATCCGGCATAAAATAATACGTCAAATTGGACATCTAAACTGCGATAGAATCATTTTGCACTGTTATTACATTGCCGATAGCGGCGTCCAAGCGATCTTTGGGGAGGCCTGCCAGTCCTTGTGAAACACGATGTCGGCAATAATTGATGAGGAGTCTGTTGCATTTGTCATGGTATTATGATTAAAATTTAGCAGAACACGATTAAGTGTCACTAAGGATACCACAAAGAACTGTCGATGAATTGGATAGCCATGCAGCTAGCCTCACGTTCGGTTGTTGGCGATGCTCATCTCTTCATATATTTAAACATTGTTCAGCGATATTGTTTTGTTAAACGATTCTTATATAAATTTACGTTTGAATATGTATGTCAATGCAAGTGTATGAGATGGACCCATACAAACTACATTTGTTTTCCCATTTACATTTCGGCTTTTCAAGCTCTAGCTAGCTTCTTTATTACAGAAACCTATTTGGATGCTCGAATTCCTTGCAATAATTTAAACAATCGTAAAGTTTTGTCTAGCAATAATCAATAAGTCATTTATCACACAAATAAGAACGACAAACAATTAGTACCTTGTTATAGCTTTAAGTGAATGTACCGATTAAACAGAAAGTGCAATACCGTTGTCAGGAAGTTTTATTAAAATTAAAATTGATCACATGCGACGTTCATTTTTTGAGGTTTTCTACGGTTAATACTTTATTACTGGATAAGATGCAATTGAACGTACCCTGTAATCTAAATGCTCGGCGAGATTCAAAGTGGTTAGTTTTATTGTAATTTTCAGTGTCTTAAATGCTCAGTTATTTTGCAGGGATTGAACTAACGGCACTTATCCCAAAAGGACGTCGTAACATGGCATTGTTGGTTTCAATTCAAGTTCTAATATTTGTGAACATGTTGTTCTAGAAAGACAAAACAACGTCCGTGTTTTCGTTTAAATGTGTGTTTACAATTTTGAATAATATTTATAAACAAAGCGTATTATACATATTAAAATGGACGACAGCAAAACACCGTTCAGAATTTTATATAACTATTGTTATATACATGTAAATAGCCGACTTTTAATTGTGAAATAAAAAAAAATGCGGAGTTTTAAAAACCTGAAGACTTTAAGGACCAGTATGGACACCTTGCTTCATGTAATATTTGCCCTTGAAACATATTTGTTTCTACTTTTTCGATTACACTCGTAAGACACGAAGTGTATAAACCAAGTAATATCGGGATTGCTATTCAACAATTAATAATGGCAACTGACATCTGTGGGAGACGTTACATATTAAGATTGTATTTTTAGAACCAACACTAGCTCATGAAAGATAACATACGGAGAGTAGTTATGTCTCCTTAAAGTACGATATTGCAATATATCTAAGTCGCATCTAATTGAATAATGCAGTGTTCTTATTTGAAGATTTAAAAGAAAAAAATCATAGTTGCGATCCCTGCGCGTTTACTTGTTAGTTTATTTATCTTCATTTGTGCAAGTAATTGCTCTTCATGTCGAGCAAATACATGCAACTTTGATTGGTTACGGGCATTTACTAAAGTTTATTACTAAAGCTAAGCGTATTTCACATAATGTGTGTAGCCTGAAGTGATCGATGCAAACATCGAATATACATGTACACACGATGTGAATGTATATTAAAAAAAACAGTACTTTTCGCTTTTAAACGCATCAAATGCCCCACTTGTTATGCTGTACATCGGAAAATACTGTGTAAAGAAAAAAAAAATAACTCAAATAAAACGAATAAATGACTACGTACTGTTAACAATTTTTTTGAATTCTATTTTTTGTAACATATAATTATTTCCACATTTTATATACCCACTGAGTGGTTGCTGTGCAATTAAACATCAATTGATAATATTATGTGTTATTTATTGTATTGTGTGTTTTAATCCGAAGAACAAATACAACAACAATGACACGTATACACGTAATGGCAAAAATGGAGCATGTATTATACGATGATTAAACAGAATCGACATTGACTTAGGAAGCTTAGAGTGATGTAACAACAACAACAACAAAACCGGGACATATTTTAATTTTATAAAATTGTCTAATAGTTGTCTAAGATGTTAACATTGTATTTGATATTCTACAATACATTTTGCAAGGTAACATGAAATGCACACTGTGTAGTACGCTTTCTTAATAAGAGTCAGATGGTGACTAAAATTACAAACCAATTGTTCTAAATAACTTCCATTGAATTTCGAAATATAATGTTATTCTTCATCGTGGGAATATATACATAAACAGTAAAAATAATTAAACACGAATAGTAGGAACAACAAAACCCAATCAATAACTCCAACACACACATACATACGTATGTACGTATATACATGCACACGAAGTGTTCTTTGATTAATTAAAAAGCGGCGTCCATTTGTATTCCAAATTGAATTGCAAGGCAAAAGCAGACGGTCATGATGGCTGACATTAAATAAAATAAATTTATGGAATATTGAGATAGGCATCTTTATTTATGTATGTTCATGCTGGAGAAACTTAGTTGTATGTGAAGAAAAATGGTTTTAATGTGGTATCATGATTCACAACATGTGGTATGAAGCATAGTGCGATCTACAGTTATAATTGTAATAAAATCGCAGAAAACCCATACAGTAACCGTAATATTGTTGTAGACAAATATTCATCCAATTAATTTTAACTTTAACAACAGTGCCTGAGAACGGTATTACACTTTCTATTGTATGGTTATTAGTAATAATCTCACTTTTATTGCAGACATGACACGAGCTGTATGGCTATTACGTATTTCTTTTGTCAAAGAGCATTACCACATTATTTATGCCCGCTGAGTGTAACTTGTGCAATTATTATATATCTCAAAATATATAAATATTATGTTTTATTTATTGTAATGCGTTTTTTAACGTAAATAAATACATGTATATCTAAACAAATTAGACAATAAACAAGAACTATTTATTTTTCTAAATTACCATGAGATTAATTTACATATTACTTGCTTAAAACATATTGAAATACTGATTTGGGATTCGAGTTAACACTGAAGATATAATTAAACTCATAATTCTTTCATACCAAACTATTATCTTTATATATCACATTAATGTAATATGGGGTTCGCCCTGTGATCGAGCGATACTGAGAGAGAACGTGCTCTTCAGCAAATCTGTTTATGGAGATTATTTTAATTAAATTAAAAAGTCCGAAAAGAGCATAACTTCACAAAGCATTTTTACTTTATGCAGAATGTGATGAACAACAGATGACTTCATGGTCCTTATTTTAAAGACTTTCTCTTGAATATGGTCGCTTAGATAAATTGTTTACACTGTGTGTTGTTTACCTTATACAATAATGTACATGCTTTGCTTCCATGATCATTAGTATTTCAGGTAAACGATGTTAACTCATTAAAATGAACCCTGTTTGACTAAGATTACTGATTTTGTTTCAAATTTTGTATGCAAGGTACTTTATAACCATAGCTCCATAAAATGGTATCTAAAGCTCACGTTTAATTATATCTAGTTCTAGGTTGATATGAAGTGTGTCGTGGGAAACCCGGGCTCAATGCATCTGCAGAAAGTGTCGTCCTGGATCAGCCTGTGCTAATCCAAGACGAGACTTTACACACATGCATTGAGACTGATTTTCCCACGACTTTCTTCTTATGTTTTTTGCTGGCATTTGTTTTCAAGGCTGGAATTCGGAAGAATATAGAAACTTGAATGATGATAGGAGCATATTGTCAATTGGTTCCCATGGTCAAGTATGAATGCTAAAAAAAGCTGATATTCTAAGGAGAATTTTTTACTAAGGGAAAATTTCAGATCACATTTTATATACGAATTACAATGATTTTAGTATACCAAAAATATTAAACATCTTAGCATTATTTACTAGCTTAAAACTTTCGGTGTAATTAGGAGCTGTACAGGAAACTACCACAGACTTTAGAAATGTTTCGAATTTAAGAAATTTACTTATGTTTTCACCAAGGAGCTTTAAGAAAATGGGCTCGAATGTGTTTACTATTTTTATACTGTTCAAGACAGGATACCCATTAAAATGCTCATGTATTGCGTAGTTGAACTTGGGATTTGTTGCACCAATGTTCAAATTTACTAACAAGTATATCATTTGATAGGCAACCTTCTTTTGCATTTGAATACATGTATCTTGTGTGTCACGTGTGCATGTGTTCGGCCTTTGAAAATGTAAAACCATGTACATAAAATACATTTTATTTTCTGATAATATTTTAATGTTTTTTTTTTTTATATTGCCAATTATATTATCATTTACTTGTTAAACTGTCATTTAAGTGCATTTCATTTTTTGCCATCTTCATCGGATCATATGATCGCAACTTGTTCACACGGCTTTGTAATTTTATAACAAAGCTAAATCTAAAATAAAATCATTCCAGATTATATTCTATAAAAACATTGTTCATTTTTAAACAGGATAAGTACATGTATTAGCATACAATTATATAATCTAAAATTAACTCATACATGTACATCTGCCTTTTCATAAAATATTATCATATATATACGTGAAATAACTCCAGATAATATTGATTTATTTTCGATTATACATGTATAAATTATAGGGTGTGGTTTTATTATTTTTATTAACTGCTATTTGTCTTTCAGTTGAAATTCTTAGAAAAATGTGTTTTTAACTTTTCGTAAGATTCCATGTTTGCAGAATTCACTAACAATCACAGCTGATCACATAATGGCCTACTTTTATCTCACCTGAGCACAAAGTGCTCATGGTGAGCTTTTGTGATCGCCCGTTGTCCGTAGTCAGTGCGCCCGTGCGTGCGTCTGTCGTCCACTTTTCATTCAAACAACATCTCCTCCTAAACCATTTGGCATATTTTCACCAAACTTCGCAGGAATGATCATTGGGTGACTTATATTCAAAGTTGTTACGGTCCGCTGCATATGTAGGTCACCATAGCTAAAATACATTTAAAAACTGTGAACTTGAAAAATCTTCTTCTCTGAAACCGCAGGGCCCAGAGGTTTCGTATTTGGTATGTAAAATCCTATAGTGGTCGTCTACGAAGATTTTTCAAATTATGCCCCTGGGGTCAAAACGGGCCCAGCCCCGATGGTCACATGGTTTATATAGAATATATAGCAAAATGACTTTAAACATCTATTCCTCTGAAACTGCAAGGCCCAAAGGTTTCATATTTGGCTTCTATCATCCTTTAGTGGTCCTTTACACAGTTTTTTCAAATGATGCCCCTGGGGTCAAAACAGGCCACGCCCATGGTTTATAAAGACTTAAATAGCAAAATGACTTTAAAAATATTCTCCTCTGAAACCACAAGGCCCATAGGTTTCATATTTGGTATGTAACATCTAATAGTGGTCCTCTACTAATATTCTTCAATTTATGCCCCTGGGATCAAAACTGGTCACGCCCCGGGTGTCAAATGATTTCTATAGACTTAAATATCAAAATGACCTTAAGGACCACTATCCGATGTTACATACCAAATAAGAAACATCTGGGCCTTGCGGTTTCAGAGGATGCCCATTGGGTCAAAACTGGTCACGTCCCGGGGGTCATATGATTTATATAGACTTAAATAGCAAAAGGACTTTAAAATTCTTCTATGCAACATCGTATAGTGGTCCTCTACAAATATTGTTCAAATTATGCCCCTGGGGTCAAAACTGGTCACGCCCCGGGAGTCACATGGTTAATATAAAATTAAATAGCAAAATGACTTAAAAAATCTTTTCCTCTGAAACGGCAAGGCCCACAGCTTTCCTTTATTTGGTTTGTAACATTGCATAGTGGTCATCTCCAAAGATTGTTCAAATTATGCCCCTGGGGTCAAATCTGGCCACACCCGATGGTCACATGGTTTATATAGACTTAAATAGAAAACAAATCTAAACCTGAAAGCGCAATTCCCCGAGGTTTGTTCAAGATTGTTCAAATTATGCCTCTGGGATAAATATGGGCCACGTCTCGGGGATGCAAATTCCAATTGGGTTACAAGGTCTCAGGCGAGCGTCCTAGGGCCCTCAGGGCCCTCTTGTAAGTGATATTGAAATCAATTTTAACACAAATTCATATTTTAAATTTTATATTTCAGATTTCTACATAATATCTGCTTAGCTTATTAGAACTTACATCTACCATACTGTCTGTTCTTGCAGATTTGTTATGATGATTTTCATGTACGTACTATGAAGTAAATGTTCAACACTTGACACCTGTTATGGAGCTGCAAATCGAGGGTTGTAAACCAGAAGGTACCAACTGCAATTAAAATCAATAGCTGTTGGTACATTCTGGTTATCAACCCTCGGAATATGATTAAATATTGTTCATGTTCTCTTTATACTGTTTTCATGCTTGAGCATCATACATGACACTGCACATAAACTGTTCGTTTCCATTATCAATGCAAGCACTATATTTTTGTATCATCACTCTGCTGGTTCATTCTATTGGTTACAGTTGTATATTTCTTATTCTAGTTACGTTACTACATCTTACATTATTACAAATAAACATATATGAAAGAAATCTATGCTTGTTGTTATTTTGATTATCTTTTGCCGCTATAATATTTTGTTGTACTTTCCCGGATGCATAAATAAATATGCGAATTGTTAAAGAAATCATTGATGATCTTGTCATAAGTTTATCAAAACGAAACAAGCTGAACAAATATCAATTTCTGTAGATTAACAGGAAGTACTGGCATTGTTCATGAACATGTAACAGACAATGAAAATAAGCCACATTAGGCCAGAGGTTTTTATGTTCAGTTTCTCTGACATTTTTGGAAAAAGTGTCCAGTTGGATGCGGAAATGAAATTTAATTATAATATATTTTTGCAATTTACATGACAATAACGATAAAAATACAATAACGCGTGTGTTTATATTTTAACATAGATATCAAGTCAACTTTTTTTACGCTGAATCAATATATATTCCACTGTGTTTTACGCTATAACTGTGAGTTAAAAACTCTTTGAATATCCATTACAAATACGGACTCCGTAAAAAATACGATTTAAAAAAAATCATTTTTTGGTTTATTATTTTACAATAAAAGTTGTTTTCATTTGTTTATTATTTTCAAAAAATGCAATCGGGTCAGCGGATCCGGGAAACGAAAAAAATAAAACTCCGGTCTTACAAGACTAATCATTAAAGGGCAAACGTTCATAATCACGCGTAGGCCATGGCAGACATTTAGAATTATTACCTATGACTTTGAAATCCATCATCAGAAGAAAAGAATGATAAAACAACATAAAAACATACATCTTTCGCCACTTCCATTGATTGAGTTAGGAATGCTGACTCACTGCGCTTCTGTACAATGATTTCCCAGCAGTTAACTATGATCTCAGTTGGAATATAAATACCGGATTACCTCTACTCTGCTAATGAAACTTTATTTCTTTCAGTAATCTAATTCGCTTCAAAGGTTATTTTCGTGTTCTTAAATAGGCTTTTTTTCTCTGCTATAAACAATTGCTAACATCATCAGTGCAAGTAGACAAACACCGATAGTATTCTAATTGGTAAGTTTCTTCAGTAGAAAGGGACACAATAACTAAAAATATGACTGCTATCTTACATAATCTCCCTTTAACTACCGTATCACAAAATTCGCGTTGAACGTGTGTGTATATCGAGAAATAAATAATACCATTCGAACAATACAATCGCAAAACAATTATAAGCTCGAACGATTTGCCTTGTATGAAAATGCTCAGTGATAAGTCGAGGATAACATTGTATGTAACAATGCTATTGGATAAATGAAGAATTATTTGAAACCCTTTCAGCGAAAAAGAACAAAACATGCATATTATTGGCGGCCCGAATATGTGATGACTCTGACCAGGTTATGGTAGGAGTGCTCATTATTTCCTTCAATGAAGCCACAACAAATACTATTCAATAATAAAAAAAATGTTGCAATGTTTGCGTATTCCTTTTTCATATTGTCATTATTATAATGCACTTTTTTGTCAATTTAAATAGCTTCTCCACAATTTTACACTGGTACACCACAGCGTATACACTCGTGATAATAAGACCTGTAAACCCTGTTTGTTATTATTTATTTATTAAGTAATCCACATAATATAAACTGTATTTTTACTGCAAATAAAGTTTGTTCTGAAAGCTGTTGATTGGTATTTATGTTTTCTCTATTTTGTTTTGGAATGATTGTCGTGTAACCAGACTAATCCTGCCGAAAACTGGCTATTTTTACATATTCCAGAAATAGGTAATAAATTATTCTAAAATAGCATAGTAGCAGACACAGTTTTGTAGCTAACATGCGTAGGGTGGATTTGTGTTATTTATGTTGTGCGCATAACAATTTCGATGCTGATTAGTTTATTTTAAACTTTCATATTTTTGTTAAATATGTCGACCTTTTAAATAAAAGTGTCACGTGGTTTTTTTTTAAAATCTTATCAAATTTTTGCTTTACTTGTGATAAAAAAAACTGGTTAAAATATTACAAAATCGTATTAAATAGTTAGTTTTGCAACTTGGACTTAACTTTGCCACATCACTGAATATTTATTTGTGGTAAGATCTTAAAATCATTTGCCCTCTTCATAGATATATAACGGCGCCCTTTGATGATTTGCATCATATTTTTCTTGTTATTGTTCTGTTATGGAATCCAATAACCCCACCAAGCACTCGTAAACGTTGTGGGTAGTGTCATGTGAATTGGCGTAAACATTCTAACAAATCCCTGGAACCGAAGTTGCATATCGTTGTATAAAATATGACATAATTCCTTGTCAATTGAAGACTTGTTTTTCCATTTCAAGGTATCCGGCATATAATAATACGTCAATTTGGACATCTAAACTGCGATAGAATCATTTTGCACTGTTAGTACATTGCCGATAGCGGCGTCCAAGCGATCTTTGGGGAGGCCTGCCAGTCCTTGTGAAACACGATGTCGGCAATAATTGATGAGGTGTCTGTTGCATTTGTCATGGTGTTATGATTAAAATTTAGCAGAACACGATTAAGTGTCACTAAGGATACCACAAAGAACTGTCGATGAATTGGATAGCCATGCAGCTAGCCTCACGTTCGTTTGCTGGCGATGCTCATCTCTTCATATTTTTAAACATTGTTCAGCGATACTGTTTTGTTAAACGATTCTTATATAAATTTGAATATGTATGTCTATGCAAGTGTAAAGATGGACCCATACAAACTTCATGTGTTTCCCCATTTACATTTCGGCTTTTCAAGCTCTAGCTAGCTTCTTTATTACAGAAACCTATTTGGATGCTCGAATTCCTTGCAATAATTTAAACAATCGTTAAGTTTTGTCTAGCAATAACCAATAAGTCATTTATCACACAAATAAGAACGACAAACAATTAGTACCTTGTTATAGCTTTAAGTGAATGTACCGATTAAACAGAAAGTGCTATACCGTTGTCGGGAAGTTTATTAAAATTAAACTTGATCACTTGCGACGTTCATGTTTTTAGGTTTTCTACGGTTAATACTTTATTACTGGATAAGATGCAATTGAACGTACCCTGTAATCTAAATGCTCGGCGAGAATCAAAGTGCTTAATTTTATTGTAATTTTCAGTGTCTTAAATGCTCAGTTATTTAGCAGGGATTGAACTAACGGCACTTACCCCAAAAGGACGTCGTAACATGGCATTGTTGGCTTTAATTCAAGTTCTAATGTTTGTGAACATGTTGTTCTAGATAGACAAAACAACGTCCGTGTTTTCGTTTAAATGTGTGTTTAAAATTTTGATTAATATTTATAAACAAAACATATTATACATATTAAAATGGACGACAGCAAAACACCGTTCAGAATTTTATATAACTATTGTTATATACATGTAAATAGCCGACTTTTAAATGTGAAATTTAAAAAAATGCGGAGTTTGAAAAACCTGAAGACTTTAAGGACCAGTATGGACACCTTGCTTCATGTAATATTTGCCCTTGAAACATATTTGTTTCTACTTTTCCCTTACACTCGTAAGACACGAAGAGCATAGACCAAGTAATATCGGGATTGCTATTAAACAATTAATAATGGCAACTGACATCTGTGGGAGACGTTACATATTAAGATTGTATTTTTAGAACCAACACTAGCTCATGAAAGATAACGTACGGAGAGTAGTTATGTCTCCTTAAAGTACGATCTTGCAATATATCCAAGTCGCTATTCAGCACTGAATTGGCATTAGCGTGTAGAAATAATGCCAAGTGCCTGGGATCCATATAATGTTAAAACTTCCATCGTCTGATGCGAAAAACATTATTGCCATACTACTAATTGCATTGCCATAACGTTCTTAACGTGTCAGCACTTTAAGGGAATAACCGTTTGTATCTAATTGAATAATGCAGTGTTCTTATTTGAAGATTTAAAAGAAAAAAAAACATAGTTGCGGATCCCTGCGCGTTTACTTGTTAGTTTATTTATCTTCATTTGTGCAAGTAATTGCTCTTCATGTGGAGCAAATACATGCAACTTTGATTGGTTACGGGCATTTACTAAAGTTTATTACTAAAGCTAAGCGTATTTCACATAATGTGTGTAGCCTGAAGTGATCGATGCAAACATCGAATATACATGTACACACGATGTGAATGTATATTAAAAAAAAAGTACTTTTCGCTTTTAAACGCAAATGCCCCACTTGTTATGCTGTACATCGGAAAATACTGTGTAAAGAAAAAAAAATAACTCAAATAAAACGAATAAATGACTACGTGCTGTTAACAATTTTTTTGATTTCTATTTTTTGTAACATATAATTATTTCCACATTTTATATACCCACTGAGTGGTTGCTGTGCAATTAAACATCAATTGATAATATTATGTGTTATTTATTGTATTGTGTGTTTTAATCCGAAGAACAAATACAACAACAATGACACGTATACACGTAATGGCAAAAATGGAGCATGTATTATACGATGATTAAACAGAATCGACATTGAATTAGGAAGCTTATAGTGATGTAACAACAACAACAACAAAACCGGGACATATTTTAATTTTATAAATTTGTCTAATAGTTGTTTAAGATGTTAACATTGTATTTGATATTCTACAATACATTTTGCAAGGTAACATGAAATGCACACTGTGTAGTACGCTTTCTTAATAAGAGTCAGATGGTGACTAAAATTACAAACCAATTGTTCTAAATAACTTCCATTGAATTTCGAAATATAATGTTATTCTTCATCGTGGGAATATATACATAAACAGTAAAAATAATTAAACACGAATAGTAGGAACAACAAAACCCAATCAATAACTCCAACACACACATACATACGTATGTACGTATATACATGCATACGAAGTGTTCTTTGATTAATTAAAAAGCGGCGTCCATTTGTATTCCAAATTGAATTGCAAGGCAAAAGCAGACGGTCATGATGGCTGACATTAAATAAAATAAATTTATGGAATATTGAGATAGGCATCTTTATTTATGTATGTTCATGCTGGAGAAACTTAGTTGTATGTGAAGAAAAATGGTTTTAATGTGGTATCATGATTCACAACATGTGGTATGAAGCATAGTGCGATCTACAGTTATAATTGTAATAAAATCGCAGAAAACCCATACAGTAACCGTAATATTGTTGTAGACAAATATTCATGCAATTAATTTTAACTTTAACAACAGTGCCTGAGAACGGTATTACACTTTCTATTGTATGGTTATTAGTAATAATCTCACTTTTATTGCAGACATGACACGAGCTGTATGGATATTACGTATTTCTTTTGTCAAAGAGCATTACCACATTATTTATGCCCGCTGAGTGTAACTTGTGCAATTATTATATATCTCAAAATATATAAATATTATGTTTTATTTATTGTAATGCGTTTTTTAACGTAAATAAATACATGTATTTCTAAACAAATTAGACAATAAACAAGAACTATTTATTTTTCTAAATTACCATGAGATTAATTTACATATTACTTGCTTAAAACATATTGAAATACTGATTTGGGAATGTGATGAACAACAGATGACTTCATGGTCCTTATTTTAAAGACTTTCTCTTGAATATGGTCGCTTAGATAAATTGTTTACACTGTGTGTTGTTTACCTTATACAATAATGTACATGCTTTGCTTCCATGATCATTAGTATTTCAGGTAAACGATGTTAACTCATTAAAATGAACCCTGTTTGACTAAGATTACTGATTTTGTTTCAAATTTTGTATGCAAGGTACTTTATAACCATAGCTCCATAAAATGGTATCTAAAGCTCACGTTTAATTATATCTAGTTCTAGGTTGATATGAAGTGTGTCGTGGGAAACCCGGGCTCAATGCATCTGCAGAAAGTGTCGTCCTGGATCAGCCTGTGCTAATCCAAGACGAGACTTTACACACATGCATTGAGACTGATTTTCCCACGACTTTCTTCTTATGTTTTTTGCTGGCATTTGTTTTCAAGGCTGGAATTCGGAAGAATATAGAAACTTGAATGATGATAGGAGCATATTGTCAATTGGTTCCCATGGTCAAGTATGAATGCTAAAAAAAGCTGATATTCTAAGGAGAATTTTTTACTAAGGGAAAATTTCAGATCACATTTTATATACGAATTACAATGATTTTAGTATACCAAAAATATTAAACATCTTAGCATTATTTACTAGCTTAAAACTTTCGGTGTAATTAGGAGCTGTACAGGAAACTACCACAGACTTTAGAAATGTTTCGAATTTAAGAAATTTACTTATGTTTTCACCAAGGAGCTTTAAGAAAATGGGCTCGAATGTGTTTACTATTTTTATACTGTTCAAGACAGGATACCCATTAAAATGCTCATGTATTGCGTAGTTGAACTTGGGATTTGTTGCACCAATGTTCAAATTTACTAACAAGTATATCATTTGATAGGCAACCTTCTTTGCATTGAATACATGTATCTTGTGTGTCACGTGTGCATGTGTTCGGCCTTTGAAAATGTAAAACCATGTACATAAAACACATTTTATTTTCTGATAATATTTTAATGTGTTTTTTATATATATTGCCAATTATATTATCATTTACTTGTTAAACTGTCATTTAAGTGCATTTCATTTTTTTGCCATCTTCATCGGATCATATGATCGCAACTTGTTCACACGGCTTTGTAATTTTATAACAAAGCTAAATCTAAAATAAAATCATTCCAGATTATATTCTATAAAAACATTGTTCATTTTTAAACAGGATAAGTACATGTATTAGCATACAATTATATAATCTAAAATTAACTCATACATGTACATCTGCCTTTTCATAAAATATTATCATATATATACGTGAAATACCTCCAGATAATATTGATTTATTTTCGATTATACATGTATAAATTATAGGGTGTGGTTTTATTATTTTTATTAACTGCTATTTGGCTTTCAGTTGAAATTCTTATAAAAATGTGTTTTTAACTTTTCGTAAGATTCCATGTTTGCAGAATTCACTAACAATCACAGCTGATCTCATAATGGCCTACTTTTATCTCACCTGAACACAAAGTGCTCATGGTGAGCTTTTGTGATCGCCCGTTGTCCGTAGTCAGTGCGCCCGTGCGTGCGTCTGTCGTCCACTTTTCATTCAAACAACATCTCCTCCTAAACCATTTGGCATATTTTCACCAAACTTCGCAGGAATGATCATTGGGTGACCTATTTTCAAAGTTGTTACGGTCCGCTGCATATGTAGGTCACCATAGCTAAAATACATTTAAAAAGTGTGAACTTGAAAAATCTTCTTCTTTGAAACCGCAGGGCCCAGAGGTTTCGTATTTGGTATGTAAAATCCTATAGTGGTCGTCTACAAAGATTTTTCAAATTATGCCCCTGGGGTCAAAACGGGCCCAGCCCCGATGGTCACATGGTTTATATAGAATATATAGCAAAATGACTTTAAACATCTATTCCTCTGATACTGCAAGGTCCAAAGGTTTCATATTTGGCTTGTATCATCCTTTAGTGGTCCTTTACACAGTTTTTTCAAATGATGCCCCTGGGGTCAAAACAGGCCACGCCCATGGTTTATAAAGACTTAAATAACAAAATGACTTTAAAAATATTCTCCTCTGAAACCACAAGGCCCATAGGTTTCATATTTGGTACGTAACATCTAATAGTGGTCCTCTACTAATATTCTTCAATTTATGCCCCTGGGGTCAAAACTGGTCACGCCCCGGGTGTCAAATGATTTCTATAGACTTAAATATCAAAATGACCTTAAGGGCCACTATCCGATGTTACATACCAAATAAGAAACATCTGGGCCTTGCGGTTTCAGAGGATGCCCATTGGGTCAAAACTGGTCACGTCCCGGGGGTCATATGATTTATATAGACTTAAATAGCAAAAGGACTTTAAAATTCTTCTCCTCTGAAACCGCAAGGCCTAGAGGTT
Source organism: Congeria kusceri (assembly GCA_027627225.1). Classification (NCBI taxonomy): domain Eukaryota; kingdom Metazoa; phylum Mollusca; class Bivalvia; order Myida; family Dreissenidae; genus Congeria; species Congeria kusceri. The sequence continues at coordinate 96,909,735 of CM051025.1, forward strand.
TCATATTTAGTATGCAACATCGTATAGTGGTCCTCTACAAATATTGTTCAAATTATGCCCCTGGGGTCAAAACTGGTCACGCCCCGGGAGTCACATGGTTAATATAAAATTAAATAGCAAAATGACTTAAAAAATCTTTTCCTCTGAAACGGCAAGGCCCACAGCTTTCCTTTATTTGGTTTGTAACATTGCATAGTGGTCATCTCCAAAGATTGTTCAAATTATGCCCCTGGGGTCAAATCTGGCCACACCCGATGGTCACATGGTTTATATAGACTTAAATAGAAAACAAATCTAAACCTGAAAGCGCAATTCCCCGAGGTTTGTTCAAGATTGTTCAAATTATGCCTCTGGGATAAATATGGGCCACGTCTCGGGGATGCAAATTCCAATTGGGTTACAAGGTCTCAGGCGAGCGTCCTAGGGCCCTCAGGGCCCTCTTGTAAGTGATATTGAATTCAATTTTAACACAAATTCATATTTTAAATTTTATATTTCAGATTTCTACATAATATCTGCTTAGCTTATTAGAACTTACATCTACCATACTGTCTGTTCTTGCAGATTTGTTATGATGATTTTCATGTACGTACTATGAAGTAAATGTTCAACACTTGACACCTGTTATGGAGCTGCAAATCGAGGGTTGTAAACCAGAAGGTACCAACTGCAATTAAAATCAATAGCTGTTGGTACATTCTGGTTATCAACCCTCGGAATATGATTAAATATTGTTCATGTTCTCTTTATACTGTTTTCATGCTTGAGCATCATACATGACACTGCACATAAACTGTTCGTTTCCATTATCAATGCAAGCACTATATTTTTGTATCATCACTCTGCTGGTTCATTCTATTGGTTACAGTTGTATATTTCTTATTCTAGTTACGTTACTACATCTTACATTATTACAAATAAACATATATGAAAGAAATCTATGCTTGTTGTTATTTTGATTATCTTTTGCCGCTATAATATTTTGTTGTACTTTCCCGGATGCATAAATAAATATGCGAATTGTTAAAGAAATCATTGATGATCTTGTCATAAGTTTATCAAAACGAAACAAGCTGAACAAATATCAATTTCTGTAGATTAACAGGAAGTACTGGCATTGTTCATGAACATGTAACAGACAATGAAAATAAGCCACATTAGGCCAGAGGTTTTTATGTTCAGTTTCTCTGACATTTTTGGAAAAAGTGTCCAGTTGGATGCGGAAATGAAATTTAATTATAATATATTTTTGCAATTTACATGACAATAACGATAAAAATACAATAACGCGTGTGTTTATATTTTAACATAGATATCAAGTCAACTTTTTTTACGCTGAATCAATATATATTCCACTGTGTTTTACGCTATAACTGTGAGTTAAAAACTCTTTGAATATCCATTACAAATACGGACTCCGTAAAAAATACGATTTAAAAAAAATCATTTTTTGGTTTATTATTTTACAATAAAAGTTGTTTTCATTTGTTTATTATTTTCAAAAAATGCAATCGGGTCAGCGGATCCGGGAAACGAAAAAAATAAAACTCCGGTCTTACAAGACTAATCATTAAAGGGCAAACGTTCATAATCACGCGTAGGCCATGGCAGACATTTAGAATTATTACCTATGACTTTGAAATCCATCATCAGAAGAAAAGAATGATAAAACAACATAAAAACATACATCTTTCGCCACTTCCATTGATTGAGTTAGGAATGCTGACTCACTGCGCTTCTGTACAATGATTTCCCAGCGGTTAACTATGATCTCAGTTGGAATATAAATACCGGATTACCTCTACTCTGCTAATGAAACTTTATTTCTTTCAGTAATCTAATTCGCTTCAAAGGTTATTTTCGTGTTCTTAAATAGGCTTTTTTTCTCTGCTATAAACAATTGCTAACATCATCAGTGCAAGTAGACAAACACCGATAGTATTCTAATTGGTAAGTTTCTTCAGTAGAAAGGGACACAATAACTAAAAATATGACTGCTATCTTACATAATCTCCCTTTAACTACCGTATCACAAAATTCGCGTTGAACGTGTGTGTATATCGAGAAATAAATAATACCATTCGAATAATACAATCGCAAAACAATTATAAGCTCGAACGATTTGCCTTGTATGAAAATGCTCAGTGATAAGTCGAGGATAACATTGTATGTAACAATGCTATTGGATAAATGAAGAATTATTTGAAACCCTTTCAGCGAAAAAGAACAAAACATGCATATTATTGGCGGCCCGAATATGTGATGACTCTGACCAGGTTATGGTAGGAGTGCTCATTATTTCCTTCAATGAAGCCACAACAAATACTATTCAATAATAAAAAAAATGTTGCAATGTTTGCGTATTCCTTTTTCATATTGTCATTATTATAATGCACTTTTTTGTCAATTTAAATAGCTTCTCCACAATTTTACACTGGTACACCACAGCGTATACACTCGTGATAATAAGACCTGTAAACCCTGTTTGTTATTATTTATTTATTAAGTAATCCACATAATATAAACTGTATTTTTACTGCAAATAAAGTTTGTTCTGAAAGCTGTTGATTGGTATTTATGTTTTCTCTATTTTGTTTTGGAATGATTGTCGTGTAACCAGACTAATCCTGCCGAAAACTGGCTATTTTTACATATTCCAGAAATAGGTAATAAATTATTCTAAAATAGCATAGTAGCAGACACAGTTTTGTAGCTAACATGCGTAGGGTGGATTTGTGTTATTTATGTTGTGCGCATAACAATTTCGATGCTGATTAGTTTATTTTAAACTTTCATATTTTTGTTAAATATGTCGACCTTTTAAATAAAAGTGTCACGTGGTTTTTTTTTAAAATCTTATCAAATTTTTGCTTTACTTGTGATAAAAAAAACTGGTTAAAATATTACAAAATCGTATTAAATAGTTAGTTTTGCAACTTGGACTTAACTTTGCCACATCACTGAATATTTATTTGTGGTAAGATCTTAAAATCATTTGCCCTCTTCATAGATATATAACGGCGCCCTTTGATGATTTGCATCATATTTTTCTTGTTATTGTTCTGTTATGGAATCCAATAACCCCACCAAGCACTCGTAAACGTTGTGGGTAGTGTCATGTGAATTGGCGTAAACATTCTAACAAATCCCTGGAACCGAAGTTGCATATCGTTGCATAAAATATGACATAATTCCTTGTCAATTGAAGACTTGTTTTTCCATTTCAAGGTATCCGGCATATAATAATACGTCAATTTGGACATCTAAACTGCGATAGAATCATTTTGCACTGTTAGTACATTGCCGATAGCGGCGTCCAAGCGATCTTTGGGGAGGCCTGCCAGTCCTTGTGAAACACGATGTCGGCAATAATTGATGAGGTGTCTGTTGCATTTGTCATGGTGTTATGATTAAAATTTAGCAGAACACGATTAAGTGTCACTAAGGATACCACAAAGAACTGTCGATGAATTGGATAGCCATGCAGCTAGCCTCACGTTCGTTTGCTGGCGATGCTCATCTCTTCATATTTTTAAACATTGTTCAGCGATACTGTTTTGTTAAACGATTCTTATATAAATTTGAATATGTATGTCAATGCAAGTGTAAAGATGGACCCATACAAACTTCATGTGTTTCCCCATTTACATTTCGGCTTTTCAAGCTCTAGCTAGCTTCTTTATTACAGAAACCTATTTGGATGCTCGAATTCCTTGCAATAATTTAAACAATCGTTAAGTTTTGTCTAGCAATAACCAATAAGTCATTTATCACACAAATAAGAACGACAAACAATTAGTACCTTGTTATAGCTTTAAGTGAATGTACCGATTAAACAGAAAGTGCTATACCGTTGTCGGGAAGTTTATTAAAATTAAACTTGATCACTTGCGACGTTCATGTTTTTAGGTTTTCTACGGTTAATACTTTATTACTGGATAAGATGCAATTGAACGTACCCTGTAATCTAAATGCTCGGCGAGAATCAAAGTGCTTAATTTTATTGTAATTTTCAGTGTCTTAAATGCTCAGTTATTTAGCAGGGATTGAACTAACGGCACTTACCCCAAAAGGACGTCGTAACATGGCATTGTTGGCTTTAATTCAAGTTCTAATGTTTGTGAACATGTTGTTCTAGATAGACAAAACAACGTCCGTGTTTTCGTTTAAATGTGTGTTTAAAATTTTGATTAATATTTATAAACAAAACATATTATACATATTAAAATGGACGACAGCAAAACACCGTTCAGAATTTTATATAACTATTGTTATATACATGTAAATAGCCGACTTTTAAATGTGAAATTTAAAAAAATGCGGAGTTTGAAAAACCTGAAGACTTTAAGGACCAGTATGGACACCTTGCTTCATGTAATATTTGCCCTTGAAACATATTTGTTTCTACTTTTCCCTTACACTCGTAAGACACGAAGTGCATAGACCAAGTAATATCGGGATTGCTATTAAACAATTAATAATGGCAACTGACATCTGTGGGAGACGTTACATATTAAGATTGTATTTTTAGAACCAACACTAGCTCATGAAAGATAACGTACGGAGAGTAGTTATGTCTCCTTAAAGTACGATCTTGCAATATATCCAAGTCGCTATTCAGCACTGAATTGGCATTAGCGTGTAGAAATAATGCCAAGTGCCTGGGATCCATATAATGTTAAAACTTCCATCGTCTGATGCGAAAAACATTATTGCCATACTACTAATTGCATTGCCATAACGTTCTTAACGTGTCAGCACTTTAAGGGAATAACCGTTTGTATCTAATTGAATAATGCAGTGTTCTTATTTGAAGATTTAAAAGAAAAAAAAACATAGTTGCGGATCCCTGCGCGTTTACTTGTTAGTTTATTTATCTTCATTTGTGCAAGTAATTGCTCTTCATGTGGAGCAAATACATGCAACTTTGATTGGTTACGGGCATTTACTAAAGTTTATTACTAAAGCTAAGCGTATTTCACATAATGTGTGTAGCCTGAAGTGATCGATGCAAACATCGAATATACATGTACACACGATGTGAATGTATATTAAAAAAAAAGTACTTTTCGCTTTTAAACGCAAATGCCCCACTTGTTATGCTGTACATCGGAAAATACTGTGTAAAGAAAAAAAAATAACTCAAATAAAACGAATAAATGACTACGTGCTGTTAACAATTTTTTTGAATTCTATTTTTTGTAACATATAATTATTTCCACATTTTATATACCCACTGAGTGGTTGCTGTGCAATTAAACATCAATTGATAATATTATGTGTTATTTATTGTATTGTGTGTTTTAATCCGAAGAACAAATACAACAACAATGACACGTATACACGTAATGGCAAAAATGGAGCATGTATTATACGATGATTAAACAGAATCGACATTGAATTAGGAAGCTTATAGTGATGTAACAACAACAACAACAACAAAACCGGGACATATTTTAATTTTATAAATTTGTCTAATAGTTGTTTAAGATGTTAACATTGTATTTGATATTCTACAATACATTTTGCAAGGTAACATGAAATGCACACTGTGTAGTACGCTTTCTTAATAAGAGTCAGATGGTGACTAAAATTACAAACCAATTGTTCTAAATAACTTCCATTGAATTTCGAAATATAATGTTATTCTTCATCGTGGGAATATATACATAAACAGTAAAAATAATTAAACACGAATAGTAGGAACAACAAAACCCAATCAATAACTCCAACACACACATACATACGTATGTACGTATATACATGCACACGAAGTGTTCTTTGATTAATTAAAAAGCGGCGTCCATTTGTATTCCAAATTGAATTGCAAGGCAAAAGCAGACGGTCATGATGGCTGACATTAAATAAAATAAATTTATGGAATATTGAGATAGGCATCTTTATTTATGTATGTTCATGCTGGAGAAACTTAGTTGTATGTGAAGAAAAATGGTTTTAATGTGGTATCATGATTCACAACATGTGGTATGAAGCATAGTGAGATCTACAGTTACAATTGTAATAAAATCGCAGAAAACCCATACAGTAACCGTAATATTGTTGTAGACAAATATTCATGCAATTAATTTTAACTTTAACAACAGTGCCTGAGAACGGTATTACACTTTCTATTGTATGGTTATTAGTAATAATCTCACTTTTATTGCAGACATGACACGAGCTGTATGGATATTACGTATTTCTTTTGTCAAAGAGCATTACCACATTATTTATGCCCGCTGAGTGTAACTTGTGCAATTATTATATATCTCAAAATATATAAATATTATGTTTTATTTATTGTAATGCGTTTTTTAACGTAAATAAATACATGTATTTCTAAACAAATTAGACAATAAACAAGAACTATTTATTTTTCTAAATTACCATGAGATTAATTTACATATTACTTGCTTAAAACATATTGAAATACTGATTTGGGAATGTGATGAACAACAGATGACTTCATGGTCCTTATTTTAAAGACTTTCTCTTGAATATGGTCGCTTAGATAAATTGTTTACACTGTGTGTTGTTTACCTTATACAATAATGTACATGCTTTGCTTCCATGATCATTAGTATTTCAGGTAAACGATGTTAACTCATTAAAATGAACCCTGTTTGACTAAGATTACTGATTTTGTTTCAAATTTTGTATGCAAGGTACTTTATAACCATAGCTCCATAAAATGGTATCTAAAGCTCACGTTTAATTATATCTAGTTCTAGGTTGATATGAAGTGTGTCGTGGGAAACCCGGGCTCAATGCATATGCAGAAAGTGTCGTCCTGGATCAGCCTGTGCTAATCCAAGACGAGACTTTACACACATGCATTGAGACTGATTTTCCCACGACTTTCTTCTTATGTTTTTTGCTGGCATTTGTTTTCAAGGCTGGAATTCGGAAGAATATAGAAACTTGAATGATGATAGGAGCATATTGTCAATTGGTTCCCATGGTCAAGTATGAATGCTAAAAAAAGCTGATATTCTAAGGAGAATTTTTTACTAAGGGAAAATTTCAGATCACATTTTATATACGAATTACAATGATTTTAGTATACCAAAAATATTAAACATCTTAGCATTATTTACTAGCTTAAAACTTTCGGTGTAATTAGGAGCTGTACAGGAAACTACCACAGACTTTAGAAATGTTTCGAATTTAAGAAATTTACTTATGTTTTCACCAAGGAGCTTTAAGAAAATGGGCTCGAATGTGTTTACTATTTTTATACTGTTCAAGACAGGATACCCATTAAAATGCTCATGTATTGCGTAGTTGAACTTGGGATTTGTTGCACCAATGTTCAAATTTACTAACAAGTATATCATTTGATAGGCAACCTTCTTTGCATTGAATACATGTATCTTGTGTGTCACGTGTGCATGTGTTCGGCCTTTGAAAATGTAAAACCATGTACATAAAACACATTTTATTTTCTGATAATATTTTAATGTGTTTTTTATATATATTGCCAATTATATTATCATTTACTTGTTAAACTGTCATTTAAGTGCATTTCATTTTTTTGCCATCTTCATCGGATCATATGATCGCAACTTGTTCACACGGCTTTGTAATTTTATAACAAAGCTAAATCTAAAATAAAATCATTCCAGATTATATTCTATAAAAACATTGTTCATTTTTAAACAGGATAAGTACATGTATTAGCATACAATTATATAATCTAAAATTAACTCATACATGTACATCTGCCTTTTCATAAAATATTATCATATATATACGTGAAATACCTCCAGATAATATTGATTTATTTTCGATTATACATGTATAAATTATAGGGTGTGGTTTTATTATTTTTATTAACTGCTATTTGGCTTTCAGTTGAAATTCTTATAAAAATGTGTTTTTAACTTTTCGTAAGATTCCATGTTTGCAGAATTCACTAACAATCACAGCTGATCTCATAATGGCCTACTTTTATCTCACCTGAACACTAAGTGCTCATGGTGAGCTTTTGTGATCGCCCGTTGTCCGTAGTCAGTGCGCCCGTGCGTGCGTCTGTCGTCCACTTTTCATTCAAACAACATCTCCTCCTAAACCATTTGGCATATTTTCACCAAACTTCGCAGGAATGATCATTGGGTGACCTATTTTCAAAGTTGTTACGGTCCGCTGCATATGTAGGTCACCATAGCTAAAATACATTTAAAAAGTGTGAACTTGAAAAATCTTCTTCTCTGAAACCGCAGGGCCCAGAGGTTTCGTATTTGGTATGTAAAATCCTATAGTGGTCGTCTACAAAGATTTTTCAAATTATGCCCCTGGGGTCAAAACGGGCCCAGCCCCGATGGTCACATGGTTTATATAGAATATATAGCAAAATGACTTTAAACATCTATTCCTCTGATACTGCAAGGTCCAAAGGTTTCATATTTGGCTTGTATCATCCTTTAGTGGTCCTCTACACAGTTTTTTCAAATGATGCCCCTGGGGTCAAAACAGGCCACGCCCATGGTTTATAAAGACTTAAATAACAAAATGACTTTAAAAATATTCTCCTCTGAAACCACAAGGCCCATAGGTTTCATATTTGGTACGTAACATCTAATAGTGGTCCTCTACTAATATTCTTCAATTTATGCCCCTGGGGTCAAAACTGGTCACGCCCCGGGTGTCAAATGATTTCTATAGACTTAAATATCAAAATGACCTTAAGGGCCACTATCCGATGTTACATACCAAATAAGAAACATCTGGGCCTTGCGGTTTCAGAGGATGCCCATTGGGTCAAAACTGGTCACGTCCCGGGGGTCATATGATTTATATAGACTTAAATAGCAAAAGGACTTTAAAATTCTTCTCCTCTGAAACCGCAAGGCCTAGAGGTTTCATATTTAGTATGCAACATCGTATAGTGGTCCTCTACAAATATTGTTCAAATTATGCCCCTGGGGTCAAAACTGGTCACGCCCCGGGAGTCACATGGTTAATATAAAATTAAATTGCAAAATGACTTAAAAAATCTTTTCCTCTGAAACGGCAAGGCCCACAGCTTTCCTTTATTTGGTTTTGTAACATTGCATAGTGGTCCTCTCCAAAGATTGTTCAAATTATGCCCCTGGGGTCAAATCTGGCCACACCCGATGGTCACATGGTTTATATAGACTTAAATAGAAAACAAATCTAAACCTGAAAGCGCAATTCCCCGAGGTTTGTTCAAGATTGTTCAAATTATGCCTCTGGGATATATATGGGCCACGTCTCGGGGATGCAAATTCCAATTGGGTTACGAGGTCTCAGGCGAGCGTCCTAGGGCCCTCAGGGCCCTCTTGTAAGTGATATTGAATTCAATTTTAACACAAATTCATATTTTAAATTTTATATTTCAGATTTCTACATCATATCTGCTTAGCTTATTAGAACTTACATCTACCATACTGTCTGTTCTTGCAGATTTGTTATGATGATTTTCATGTACGTACTATGAAGTAAATGTTCAACACTTGACACCTGTTATGGAGCTGCAAATCGAGGGTTGTAAACCAGAAGGTACCAACTGCAATTAAAATCAATAGCTGTTGGTACATTCTGGTTATCAACCCTCGGAATATGATTAAATATTGTTCATGTTCTCTTTATACTGTTTTCATGCTTGAGCATCATACATGACACTGCACATAAACTGTTCGTTTCCATTATCAATGCAAGCACTATATTTTTGTATCATCACTCTGCTGGTTCATTCTATTGGTTACAGTTGTATATTTCTTATTAGTTACGTTACTACATCTTACATTATTACAAATAAACATATATGAAAGAACTCTATGCTTGTTGTTATTTTGATTATCTTTTGCCGCTATAATATTTTGTTGTACTTTCCCGGATGCATAAATAAATATGCGAATTGTTAAAAAAATCATTGATGATCTTGTCATAAGTTTATCAAAACGAAACAAGCTGAACAAATATCAATTTCTGTAGATTAACAGGAAGTACTGGCATTGTTCATGAACATGTAACAGACAATGAAAATAAGCCACATTAGGCCAGAGGTTTTTATGTTCAGTTTCTCTGACATTTTTGGAAAAAGTGTCCAGTTGGATGCGGAAATGAAATTTAATTATAATATATTTTTGCAATTTACATGACAATAACGATAAAAATACAATAACGCGTGTGTTTATATTTTAACATAGATATCAAGTCAACTTTTTTTTCGTTGAATCAATATATATTCCACTGTGTTTTACGCTATAACTGTGAGTTAAAAACTCTTTGAATATCCATTACAAATACGGACTCCGTAAAAAATACGATTAAAAAAAATCATTTTTTGGTTTATTATTTTACAATAAAAGTTGTTTTCATTTGTTTATTATTTTCAAAAAATGCAATCGGGTCAGCGGATCCGGGAAACGAAAAAAAAAATCCGGTCTTACAAGACTAATCATTAAAGGGCAAACGTTCATAATCACGCGTAGGCCATGGCAGACATTTTGAATTATTACCTATGACTTTGAAATCCATCATCAGAAGAAAAGAATGATAAAACAACATAAAAACATACATCTTTCGCCACTTCCATTGATTGAGTTAGGAATGCTGACGCACTGCGCTTCTGTACAATGATTTCCCAGCAGTTAACTATGATCTCAGTTGGAATATAAATACCGGATTACCTCTACTCTGCTAATGAAACTTTATTTCTTTCAGTAATCTAATTCGCTTCAAAGGTTATTTTCGTGTTCTTAAATAGACTTTTTTTCTATGCAATAAACAATTGCTAACATCATCAGTGCAAGTAGACAAACACCGATAGTATTCTAATTGGTAAGTTTCTTCAGTAGGAAGGGACACAATAACTAAAAATATGACTGCTATCTTACATAATCTCCCTTTAATTACCGAATCACAAAATTCGCGTTGAACGTGTGTGTATATCGAGAAATAAATAATACCATTCGAATAATACAATCGCAAAACAATTATAAGCTCGAACGATTGCCTTGTATGAAAATGCTCAGTGATAAGTCGAGGATAACATTGTATGTAACAATGCTATTGGATAAATGAAGAATTATTTGAAACCCTTTCAGCGAAAAAGAACAAAACATGCATATTATTGGCAGCCCGAATATGAGATGACTCTGACCAGGTTATGGTAGGAGTGCTCATTATTTCCTTCAATGAAGCCACAACAAATACTATTCAATAATAAAAAATATGTTGCAATGTTTGCGTATTCCGTTTTCATATTGTCATTATTATAATGAACATTTTGTCAATTTAAATAGCTTCTCCACAATTTTACACTGGTACACCACAGCGTATACACTCGTGATAATAAGACCTGTAAACCCTGTTTATTATTATTTATTTATTAAGTAATCCACATAATATAAACTGTATTTTTACTGCAAATAAAGTTTGTTCTGAAAGCTGTTGATTGGTATTTATGTTTTCTCTGTTTTGTTTTGGAATGATTGTCGTGTAACCAGACTAATCCTGCCGAAAACTGGCTATATTTACATATTCCAGAAATAGGTAAAAAATTATTCTAAAATAGCATAATAGCAGACACAATTTTGTAGCTAAAATGCGTAGGGTGGATTTGTGTTATTTATGTTGCGCGCATAACAATTTCGATGCTAATTAGTTTATTTTAAAATTTCATATTTTTGTTAAATATGTCGACCTTTTAAATAAAAGTGTCACGTGTTTTTTTTAAATCTTATCAAATTTTTGCTTTACTTGTGGTAAAAAAAAAATGGTTAAAATATTACAATATCGTATTAAAGCGTTCGTTTTGCAACTTGGACTTAACTTGGTCACATCACTGAATATTTATTTGTGGTAAGATCTTAAAATCATTTGCCCTCTTCATAGATATATAACGGCGCCCTTTGATGATTTGCATCATTTTTTTCTTGTTATTGTTCTATTATGGAATCCAATAACCCCACCAAGCACTCGTAAACGTTGTGGGTAGTGTCATGTGGATTGGCGTAAACATTCTAACAAATCCCTGGAACCGAAGTTGCATATCTTTGCATAAAATATGACATCCACTTCAAGGTATCCGGCATATAATAATACGTCAATTTGGACATCTAAACTGCGATAGAATCATTTTGCACTGTTATTACATTGCCGATAGCGGCGTCCAAGCGATCTTTGGGGAGGACTGCCAGTCCTTGTGAAACACGATGTCGGCAATAATTGATGAGTTATCTGTTGCATTTGTCATGGTATTATGATTCAAATTTAGCAGAACACGATTAAGTGTCACTAAGGATACCACAAAGAACTGTCGATGAATTGGATAGCCATGCAGCTAGCCTCACGTTCGGTTGTTGGCGATGCTCATCTCTTCATATAATTAAACATTGTTCAGCGATACTGTTTTGTTAAACGATTCTTATATAAATTTACGTTTGAATATGTATGTCTATGCAAGTGTATGAGATGGACCCATACAAACATCATGTGTTTCCCCATTTACATTTCGGCTTTTCAAGCTCTAGCTAGCTTCTTTATTACAGAAACCTATTTGGATGCTCGAATTCCTTGCAATAATTTAAACAATCGTTAAGTTTTGTCTAGCAATAACCAATAAGTCATTTATCACACAAATAAGAACAACAAACAATTAGTACCTTGTTATAGCTTTAAGTGAATGTACAAATTAAACAAAAAGTGCTATACCGTTGTCAGGAAGTTTTATTAAAATTAAAATTGATCACATGCGACGTTCATGTTTTTAGGTTTTCTACGGTTAATACTTTATTACTGGATAAGATGCAATTGAACGTACCCTGTAATCTAAATGCTCGGCGAGATTCAAAGTGGTTAATTTTATTGTAATTTTCAGTGTCTTAAATGCTCAGTTATTTAGCAGGGATTGAACTAACGGCACTTACCCCAAAAGGACGTCGTAACATGTCATTGTTGGTTTCAATTCAAGTTCTAATATTTGTGAACATGTAGTTCTAGATAGACAAAACAACGTCCGTGTTTTCGTTTAAATGTGTGTTTACAATTTTGAATAATATTTATAAACAAAACATATTATACATATTAAAATGGACGACACCAAAACACCGTTCAGAATTTTATATAACTATTGTTATATACTTGTAAATAGCCGACTTTTAAATGTGAAATAAAAAAAAATGCGGAGTTTTAAAAACCTGAAGACTTTAAGGACCAGTATGGACACCTTGCTTCATGTAATATTTGCCCTTGAAACATATTTGTTTCTACTTTTTCCCTTACACTCGTAAGACACGAAGTGCATAAACCAAGTAATATCGGGATTGCTATTAAACAATTAATAATGGCAACTGACATCTGTGGGAGACGTTACATATTAAGATTGTATTTTTAGAACCAACACTACCTCATGAACGACAACATACGGAGAGTAGTTATGTCTCCTTAAAGTACGATCTTGCAATATATCTAAGTCGCTATTCAGCACTGAATTGGCATTAGCGTGTAGAAATAATGCCAAATGCCTGGGATCCATATAATGTTAAAACGTCCACCGCGTGATGCGGAAAACATTATTGCCATACTACTAATTGCATTGCCATAACGTTCTGAACGTGTCAGCACTTTAAGGGAAGAACTGTTTGTATCTAATTGAATAATGCAGTGTTCGTATTTGAAGATTTAAAAGAAAAAAAAACATAGTTGCGGATCCCTGCGCGTTTACTTGTTAGTTTATTTATCTTCATTTGTGCAAGTAATTGCTCTTTATGTGGAGCAAATACATGCAACTTTGATTGGTTACGGGCATTTACTAAAGTTTATTACTAAAGCTAAGCGTATTTCACATAATATGTGTAGCCTGAAGTGATCGATGCAAACATCGGATATACATGTACACACGATGTGAAAAAACAGTACTTTTCGCTTTTAAAAGCATCAAATGCCCCACTTGTTATGCTGTACATCGGAAAATACTGTGTAAAGACAAAAAATAAAAAATAAAGATCTCAAATAAAACGAATACGTGACTACCTACGGTTAACAATTTTTTTGAATTCTATTTTTTTGTAACATATAATTATTTCCACATTATATATTTCCACTGAGTGGTTACTGTGCAATTAATCACCAATTGTTAATATTATGTGTTAATTATTGTATTGTGTGTTTTAATCCGATGAACAAATACAACAACAATGACACGTATACACGTAATGGCAGAAATGGAACACGTATTATAAAATGATTAAACAGAATCGACATTGAATTAGGAAGCTTAAAGTGATGTAACAACAACAACAAAAACCGTGACATATTTTAATTTTATAAAATTGTCTAATAGTTAAGATGTTAACGTTGTATTTGATATTCTGCAATACATTTTGCAAGGTAACATGAAATGCACATTGTGTAGTACGCTTTCTTAATAAGAGTCAGATGGTGACTAAAGTCACAAACCAATTGTTCGAAATATAATGTTATTCTTCATCGTGGGAATATATACATAAACAGTAAAAATAATTAAACACGAATAGTAGGAACAACAAAACCCAATCAATAACTTCAACACACACATACATACGTATGTACGTATATACATGCACACGAAGTGTTCTTTGATTAATTAAAAAGCGGCGTCCATTTGTATTCCAAATTGAATTGCAAGGCAAAAGCAGACGGTCATGATGGCTGACATTAAATAAAATAAATTTATGGAATATTGAGATAGGCATCTTTATTTATGTATGTTCATGCTGGAGAAACTTAGTTGTATGTGAAGAAAAATGGTTTTAATGTGGTATCATGATTCACAACATGTGATATGAAGCATAGTGCGATCTACAGTTATAATTGTAATACAATCGCAGAAAACCCATACAGTAACCGTAATATTGTTGTAGACAAATATTCATGCAATTAATTTTAACTTTAACAACAGTGCCTGAGAACGGTATTACACTTTCTATTGTATGGTTATTAGTAATAATCTCACTTTTATTGCAGACATGACACGAGCTGTATGGATATTACGTATTTCTTTTGTAAAAGAGTATTACCACATTATTTATGCCCGCTGAGTGTAACTTGTGCAATTATTATATATCTCAAAATATATAAATATTATGTTTTATTTATTGTAATGCGTTTTTTATCGTAAATAAATACATGTATATCTAAACAAATTAGACAATAAACAAGAACTATTTATTTTTCTAAATTACCATGAGATTAATTTACATATTACTTGCTTAAAACATATTGAAATACTGTTTTGGGATTCGAGTTAACACTGAAGATACAATTAAACTCATAATTCTTTCATACCAAACTATTATCTTTATATATCACATTAATGTAATATGGGGTTCGCCCTGTGATCGAGCGATACTGAGAGAGAACGTGCTCTTCAGCAAATGTGCCTGGTTCTCCCCCCCAAAACGGCACAGGATATGTATCTCCGAGCTACAATTGTAAGCCCCGTGAAAACATTGAGATACTTTTTATACGGACAATGTTTTCTGACGGGCTATACCGGCGAAAGACCAATTATGTGATGGAAAGTTCTGCTTCTGTGTCTATTTTGTTCCGACAGGATTTTGATCGCTACTTCCACGTCCCGAAATAACATAGTTATTCTGAACGGATTGCAATAAAAGTTACATACCTGGACAGATAAACCATTCCTAATTAATGTTGAATGAATATTTTTATGATAACACTTTCATTTTGCATGCCTAAGCAATTTAAACCTACTCGCTACTGCATTTTTAAACACATCTCGCTGTCCTCCACTGTGTACAATTTAATCGATAATGTTACCGTCTAGACTTGTTACGTTCACTGTTGGTCAATATCATGATAGCCTTACTCTGATTGGTTGAAGTGCTAATATAGGCTCCCATTTTGGGATTCTCTACGTACATGTAGTAGATTTATACACAAGTTTAAATCGGAATTAAAGGCATTATTAGGGAAATGTCAGCGCATGTGAAGCAGTTTAAGTGTTGTTTATGTAAAATACATCGATTAACTAACTTCATTGCAGCAAATTATAGGAATTTATGAAATTTTAAACTTTTAGGTTTCCACCACATAAATGATATTTCGGCGATTAGACGTTCCAGCGAATTTAGCCCCATATAAAAAGAAGTACTAAATTCGTTGCACGTCTGATTTATTAGCTCCTACCGGTGTTTCACCGAGGGGACTATAGGTTTGCCGTCCGTCCGTCCGCAAAATATTGTTCCTGCGATAACTCAAAAAATACTAAAGATACTTCGATGAAACTTGGTATACATATAAACGGCAATGTGAGTATTTTGCACGGCCTTTTATTTTTGTACCAGAGCTCAAAGGTCACGTGACTGTTACTAAAAATAGAAATTAAATAAAACTGGATCCTGCTATAACTCAAAACGTTCTGAAGATATTTCGATGAAACTTGGTATACATATAAACGGCAAGGTGAGGATTATGCCGGACCTTTTATGTTTGACCAGAGGTCGAAGATCACGAGACTGTTACTCAAAATAGAAATAAACTAAATACTGTTATAATAAGAAAAGTACATAAGATATGACCATGAAACTTGGAACAAAGATTGAACTATAGGTTTGCCATCCGTCTGTGTGTCTCTCTATCTGTTCGTCCGTATGTTTGTCCGTCCGTCTGTCTGTCCGTCCCCAAAACCTTGTTACTGCAATAACTCAATAAGTAAAGAACTTATTTCGATGAAACTAGGTATACATATAAACAGCAATGTGGCAATGTGACGATTATGCACGACTTTTTTTCGGCGCAGCTGTCTAAGATCACTTTTGACCTAGATTTCTTGCGATAATTCTGTACAATGATTTCCCAGCAGTTAACTATGATCTCAGTTGGAATATAAATACCGGATTACCTCTACTCTGCTAATGAAACTTTATTTCTTTCACTAATCTAATTCGCTTCAAAGGTTATTTTCTTGTTCTTAAATAGGCTTTTTTTTCTCTGCTATAGACAATTGCTAACGTCATCAGTGCAAGTACACAAACACCGATAGTATTCTAATTGGAAAGTTTCTTCAGTAGAAAGGGACACAAGAACTAAAAATATGACTGTTATATTACATAATCTCCCTTTAACTACCGAATCACAAAATTCGCGTTGAACGTGTGTGTATATCGAGAAATAAATAATACCATTCGAATAATACAATCGCAAAACATTTATAAGCTCGAACGATTTGCCTTGTATGAAAATGCTCAGTGATAAGTCGAGGATAACATTGTATGTCACAATGCTATTGGATGAATGAAGAATTATTTGACAACCCTTCAGCGAAAAAGAACAAAACATGGATATTATTGGAGGCCTCAATATGTGATGACTCTGACCAGGTTATGGTAGGAGTGCTCATTATTTCCTTGCATGATTGTTCGAAACATTATTGGCCATCAATGAAGCCACAACAAATACTATTCAATAATAAAAAAAAATGTTGCAATGTTTGAGTATTCCTTTTTCATATTGTCATTATTATAATGAACTTTTTCTGTCAAGTTAAAGAGCTTCTCCACAATATTACACTGGTCACCACAGCGTATACACTCGTGATAATAGGACCTGTAAACCCTGTTTATTATTATTTATTTATTAAGTAATCCACATAATATAAACCGTATTTTTACTGCAAATAAAGTTTGTTCTGAAAGCTATTGATTGGTATTTATGTTTTCTCTATTTTGTTTTGGAATGATTGTCGTGTAACCAGACTAATCCTGCCGAAAACTGGCTATTTTTACATATTCCAGAAATAGGTAATAAATTATTCTAAAATAGCATAGTAGCAGACACAGTTTTGTAGCTAACATGCGTAGGGTGGGTTTGTGTTATTTATGTTGTGCGCATAACAATTTTGATGCTGATTAGTTTATTTTAAACTTTCATATTTTTGTTAAATATGTCGACCTTTTAAATAAAAGTGTCACGTGTTTTTTTTTTTATTCTTATCAAATTTTTGCTTTACTTGTGATAAAAAAAACTGGTTAAAATATTACAATATCGTATTAAATCGTTAGTTTTGCAACTTGGACTTAACTTTGCCACATCACTGATATTTATTTGTGGTAAGATCTTAAAATCATTTGCCCTCTTCATAGATATATAACGGCGCCCTTTGATGATTTGCATCATTTTTTTGTTGTTATTGTTCTGTTATGGAATCCAAGAACCCCACCAAGCACTCGTAAACGTTGTGGGTAGTGTCATGTGAATTGACGTAAACATTTTAACAAATCCCTGGAACCGAAGTTGCATATCTTTGCATAAAATATGACATAATTCCTTGTCGATTGAAGACTTGTTTTTCCACTTCAAGGTATCCGGCATATAATAATACGTCAATTTGGACATCTAAACTGCGATAGAATCATTTTGCACTGTTAGTACATTGCCGATAGCGGCGTCCAAGCGATCGTTTGGGAGGCCTGCCAGTCCTTGTGAAGCACGATGTCGGCAATAATTGATGAGGTGTCTGTTGCATTTGTCATGGTGTTATGATTCAAATTTAGCAGAACACGATTAAGTGTCACTAAGGATACCACAAATAACTGTCGATGAATTGGATAGCCATGCAGCTAGCCTCACGTTCGGTTGTTGGCGATGCTCATCTCTTCATATTTTTAAACATTGTTCAGCGATACTGTTTTGTTAAACGATTCTTATATAAATTTGAATATGTATGTCAATGCAAGTGTAAAGATGGACCCATACAAACTTCATGTGTTTCCCCATTTACATTTCGGCTTTTCAAGCTCTAGCTAGCTTCTTTAATACAGAAACCTATTTGGATGCTCGAATTCCTTGCAATAATTTTTAAACAATCGTTAAGTTTTGTCTAGCAATAACCAATAAGTCATTTATCACACAAATAAGAACGACAAACAATTAGTACCTTGTTATAGCTTTAAGTGAATGTACCGATTAAACAGAAAGTGCTATACCGTTGTCGGGAAGTTTTATTAAAATTAAACTTGATCACATGCGACGTTCATGTTTTTAGGTTTTCTACGGTTAATACTTTATTACTGGATAAGATGCAATTGAACGTACCCTGTAATCTAAATGCTCGGCGAGAATCAAAGTGCTTAATTTTATTGTAATTTTCAGTGTCTTAAATGCTCAGTTATTTAGCAGGGATTGAACTAACGGCATTTACCCCAAAAGGACGTCGTAACATGGCATTGTTGGTTTTAATTCAAGTTCTAATGTTTGTGAACATGTTGTTCTAGATAGACAAAACAACGTCCGTGTTTTCGTTTAAATGTGTGTTTACAATTTTGAATAATATTTATAAACAAAACATATTATACATATTAAAATGGACGACAGCAAAACACCGTTCAGAATTTTATATAACTATTGTTATATACATGTAAATAGCCGACTTTTAAATGTGAAATAAAAAAAAATGCGGAGTTTTAAAAACCTGAAGACTTTAAGGACCAGTATGGACACCTTGCTTCATGTAATATTTGCCCTTGAAACATATTTGGTTCTACTTTTTCCCTTACACTCGTAAGACACGAAGTGCATAAACCAAGTAATATCGGGATTGCTATTAAACAACTAATAATGGCAACTGACATCTGGCATTAGCGTGTAGAAATAATGCCAAGTGCCTGGGATCCATATAATGTTAAAACTTCCATCGTCTGATGCGAAAAACATTATTGCCATACTACTAATTGCATTGCCATAACGTTCTGAACGTGTCAGCACTTTAAGGAAAGAACCGTTTGTATCTAATTGAATAATGCAGTGTTCTTATTTGAAGATTTAAAAGAAAAAAAAACATAGTTGCGGATCCCTGCGCGTTTACTTGTTAGTTTATTTATCTTCATTTGTGCAAGTAATTGCTCTTTATGTGGAGCAAATACATGCAACTTTGATTGGTTACGGGCATTTACTAAAGTTTATTACTAAAGCTAAGCGTATTTCACATAATATGTGTAGCCTGAAGTGATCGATGCAAACATCGAATATACATGTACACACGATGTGAATGCATATTTAAAAAAAAAGTACGTTTCGCTTTTAAACGCATCAAATGCCCCACTTGTTATCCTGTACATCGGCAAATACGGTGTAAAGGAAAAAAAAATAACTCAAATAAAACGAATAAATGACTACGTACTGTTAACAATTTTTTTGAATTCTATTTTTTGTAACATATAATTATTTCAACATTTTATATACCCACTGAGTGGTTGCTGTGCAATTAAACATCAATTGATAATATTATGTGTTATTTATTGTATTGTGTGTTTTAATCCGAAGAACAAATACAACAACAATGACACGTATACACGTAATGGCAAAATTGGAGCATGTATTATACGATGATTAAACAGAATCGACATTGAATTAGGAAGCTTAAAGTGATTTAACAACAACAACAACAAAACCGGGACATATTTTAATTTTATAAAATTGTCTAATAGTTGTCTAAGATGTTAACATTGTATTTGATATTCTACAAATACATTTTGCAAGGTAACATGAAATGCACATTGTGTAGTACGCTTTCTTAATAAGAGTCAGATGGTGACTAAAATTACAAACCAATTGTTCTAAATAACTTCCATTGAATTTCGAAATATAATGTTATTCTTCATCGTGGGAATATATACATAAACAGTAAAAATAATTAAACACGAATAGTAGGAACAACAAAACCCAATCAATAACTTCAACACACACATACATACGTATGTACGTCTATACATGCACACGAAGTGTTCTTTGATTAATTAAAAAGCGGCGTCCATTTGTATTCCAAATTGAATTGCAAGGCAAAAGCAGACGGTCATGATGGCTGACATTAAATAAAATAAATTTATGGAATATTGAGATACGCATCTTAATGTATGTATGTTCATGCTGGAGAAACTTAGTTGTATGTGAAGAAAAATGGTTTTAATGTGGTATCATGATTCACAACATGTGGTATGAAGCATAGTGCGATCTACAGTTACAATTGTAATAAAATCGCAGAAAACCCATACAGTAACCGTAATATTGTTGTAGACAAATATTCATGCAATTAATTTTAACTTTAACAACAGTGCCTGAGAACGGTATTACACTTTCTATTGTATGGTTATTAGTAATAATCTCACTTTTATTGCAGACATGACACGAGCTGTATGGATATTACGTATTTCTTTTGTCAAAGAGCATTACCACATTATTTATGCCCGCTGAGTGTAACTTGTGCAATTATTATATATCTCAAAATATATAAATATTATGTTTTATTTATTGTAATGCGTTTTTTAACGTAAATAAATACATGTATATCTAAACAAATTAGACAATAAACAAGAACTATTTATTTTTCTAAATTACCATGAGATTAATTTACATATTACTTGCTTAAAACATATTGAAATACTGATTTGGGATTCGAGTTAACACTGAAGATATAATTAAACTCATAATTCTTTCATACCAAACTATTATCTTTATATATCACATTAATGTAATATGGGGTTCGTCCTGTGATCGCGCGATACTGAGAGAGAACGTGCTCTTCAGCAAATCTGTTTATGGAGATTATTTTAATTAAATTAAAAAGTCCGAAAAGAGCATAACTTCACAAAGCATTTTTACTTTATGCAGAATATGATGAACAACAGATGACTTCATGGTCCTTATTTTAAAGACTTTCTCTTGAATATGGTCGCTTAGATAAATTGTTTACACTGTGTGTTGTTTACCTTATACAATAATGTACATGATTTGCTTCCATGATCATTAGTATTTCAGGTAAACGATGTTAACTCATTAAAATGAACCCTGTTTGACTAAGATTACTGATTTTGTTTCAAATTTTGTATGCAAGGTACTTTATAACCATAGCTCCATAAAATGGTATCTAAAGCTCACGTTTAATTATATCTCGTTCTAGGTTGATATGAAGTGTGTCGTGGGAAACTCGGGCTCAATGCATCTGCAGAAAGTGTCGTCCTGGATCAGCCTGTGCTAATCCAAGATGAGACTTTACACACATGCATTGAGACTGATTTTCCCACGACTTTCTTCTTATGTTTTTTGCTGGCATTTGTTTTCAAGGCTGGAATTCGGAAGAATATTGAAGCTTGAATGATGATAGGAGCATATTGTCAATTGGTTCCCATGGTCAAGTATGAATGCTAAAAAAAGCTGATATTCACAAAGATCCTAAGGAGAAGTTTTTACTAAGGGAAAATTTCAGATCACATTTTATATACGAATTACAATGATTTTAGTATACCAAAAATATTAAACATCTTAGCATTATTTACTAGCTTAAAACTTTCGGTGTAATTAGGAGCTGTACAGGAAACTACCACAGACTTTAGAAATGTTTCGAATTTAAGAAATTTACTTATGTTTTCACCAAGGAGCTTTAAGAAAATGGGCTCGAATGTGTTAACTATTTTTATACTGTTCAAGACAGGATACCCATTAAAATGCTCATGTATTGCGTAGTTGAACTTGGGATTTGTTGCACCAATGTTCAAATTTACTAACAAGTATATCATTTGATAGGCAACCTTCTTTTGCATTTGAATACATGTATCTTGTGTGTCACGTGTGCATGTGTTCGGCCTTTGAACATGTAAAACCATGTACATAAAACACATTTTATTTTCTGATAATATTTTAATGTGTTTTTTTTATATATATTGCCAATTATATTATCATTTACTTGTTAAACTGTCATTTAAGTGCATTTCATTTTTTTGCCATCTTCATTGGATCATATCATCGCAACTTGTTCACACGGCTTTGTAATTTTATAACAAAGCTAAATCTAAAATAAAATCATTCCAGATTATATTCTATAAAAACATTGTTCATTTTTAAACAGGATAAGTACATGTATTAGCATACAATTATATAATCTAAAATTAACTCATACATGTACATCTGCCTTTTCATAAAATATTATCATATATATACGTGAAATACCTCCAGATAATATTGATTTATTTTCGATTATACATGTATAAATTATAGGGTGTGGTTTTATTATTTTTATTAACTGCTATTTGGCTTTCAGTTGAAATTCTTATAAAAATGTGTTTTTAACTTTTCGTAAGATTCCATGTTTGCAGAATTCACTAACAATCACAGCTGATCTCATAATGGCCTACTTTTATCTCACCTGAGCACAAAGTGCTCATGGTGAGCTTTTGTGATCGCCCGTTGTCCGTAGTCAGTGCGCCCGTGCGTGCGTCTGTCGTCCACTTTTCATTCAAACAACATCTCCTCCTAAACCATTTGGCATATTTTCACCAAACTTCGCAGGAATGATCATTGGGTGACCTATTTTCAAAGTTGTTACGGTCCGCTGCATATGTAGGTCACCATAACTAAAATACATTTAAAAAGTGTGAACTTGAAAAATCTTCTTCTCTGAAACCGCAGGGCCCAGAGGTTTCGTATTTGGTATGTAAAATCCTATAGTGGTCGTCTACAAAGATTTTTCAAATTATGCCCCTGGGGTCAAAACGGGCCCAGCCCCGATGGTCACATGGTTTATATAGAATATATAGCAAAATGACTTTAAACATCTATTCCTCTGAAACTGCAAGGCCCAAAGGTTTCATATTTGGCTTGTATCATCCTTTAGTGGTCCTTTACACAGTTTTTCAAATGATGCCCCTGGGGTCAAAACAGGCCACGCCCATGGTTTATAAAGACTTAAATAGCAAAATGACTTTAAAAATATTCTCCTCTGAAACCACAAGGCCCATAGGTTTCATATTTGGTATGTAACATCTAATAGTGGTCCTCTACTAATATTCTTCAATTTATGCCCCTGGGATCAAAACTGGTCACGCCCCGGGTGTCAAATGATTTCTATAGACTTAAATATCAAAATGATCTTAAACATCTTCTCCTCTGAAACCGCAAGGCCCAGATGTTTCTTATTTGGTATGTAACATCGTATAGTGGCCCTTTTCAAAGATTGTTCAAATGATGCCCATTGGGTCAAAACTGGTCACGTCCCGGGGGTCATATGATTTATATAGACTTAAATAGCAAAAGAACTTTAAAATTCTTCTCCTCTGAAACCGCAAGGCCTAGAGGTTTCATATTTAGTATGCAACATCGTATAGTGGTCCTCTACAAATATTGTTCAAATTATGCCCCTGGGGTCAAAACTGGTCACGCCCCGGGAGTCACATGGTTAACATAAAATTAAATAGCAAAATGACTTTTAAAATCTTTTCCTCTGAAACGGCAAGGCCCACAGCTTTCCTTTATTTGGTTTGTAACATTGCATAGTGGTCCTCTCCAAAGATTGTTCAAATTATGCCCCTGGGGTCAAATCTGGCCACACCCGATGGTCACATGGTTTATATAGACTTAAATAGAAAACAAATCTAAACCTGAAAGCGCAATTCCCCGAGGTTTGTTCAAGATTGTTCAAATTATGCCTCTGGGATATAAATGGGCCACGTCTCGGGGATGCAAATTCCAATTGGGTTACAGGTCTCAGGCGAGCGTCCTAGGGCCATCAGGGCCCTCTTGTAAGTGATATTGAATTCAATTTTAACACAAATTCATATTTTAAATTTTATATTTCAGATTTCTACATCATATTTGCTTAGCTTATTAGAACTTACATCTACCATACTGTCTGTTCTTGCAGATTTGTTATGATGATTTTCATGTACGTACTATGAAGTAAATGTTCCACACTTGACACCTGTTATGGAGCTGCAAATCGAGGGTTGTAAACCAGAAGGTACCAACTGCAATTAAAATCAATAGCTGTTGGTACATTCTGGTTATCAATCCTCGGAATATGATTAAATATTGTTCATGTTCTCTTTATACTGTTTTCATGCTTGAGCATCATACATGACACTGCACATAAACTGTTCGTTTCCATTATCAATGCAAGCACTATATTTTTGTATCATCACTCTGCTAGTTCATTCTATTGGTTACAGTTGTATATTTCTTATTCTAGTTACGTTACTACATCGTACATTATTACAAATAAACATATATGAAAGAACTCAATGCTTTTTGTTATTTTGATTATCTTTTGCCGCTGTAATATTTTGTTGTACTTTCCCGGATGCATAAATAAATATGCGAATTGTTAAAAAAATCGATGATCTTGTCATAAGTTTATCAAAACGAAACAAGCTGAACAAATATCAATTTTTGTAGACTAACAGGAACTACTGGCATTGGACATGAACATGTAATAGACAATGAAAATAAGCCACATTAGGCCAGAGGTTTTTATGTTCAGTTTCTCTGACATGTTTGGAAAAAGTGTCCAGTTGGATGCGGAAATGAAATTTAATTATAATATATTTTTGCAATTACCATGACAATAACGATAAAAATACAATAACGCGTGTGTTTATATTTAAACATAGATGTCAAGTCAACTTTTTTTTACGTTGAATCAATATATATTCCACTGTGTTTTACGCTATAACTGTGAGTTAAAAACTCTTTGAATATTCATTACAAATACAGACTCCGTAAAAAATACGATTTAAAAAAAATCATTTTTTGGTTTATTATTTTACAATAAAAGTTGTTTTCATTTGTTTATTATTTTCAAAAAATGCAATCGGGTCAGCGGATCCGGGAAACGAAAAAAATAAAACTCCGGTCTTACAAGACTAATCATTAAAGGGCAAACGTTCATAATCACGCGTAGGCCATGGCAGACATTTAGAATTATTACCTATGACTTTGAAATCCATCATCAGAAGAAAAGAATGATAAAACAACATAAAAACATACATCTTTCGCCACTTCCATTGATTGAGTTAGGAATGCTGACTCACTGCGCTTCTGTACAATGATTTCCCAGCAGTTAACTATGATCTCAGTTGGAATATAAATACCGGATTACCTCTACTCTGCTAATGAAACTTTATTTCTTTCAGTAATCTAATTCGCTTCAAAGGTTATTTTCGTGTTCTTAAATAGGCTTTTTTTCTCTGCTATAAACAATTGCTAACATCATCAGTGCAAGTAGACAAACACCGATAGTATTCTAATTGGTAAGTTTCTTCAGTAGAAAGGGACACAATAACTAAAAATATGACTGCTATCTTACATAATCTCCCTTTAACTACCGTATCACAAAATTCGCGTTGAACGTGTGTGTATATCGAGAAATAAATAATACCATTCGAACAATACAATCGCAAAACAATTATAAGCTCGAACGATTTGCCTTGTATGAAAATGCTCAGTGATAAGTCGAGGATAACATTGTATGTAACAATGCTATTGGATAAATGAAGAATTATTTGAAACCCTTTCAGCGAAAAAGAACAAAACATGCATATTATTGGCGGCCCGAATATGTGATGACTCTGACCAGGTTATGGTAGGAGTGCTCATTATTTCCTTCAATGAAGCCACAACAAATACTATTCAATAATAAAAAAAATGTTGCAATGTTTGCGTATTCCTTTTTCATATTGTCATTATTATAATGCACTTTTTTGTCAATTTAAATAGCTTCTCCACAATTTTACACTGGTACACCACAGCGTATACACTCGTGATAATAAGACCTGTAAACCCTGTTTGTTATTATTTATTTATTAAGTAATCCACATAATATAAACTGTATTTTTACTGCAAATAAAGTTTGTTCTGAAAGCTGTTGATTGGTATTTATGTTTTCTCTATTTTGTTTTGGAATGATTGTCGTGTAACCAGACTAATCCTGCCGAAAACTGGCTATTTTTACATATTCCAGAAATAGGTAATAAATTATTCTAAAATAGCATAGTAGCAGACACAGTTTTGTAGCTAACATGCGTAGGGTGGATTTGTGTTATTTATGTTGTGCGCATAACAATTTCGATGCTGATTAGTTTATTTTAAACTTTCATATTTTTGTTAAATATGTCGACCTTTTAAATAAAAGTGTCACGTGTTTTTTTTTTTTAATCTTATCAAATTTTTGCTTTACTTGTGATAAAAAAACTAGTAAAAATATTACAAAATCGTATTAAATAGTTAGTTTTGCAACTTGGACTTAACTTTGCCACATCACTGAATATTTATTTGTGGTAAGATCTTAAAATCATTTGCCCTCTTCATAGATATATAACGGCGCCCTTTGATGCTTTGCATCATATTTTTGTTGTTATTGTTCTGTTATGGAATCCAATAACCCCACCAAGCACTCGTAAACGTTGTGGGTAGTGTCATGTGAATTGGCGTAAACATTCTAACAAATCCCTGGAACCGAAGTTGCATATCTTTGCATAAAATATGACATAATTCCTTGTCAATTTAAGACTTGTTTTTCAACTTCAAGGTATCCGGCATAAAATAATACGTCAAATTGGACATCTAAACTGCGATAGAATCATTTTGCACTGTTATTACATTGCCGATAGCGGCGTCCAAGCGATCTTTGGGGAGGCCTGCCAGTCCTTGTGAAACACGATGTCGGCAATAATTGATGAGGAGTCTGTTGCATTTGTCATGGTATTATGATTCAAATTTAGCAGAACACGATTAAGTGTCAATAAGGATACCACAAAGAACTGTCGATGAATTGGATAGCCATGCAGCTAGCCTCACGTTCGGTTGTTGGCGATGCTCATCTCTTCATATATTTAAACATTGTTCAGCGATATTGTTTTGTTAAACGATTCTTATATAAATTTACGTTTGAATATGTATGTCTATGCAAGTGTATGAGATGGACCCATACAAACTTCATTTGTTTTCCCATTTACATTTCGGCTTTTCAAGCTCTAGCCAGCTTCTTTATTACAGAAACCTATTTGGATGCTCGAATTCCTTGCAATAATTTAAACAATCGTAAAGTTTTGTCTAGCAATAATCAATAAGTCATTTATCACACAAATAAGAACGACAAACAATTAGTACCTTGTTATAGCTTTAAGTGGATGTACCGATTAAACAGAAAGTGCTATACCGTTGTCAGGAAGTTTTATTAAAATTAAAATTGATCACATGCGACGTTCATGTTTTGAGGTTTTCTACGGTTTATACTTTATTACTGGATAAGATGCAATTGAACGTACCCTGTAATCTAAATGCTCGGCGAGATTCAAAGTGGTTAGTTTTATTGTAATTTTCAGTGTCTTAAATGCTCAGTTATTTTGCAGGGATTGAACTAACGGCACTTACCCCAAAAGGACGTCGTAACATGGCATTGTTGGTTTCAATTCAAGTTCTAATGTTTGTGAACATGTTGTTCTAGAAAGACAAAACAACGTCCGTGTTTTCGTTTAAATGTGTGTTTACAATTTTGAATAATATTTATAAACAAAGCGTATTATACATATTAAAATGGACGACAGCAAAACACCGTTCAGAATTTTATATAACTATTGTTATATACATGTAAATAGCCGACTTTTAAATATGAAATAAAAAAAAATGCGGAGTTTTAAAAACCTGAAGACTTTAAGGACCAGTATGGACACCTTGCTTCATGTAATATTTGCCCTTGAAACATATTTGTTTCTACTTTTTCCCTTACACTCGTAAGACACGAAGTGCATAAACCAAGTAATATCGGGATTGCTATTCAACAATTAATAATGGCAACTGACATCTGTGGGAGACGTTACATATTAAGATTGTATTTTTAGAACCAACACTAGCTCATGAAAGATAACATACGGAGAGTAGTTATGTCTCCTTAAAGTACGATCTTACAATATATCTAAGTCGCATCTAATTGAATAATGCAGTGTTCTTATTTGAAGATTTAAAAGAAAAAAATCATAGTTGCGGATCCCTGCGCGTTTACTTGTTTGTTTATTTATCTTCATTTGTGCAAATAATTGCTCTTTATGTGGAGCAAATACATGCAACTTTGATTGGTTACGGGCATTTACTAAAGTTTATTACTAAAGCTAAGCGTATTTCACATAATATGTGTAGCCTGAAGTGATCGATGCAAACATCGAATATACATGTACACACGATGTGAATGTATATTAAAAAAACAGTACTTTTCGCTTTTAAGCGCATCAAATGCCCCACTTTTTTTTATGCTGTACATCGGAAAATACTTTGTAAAGAAAAAAAAAATAACTCAAATAAAACGAATAAATGACTACGTACGGTTAACAATTGTTTTTAATTCTATTTTTTGTAACATATAATTATTTCCACATTTTATATACCCACTGAGTGGTTACTGTGCAATTAAACATCAATTGTTAATATTATGTGTTATTTATTGTAATGTGTGTTTTAATCCGAAGAGCAAATACAACAACAATGACACGTATACACGTAATGGCAGAAATGGAACACGTATTATACGATGATTAAACAGAATCGACATTGAATTAGGAAGCTTAAAGTGATGTAACAACAACAACAACAAAAACCGTGACATATTTCAATTTTATAAAATTGTCTAATAGTTAAGATGTTAACGTTGTATTTGATATTCTGCAATACATTTTGCAAGGTAACATGAAATGCACACTGTGTAGTACGCTTTCTTAATAAGAGTCAGATGGTGACTAAAATTACAAACCAATTGTTCTAAATAACTTCCATTGAATTTCGAAATATAATGTTATTCTTCATCGTGGGAATATATACATAAACAGTAAAAATAATTAAACACGAATAGTAGGAACAACAAAACCCAATCAATAACTTCAACACACACATACATACGTATGTACGTATATACATGCACTCGAAGTGTTCTTTGATTAATTAAAAAGCGGCGGCCATTTGTATTCCAAATTGAATTGCAAGGCAAAAGCAGACGGTCATGATGGCTGACATTAAATACAATACATTTATGGAATATTGAGATACGCATCTTTATTTATGTATGCTCATGCTGGAGAAACTTAGTTGTATGTGAAAAAAAATGGTTTTAATGTGGTATCATGATTCACAACATGTGGTATGAAGCATAGTGCGATCTACAGTTATAATTGTAATAAAATCGCAGAAAACCCATACAGTAACCGTAATATTGTTGTAGACAAATATTCATGCTATTTATTTTAACTTTAACAACAGTGCCTGAGAATGGTATTACACTTTCTATTGTATGGTTATTAGTAATAATCTCACTTTTATTGCAGACATGACACGAGCTGTATGGATATTACGTATTTCTTTTGTAAAAGAGTATTACCACATTATTTATGCCCGCTGAGTGTAACTTGCGCAATTATTACATATCTCAAAATATATAAATATTATGTTTTATTTATTGTAATGCGTTTTTTAACGTAAATAAATACATGTATATCTAAACAAATTAGACAATAAACAAGAACTATTTATTTTTCTAAATTACCATGAGATTAATTTACATAATACTTGCTTAAAACATATTGAAATACTGATTTGGGATTCGGGTTAACACTGAAGATACAATTAAACTCATAATTCTTTCATACCAAACTATTATCTTTATATATCACATTAATGTAATATGGGGTTCGCCCTGTGATCGAGCGATACTGAGAGAGAACGTGCTCTTCAGCGAATGTGCCTGGTTCTTCCCCCCAAAACGGCACAGGATATGTATCTCCTAGCTACAATTGTAAGCCCCGTGAAAACATTGAGATACTGTTTATACGGACAATGTTTTCTGACGGGCTATACCGGGGAAAGACCAATTATGTGATGGAAAGTTCTGCTTCTGTGTCTATTTTGTTCCGATAGGATTTTGATCGCTACTTCCACGTTCCGAAATAACATAGTTATTCTGAACGGATTGCAATAAAAGTTACATACCTGGGCAGATAAACCGTTCCTAAGTAATGTTGAATGAATATTTGTATGATAACATTTTCATTTTGCATGCCAAAGCAATTTAAACCTACTCGCTACTGCATTTTTAAACACATCTCGTTGTCCTCCACTGTGTACAATTTAATCGATAGTCTGTTACCGTGTAACGTTCACTGTTGGTCAATATCATGATAGCCTTACTCTGATTGGTTGAAGTGCTAATTTAGGCTCCCATTTTGGGATTCTCTACGTACATGTAGTAGATTTATACACAAGTTTAATTCGGAATTAAAGGCATTATTAGGTAAATGTCAGCACATGTAAAGCAGTTTAAGTGTTGTTTATGTAAAATACATCGATTAACTTACTTCATTGTAGGAAATTATAGGAATTTATGAAATTATAAACTTTTAGGTTTCCACCACATAAATGATCTTTCGGCAATTAGACGTTCCAGCGAATTTAGCCCCATATAAAAAGTAGTACTAAATTCGTTGCACGTCTGATTTATTAGCTCCTACCGGTGTTTCACTATAGGTTTGACTTCCGTCCGTCCGTCAGTCCGCAAAATATTGTTCCTGCGAAAACTCAAAATGTACTAAAATACTTCGATGAAACTTGGTATACATATAAACGGCAATGTGAGTAATTTGTACGACCTTTTATTTTTTCGGCGTAGCTGTCCTTTTGACCCAGATTTTCTTGCGATAATTATCCAGCTGGAAAATTGAATGCCAATAGAATTGGGCAAATTTTCTAATTCTAGGGAATGCAAACTTCAAACAATGGTTTAACGTATACCAATAACTGTAGCATACTTTTGGGGATTAAAAATGTACACAATTGTTTACATAAGCAGTTAAAATGAAGTTATAAACATATCTTCAACATATACTCTAGAACTGAGGCTAATTATGAACGTAGTTTCTCATTGTATGCCATAAACAGAATGCTATATTCATTCACGTAACGAAATAACTATTTTGGTTAGCCTACATTTATATAAGCGTTACGTTCTATAAATAGCAATTGTGCAATGTTCCCATTCATAAATCTCATTCACAGTGTTGCCGTTTCATGTAGCCCATTGATTCTAGCCAGTTCATCACATTCCTGAAACAGTAGTGTCATTCTAAAAATGTTGTAAAGCTGTGTTAATATACTCGTACATGCATCAATAATAACGTTCAGAGAATCATAAACCTAAAAATTTCAATAAATGGGGAATTTATATTTATAAACGTACTGTTAATTTGAATTAAAATTGCGGTTACGATTTATGAACGATTATTTTTAATTGCATCTTTCTATCAACTTCTCCAGTAGATGTTATTTAATCTATAAAAAGATGCTACATTTTCTATAGATAAAATGTTATGAAAAAAGATTCGGAATACGTCGAATTGTTATTCGCGTAGCATGCATACACAATTTGCAATACACAAGAACCCCTGATATATCGTCATTGTCTAATGAATTGTTATGGTTGCGTTATCAAAAATAAAGTCTTAACATTTCGAAAATCGCTGAATGTTTCCTTACTATTGCTTTTTATTGGGATACACAGTATCAGTGCTTATTTGACTTAAAATAGTTATTATATTAGATAACTAACAAAAATGGTATATTACCGGTACTATAAATAACTATATAGACTCGTCTGATATATGATAATTTTAATTCATTCCCGAAATTATTTTTTTACATTGTTAATTTGTTAACTTGGCTTGACAAATTCAGATAACAATTATGTTATTTTAAATTATTTTGGTTATTCATATATCACTGGTGGAAACATGGAGCTGTATGATTGGTTTATTCACGGCATAGATATTAATGATAATTTTATTTAATTTTTAAATTAATAAATTTATCTCAAATTAACTTTTAGGTCCGATAAGTTTTCCTATAGTGTCCGAAAAATCTGGGTTCCAACAAGTCTCCTAATATTGGTGGGGACCAAAAAATCTGGGGTCTGAGAAGTCACGTAACCGATCATCTTGGCCGTCTGTTTAGGTAATTTTAAATGACATCTCAATATTAATTTCAACGCCGATTGTCTTTTTTAAAGACATTTCTTATTTCACCGGAGGTCAAAGGTCACGTGACTGTTACTAAAAATATAAATAAACTAAATACTGTAATAATTCAAAATGGACGTAAGATATGACCATGAAACTTGGTACAGAGATTGAACTATAGGTTTGTGTCGTTTTGTCTGTTCGTCCGTATGTCTGTCTGTGCGTCCGTCCCCAAAACATGGATCCTGTGATAACTTGGAAAGTACTGAAGACACTTTGATGAAACTTTGTATACGTAGCAACAGCAATGTGAAAAGTATGCATGACCTTTTATTTTTCACCAGAAGTCAAAGGTCACGTGACTGTTACTAAATATAGAAATAAATTTAATACTGTAATATTTTGAAAAGTGCATAAGATATGATCATGAAACGTCATGAAACTTAGTTCACAGATAGGACTATGGGTTTGCTCTCCGTCTTTGTGCGTCTGTCTGTCTATTCGTCCGTCGGTTTCACTCTGTCTGTCTGTCCCGTCTACAAAACCTGGATCCTGCGATAACTAAAAATGTACTGAAGATACTTTGATGAAACTATGTATACATAGAAAGAGCAAGGTGAGGATTGTATACGACCCTTTATTTTTCACCAGAGGTCAAAGGTCACGTGACTGTTACTTAAAATAGAAACAAACTTAATACTGTAATAATTCAAAAAGAAAATAACATATGATCATGAAACTTGGTACACAGAACGGACATATGATTGCCCTCTGTCAGTTTAGTACTGTAATAACTCAAAAAGTAGCTCGAATGTCTGGTCAATGTTACTAAAATAGAAAAAACAACAACAACTTAATACTGCAGTGACAAATGGGATTTGAATATGAAACTTTGTACATCTACAGATAAAGGGCGATTTGACGGTATTGCACAATGTTTGATTAGTAGGGGTTTTCACCGGTAGGGGACTCCTGTAATGCTTGCAATACTATCAAAGCCTTGTTAGACTAGTATCTTCTAGCTATACTTGTAAGCCGTGTGCTTACATTGAGATACTTTTTATATGAACAATTGTTCCAGCGAATTTAGACCCATCTAAAAAGTAGTACTAAATTCGTTGTATCTTCAAGTCGTCAGTGAGAAATGAGCCGAAATTAAATAACTATATTGTATGCAATATAGATGTATGCATGAACCTTCATGGCCTATATAACTGATTTTAAAATTACAACGTCAAAGTAGACTCTACAAGTACAACCAGTATGGAAAATAATAATAAAAATAGAACAAATATTTGTCTCGCTACGTTTTTGTGATTTGAATAAATAGTTAGCTTTCCTGCATTCAATTCCATTGTACTTTGTATCGCATATCCATTTCAGAATAAATAAAAAACGCGTCGGGTGTCATGTGAAATATCATGCATTTTGTGTCAGTCAATGGTTCCAAGTGCCACGTCTTGATTCATCGTATTTAGATTGGAACACTTATACCCGTTTTAAACTGACAAACCTGTCTATCAGTAAAATGGGGTTTTATGCAAATCTTGGAAATTAAGACGATACAGTTTATATGTTGCAATGCATTTTGCACGATAACATAAGATAGTTTTTTCCCTTCTAAGTCCGGAATGTTGCTCCGAGATACATACTCGAAGAAAAAAAATAGTAGGAAACATATTGCAAACTGTTAATGATATTAACACAATTAATCTTATGCTTTTTTCACTTCTAAGTCCGGAATGTAGCACCGAGATACATACTCGAAGAAAAAAAAGAGTAGGAAACATATTGCAAACTGTTAATGATATTAACACAATTAATCTTATGCTCTTGCTAGAAAAAAAGTATACACATAACAATTGCAAAACCATAATTATGAGGAATTTCAACCAGATCAAAGACTACATACTGGCGCAGTGCCTAAATCCGCCACATTTGGGTGGTATTTTAACGATATTTAAAAATGTTGATCACCGATTGATATAAAAATTCACCTAAATCAAGTTAAGTTTAATGTGCATTTACTGGCGTATTTTTGTTACATTTCAAATACTTGGCAAATGAAAAATATTTATTGCGATTGAAGGCCTAAACAGTGTAAAAAATGAGTGTGGGAGTGCCTAAATCCGCCACCCCACTTTAAAATGTTGAAATTGCTTAAAAATAATATTCTTTGATGAATTCTGTTTTCAAAGCAACTTCTATTGACTTCTATTGACAAAACTCCCACTTGTGTTTATTCAAGGTTCTAATCTAGTGTTTTAAATAAAACACGGTGATCCGAAGTTGCTTGGTGAAAATCGTAGATCACGACCCGTGACATGCTTATTCCACATTTGACTATTGTTCTTATGTAGTTTTCGATATTAAGCAGCTCTTTGTCTGTTGTCAATAAAATGTTTATATTCTTTCAAATACTAATTTTGTTTTTTTCTAAAAATAGCTCTGAAACTGAGGCCCTGCGTGCATGTGGGACAAATAATGAGGGTTTTTAGTAGCGAGACATTTGCGCTCTTAATAAGCAGTTTTTTTCAGCATTTTATTGTATGTAATGCTAATGAATAATGGTTATTTTTATGCTGCAAATGCTCACATGGACATAATATTAAAACACGAAAATTTAATTTTATCATGGACACCATGCGGGGCCTTAAAATTGCGCATGCGCAGTATGAAATAGATTCCCCGCATGCAGTTTGTTTGCATTAAGGGGTTATGTACAAAATAATTGGATTAAATATTGATTTATGCACAAATCAAGATGAAAAGTCTTCAGCGTTGTTAAGGGAAAGCATCTGATTGATCGAGATCAACAAAATAGAAATCGTCGGTAAAAACGTCCATTCAACAAACAGTATCTAACAACATCCGTACCTTGGTCATCTTGTTGTTAAAAAGTCCAATATTCATTTGAATTTGATTATTCCCGAAATGATCGTGGACTTAGTGTGAGAATGCCTCTCCCTGTGTGTTTCGGAACAGCCATACAATCTTTTCGCACTGTTATTATATTACCATGACAGATTCCAAACAACCTTTGGGGAAATCCGACAGTCGTCTTGCCATACAATGTCGCTAATAATTGATGAGGTTCTCGTTAATTTTTGGAATCCAATTCCCGAACATTTGTCATAGTGTTAGGTGTTAAATTAAACAGAACACGATTTAGTATCTACGAGGAAACACAATAACTGTCTGTAAGCGAGCAGAAAGTGACTAGCCGCTTTCATTGACCGATATTGTTAAAGGTCCATTAGAACACAAAGATAAAAATAAGTGTAACATTTACAAACCCTGAAGGTATAATTAAATGACATATTAATTATTTGGCACTATGTTGACTGTAGATTGTCAGATGTTCCTTGGAGTAACACAGCTTAAGAAATTTCAGCTTATATGTTCTTTCAAACATAACTTTTAAGCATCTGTGTTCGAATAATTATATAATATTAAAGTGTAATAAAGACATTCGTGATTTAATTTGATTGCGATCGCAACGTAATTTACAGGACAGCTAATAATCTGTAAGTTCTGTAAGCATTATTTACACATGTCTTAAAATTCGAAGTACAAGTATAGAGGAGAATTATCGTACAACTAATACCAATTTTGTCGATACTAATTAGCCCAGTAAATGAGATAATAAAATAGGTTTTAATCTTTCAAAGAAATATCTAGTGACCGTGATGTCCCAATGTGTTAATAACAGACTCGTAACAAATTTTCCATAACAGAGAATATTTGTTCACAGCAACAGACGACGCATTTAGTGCTGGCTGCAATGCGTGGCAGATCATTGCAACATGTGTAACAGACAAAAAACTATTTGATAAGAATAATACATTATAGGCATATGACTTTTCTCGAAGTTACATCGTCGCTCGCCATATTTAAGATGAGTGCTAATCGTGCGTTGCTTCCATTGTAATCCTTCGAATCCGAGAACGATTTATTATCCTTGTCGAACTGATCTACAATATACTATATTTATGAGATGTAAATATGTTTTATTGTGTGTGCAATATTGTGTAAGATTTCTCGTACAACAATTACATTTCTTTTCACTAATTGTTTAAACGTTATCCAAAAGAATACCATTACGCAAATGTTCATATGTACGATGGTGAATCATTGGAGTAAGGTATCGAATATAGGTACTTTACATTTAACCAAGGACATTTAGCTTGTAAAACATTTAGCATGAGCTAATTGCAGCAATTATTGTGGAATGACAATTACTTCTGTAAATTACACTTTAGATAAAATTTAATACTGAAGCAATTTCTGAACCATCAGAAATGGCTAATGTAGAAATTGATGTTTAATGTCAGATGGAAAGTCTTTAGTGCACCGAATGTTTTGGTATATATAGTATGTTTTGGATTTTGATTCGGCTGGTAAACTAAACTATTGAACGTGTTTGTTGCTTTGAAATGAATTATATTTCTATAAATATTAAACACAAGCAATATCTTTAAAAACGACAATCGGCGTTGAAAATAATAATGAGAAATAATTCTACCCTAAACATAATGCAAGAGGGCCAAGATTACGTGCCTGTTCGGACCCCAGATTTTTCGGTCCCCACCTATATAAGAAGACTTCTCGTATCCCAGATTTTTCGGACACCATAAGAAAACTTATCGGATTCAAAAATTAATTTGAGATTAATTCAATCATTATTAATATTATTAATATTTGTACCGTGAATAAACCGATCATACCGCACCATGTTTTCACCAGTGATATATGAATAACCTAAACTATACACGTTAACATCATTGTTATACATTTGTCAGCCAATTTTAACAAATTAACAATGTACAAAAATAATTGCGGGAATGAATGAAAAGTTTTTCTTAATTAACATACCATAAGTTCATTTTAGAAGTCATCTAATACATACACATTTCGAAGTCAAATAATCATTTATACAGTGTATCCTAATGACAAGCAATGGTTTCTGTGTATAACTGATATTGCAAATACGGTTTTACAGTTAAAGGTTATAATTTTGACCTCCGCATAGTGAAGACTTTGACACATCTCATCTCGTAAATTCAGTCAATGTTTGGAAACATTTGCTTTGATGAAAGCCTGTCGACATTCCTTAGAGTTTATTATTTTACGTAAATTACTATCCAACCTGTTACTTTAGAATAAATACTGGAAATATCCTGTTGAATACAATTTCAAGCCGCACATACTTGAAGGCAAAATTTCAGGACAACATGAAGTATTGATAGATTTGAGTTTCCGTATATATAAATCATATTCTAGCGCAGCCCCGGATTTTGCGTTACAAATTAATCATTTTCTGTGACTGAATAATCTGTCACAGTCTAACAGCTGATGCATGAAACGTAATTAAGTTTTCATCAAGAGAACGAGGGTCTATGCATTTAATCTTGCGGTCGCTTAATTAATTACACTTGATTAGTTCAGAAAAATCTTGTATCAGATTGCTGGGCTATGAATGATAAGTGTCCATCAATCATTAGTTAATTGAAAGTCTTCAAATAAGCACATAATAACAGACCATAAAGATACGTTGGATATATCAAAGTCACATATAATCTTGCTTTGCCATAACCTCTTTGCATACAACATACAGTAATAATGGACGAAAGTGAAACATAATAATGGTATAAACTATTTAACGTTCAACTAATAGAAAGCAGTAAAAGTCAAGAATAAATATAGTTTAACTGATGACGGTACTCCTAATAGTGAAGGCTTTAACACATTATTTTTCAAATGCTACGTAACTTTCATGCAACCTTTGGAAACATTAGATAAATAGACCTTGAAACCCAAATGAGGTCGCATACTTTAATTGATGGTAATGATAATGGCACTCTTGATCCAACTTGTGAACAACTATACCAGGTTATATTTAATCCTCATAGGCCCCAGGAAATATAACATACGATGTGCGCGTTCGTCGCCTCAACAACAATAATGTAATTGTATAATTAGCTTTTCGACTATGCATTTGACATACATGTGAAGAAAACATACCAAAACATGTTTGGAATCCATATTATGTCGTTCCTTATTCGCCTCTAACCAAGGCTTCCGCGCTATATTTATTGCAGCACAACATATTGCATTGGCATACGTTCTTTCCGAGACCGTTCTGTAATAAAGAAACGCTAGGAACTATTTATATACCTAACTGATGTATGCATTGTTCTTTACAGTTTTTGTTAATGAGTTTCGAATCCCGTTTCCATGATATGCTATAATTATATCTTTATTTGTCGAAGTAATTGTTCGTTATGTTGATCAAGGCATGTAAATTTGATAGGTAAAACGAAAGTACCAAAAGTAACAACTTTAACAAGCGCCTGAAGCCTTATTTGTTTCACATTTAGAAACTTATCGCTGCATAACTGTGTCAATTTATATTCAGAAATAGTATTGTTTTATGGAGAAAACAGTCAATATCCCAAATGATATTGTGTACAATGTAAGCACTTTGTATGGTCGTACTTACTGATACAATTGTCACGTTAAACCAAAATATTACTTAATACTCTTTTTAAATATATATGTCATACTTTGTGAACTATCTATGGCTACACCAACTTTCTGTTTGTTGTTCACTTTAAGCAACAGAAGCTTAATCTGGACTAACGTTTAAATACGAAATTTACTTTATTGCAAACTACATTATAAAAGAATGAAAAGATAAATCGTACGCTTTATGCTTTCTATATTTTCAAATATCCAAAATATCAGAACAAACGTTTGTTTATGAGCGTTTATTTTCTTAATTGAATAAACGGTGTCAATTAAACTCGTTTAACTGTATTCAAATTATATTATCTCACGAATATCCACTTTAGAAAAAGCATCGTATATTAAATATCTTGAATTTCGTGACAGTCAATTGTTCTTTGTGCCACGATATCTAAATATTCTTAATAGATTGAAACACTTTTAATTCCATTTTAAGCTGCCAAATTATAACAATTAAGACGCACTTTAATGCAAATTGCACATTAATACACTGCATTTGATATATTGCAATACACGTTGCACTGCAAGATATGTGAACGCTATTTGTTACCGTGTTTAAGTACTGAATGTTGTACATAGAGAGATATAACATTTTTATTTTCTGAAGATTTCGCACTGCGATAAGACGTGGCAACACGACAGTTTAAAATGTTAGTTCGATACTCATCGTCCCAATTTCGTGTGTGTAGAAAATGTATCATGACGAAGATGCAAAATATATATTTCGCTTTGTCATATCGTCGCAGTCTTACCGATACAGGTTTCCGTAAACAATCGATTTAAGGCATAAAGAAACTATGTCCATTTGTATTCATAATAGATTGATATGTTAAGCAACATCAGTAGGTCCATAGCGATCAAATTAATTATACTCAATCTCTGAAATCTTGAAATCGACGTTATTCTGTAGGAAAATGTTCTGATTTTGTTGTTGTATAATTCAACGAAAAATCGCTGCCGTTTAAAATCATTCATATCATAATGATAATGGTTAACCTGCTTAACCAAAAATATTATTATATATGTCAATTTCATTTTGGAGAAATTAAGCGGTTTGTAAATATGTTGACATTGCATAAACGCATTGAGATATTTTTCCTCATACCATGTCAGTTAAACTATTATTCTCCTAGATTGCGAGGTGTCTCACGGTCAAACCCCAGTTGATTTCACGTTTTTCTCAATCCAGTCGTTATTGCTAATAAGTCGGACATATTTTAATATTATACGAATTTAATTTTGAATGTTATTTTCTATACGTCGGTATGCATAAGAAAATGAACCCTGGTGTTTTTATCGCAATTGGTTGATTAGTTGCTGTTCATTGGTAATGGCAGTTGATACAACTACATCTACACATGGTTACATTTAACAAAACGCGTACTGTCAACCATAGGCCGATCTTGAAAGTCGTCGATAAGAACATAAAACAAATGATGCTAATCGTATGAACTGCAAAAGACATAGTAAAAAGGTAAAATCATCAAACAAGTATGAAACGAATATGTACAAAGTCATATTAAGTGTCAGGAACATAATTATTATTAAGAAGGCATTCCGTTATTAGTAAAAGTCTGTTCAACAATCATAACACAGTTATTATTATGGTAATCAGTTTTATTAAACTCACATTTGTCGAATGAAGTTGATTGTCCGTAAGCGAACAGCTAGTGACTAACCATTCACATTTGCCAATTTTGTTAAAGGACCACCAGAATACATATATTCTATATGATAACAAAATGATGATAACAAAATACTGTTGTAAGTTAATAACGTACCTCAACCCAATGTTATATTATTTAATTGAACCGCAAAAGAAAGTTAAATGCGTAATACAAAGTACGTAATTGTACGTTTGTAGTACATCAGTATTATTAACAAAATTGGTTGCAATATATTAACACTTTTAGTGATTGTCTGCATA
This sequence comes from Congeria kusceri, assembly GCA_027627225.1. NCBI lineage: Eukaryota > Metazoa > Mollusca > Bivalvia > Myida > Dreissenidae > Congeria > Congeria kusceri. The sequence continues at coordinate 96,950,973 of CM051025.1, forward strand.
AATCTTGCTAATTGCAGCGGAACGTTAATGTAAAACCATTTAACGCAAATATATACATGTATGTAGTTAATAACAATGTTATCGAATGACGTATTTAAATGCGACTGTTTGATTTTGATTTTAAATATAATATTTTGCCATAACTTGCATAAAAGTTAAATGAAATAAATTTGTATATCATTATATGTTGGGCATGTGTTCATCCATATAATATGACTGATTTAAAGAAGTTGTTATTTAAAAAATACGGCGGACATAGATTTAGCTAATTGCTCGTCTGCTTTGTTGACATCCAGAAACAAATTGCAGAAAAGTGGCAAGAATCTAATATTTAAATATTTTATCACCAATAATAAATAAACGACTGAGTAACGGTATTGATATTGTCAACATGCATTGCCTTATGTGTTTGGGTTTGAAAGAACAATACACATGCCAATCAATGCATACAAGTCATAATTGTTACTTCTTTTGCTGTTTACCTTTTTGTATTTATGTATATAGTAAAATTCAATAAATATTGCTTGATGCGTTTTGTCTTTGTCATACGTTTCTCCTGTTTCTGATTCAATTACTGCAGCTGTATTATGCAAATCTCTCAAAGCCATAGCACTGACCTATTCGTGATAAATAAGCAATGATTAATATATTAATGTGTCTGAACCATTGGGAATGTCGATGAGCAGATGGTACGCAAGTGTTAACGAAACAGTCAAGACACTTAGAGCTGCCTTTGAGGCATGTCAGACGATAATACATATGCTTGATACTAATTTTATAGTTTAAGGAAATAATGTCACTTTTAGCAGAGTTATTCTGACTCTGTTAATATAAAAGATGCGTTTTAAACATCCGTTGTGTACTTTAGTAATTTTTCGGATCTGATATTCATTAGTAAAACGCAATGCAACATCACCTAATTATATTTATGAGATGTAAAGGGGTTTATTGTAGGACTACACTGTTTAAGATTTCATGAAAAACAACTACATTTATTTTCACTGTCCACCCAAATGTTGATCAATAAATACTATTACGCTAATGTTTATATATGAACGATGGTGAATATGGGAGTAATGTATTGAATATAGGTACGTAAAACGTAACAAAGGGCATTTAACATGTAGCCCATTAATCATGAATAATTACGTTATACCTAAACAAATCTGAGCAGACATATTATTTATTAAAGACCTGTGTATTCCTTAAATTATTTACATTACTATGTCACTTGTTGCATAAGACATGCATTTGTACATTTGTAGGTGTATATTGTTGAGAGTGTTCTCTCGAATACCATATAATGTCACAAATACATACAATCGAATTAGCCTATACAATGCACCCATACATTTTGTGTTATCTGATCCAAGTTTCATTATCAGCACCTATGAATCACATTCTAGTATTACATGAAACGTTTCCTTTGATCGAGTATTGCCATTTTGAAGGAGCATGCTTGAGATATTGGCTCATCTATCTCAATCCAATTTTGCATAAAACTGAGTTAGGTTGTCATTTAGAGAAACGCTTCTTTGCATTCAGTATCGAAGTTCCTTAATTTATTCCAATTGATTACTTATGAAGATTTTGTATCAAATTGACATATGTCCTATGAATGACAGGATTCAATAAATCATTTGATTATTGAATGGATACAATGACATATAGTTATTTGGGAAGTATTATTATCAGTGACTTTCTTGATTTTGTCATCAATGAAAATGTATTATCTACCAATTTATTTGCATATAACACACAGTAATAACAACGGACGACTCTAGAAGCATTTTACCTGGCAAAAACTATTAAACGTTTAAACCAAAAGAATGCAGTTAAAATTAAACTTTACAGTTTGAGGTCATACATAGTGTTATCTACTAGTATAATAAGAACTACTAGTACTTGATATCAGCATTTTAACTTTCATTACACCTTATTTACGAAATCGTTGGAAACATAAATAGATATTCGTCACTGTCATCGAAATGAGGCCCCTTATTATAATTGATGAAAAAAAGAAACCGTATGTGAATAAAATATGATTATAATATTTTCTTTAACATACACATAATGATGTATTTGTGTATGATGAGTTTAAACTAGCTTTTTTAGCTCTCAACAAATATATATGTTGTCAAACCGTATATTGAATATACAGCTGTAACTGATCTATGTATAAGGAACATACAAGTACACTTAAGTACATGACCACACTCAAACAATCGTGATGGCAAAGCTGTTATGTTTTACATGCAATCGTAGGCGGAAAGTAAGTGGCAAGATCTGTTACTGACGTATTATTTTGATATGTGAAATGCAATGACCGGAATATCATTTGTAGCTAAGAATAGAATATTGTCCAACCTTATACACGCGCTTTAATGTGCATGCCAAGACCCATTTCCTACTGTTCTTTGAAATATGCGAGGGTGGTCGTAACAACAAGACTTTTATAGATAAATAGATTTATTCAGGTTAAATCACTTTACAGCACATAACATATTCGAATGTTTGTTAAACAACAAAGGTATATCTAACATGTAGTTTATAACACTATAAAAACATATATAGAACAAATGTTGCTTCTTAAACGTAACTACTTATCACGTGAAATCCATTATTTACTCATATACAATAGAATATGATACAGAGCAATTGTTTGAAGCCATTTAAGTCATATTTGTTAAAATTGAGTCTATATCAGGTTAAGTTCAATTGCCCATGAAAGCCGAAAACCTTATTTTCGACGGGATCCTTGGTTATAATATTAACTTACTATTTATTAAAATTAAGAACATTTTCTTTTTTCATTAAGAAATATGGGTTAGTTGGAATTTAGAAATTACATTATCTGTTATTGTCGTGGATTGAAAAATGCGTTTCTTGCGAGGCGGAGTAATCAAGTTTGCAATTTTACTGTTGGAATATGTGTACATATAGACGGCAAACACGACTTAAATTACTAATACAAACGCATGTTTAATAGGCAATGTATAAAGGGCATTAAACGTACGAGACTACCACGTATATAAGGCTACCACGTACACAAGGCTACCACGTATATAAGACTACCACGTATTATTCTAAACTAGAAACAAAAAAAAGACAGTAGGTTTCATCATGATTTTGTCCAGATGGATGTATGATAGAAAACGAGCATATCCTAAACACACACTTATTTTGCTCGAAATACTACTTCATGTACTGATTACGTTGGTCCGTTAATCAATCTCATTAAAACCATCTCCTGTCTGACGCTACTGTATTATCCGCTAACTGGATCTGATGACTTCGCATTAGGGGTCACGTTCAGATGACCTTTTCAGGAGCCAATCAAAATGTTGTCTTCAAAATGTTTTGGTATAACGTTTTATATAAAGTACAAAAATTATGCACAAAATTAACATGAGCTTTGGATGTTTAGTCGCCTGAAGTACCACTACATCCTTTGTTATCGATGTGAAAATTAACTGTCAATGATTTATTCCCGAGGATCAGCTGCAAAAGCATTACTTTTCAAAAACCGTGGCCAAACTTTGCTGTGCAACAGGCAATTTCATTGGGCGCAGCAGGGCTGATAGTTTATTGTTCGGAAGGTGATTTGAACGCGACATGTAATACGATGTCTTCAGATCCTATCAATGTTAGGATTTGATTTTAATGAGATTGGTCCATTAACAACACGTATTCATCACGATTAACTATCATCAATCCAATTCAGTGTCTAGGCCACTAGGGTTGTGGTCAAATGGTGCATGATAATGTCATAGAAACGGGCAGTAAATGATTATTCATTAAATGCATTGCAAACTATCTGATAATTTGATGCACGTCTGGAAAGTGTTTGCTTATTTAGATTGTTCACAATTCTTACATACGTATGTAGAGTAGTAGTTTCACCATTTATGTAAAAGGTAAGGTTTGTCACGAACATACACATTGTCAACAAATCAGTTCAGTGATTAATAATGTTTCAGCTATGGTGATGATTACAAAAGGCAACGTCATTTTCTCCAATCAAACAATTTCATTGGGAACTCATTTTATTTGAATAAATCAGTCCATAGATCTAAAAGCAATATAAGGCAAGCGGCGTTGACATCACATGGATTGTAATCACTTTACAAACTTATGGTGTATGTACAATTTCTTAACAATCATTCTATAAGCAGTTTAATAATATACATTGCAATACTGACGTCACGTGTTTTTTAAAAGTAATATCGTTTCATTTTACATAAATACCACAACGACCTCGACAGCAACTTTAACATCGATAACAACAACTACAAAAACAATTTACCAGTAGATGTATATGGATTTATTGATTCACATCACTTACACACCTTATATTAAGTGCTGGTATAATGCAAAAACCACTTAATGTGAAATAATGAATACCCTTGGCGATCATTTGCATTCTTATGACACATTCAATTAAAACACCAGGAATATCAGCGTATATGAACTTAATATTAGACTATTAATAGAAACAAAGCCATCATATTTAACGTTGCTTCAGTATTAAAACTCATTAAATGTTGTTTTTTTTTCAAAGGATATTGTTGACCTGCTTCTTTAATTGTCATATGACGGGTTTTTATAATGGTAATACAAGAAAAACATTGATGCAAAGCATCAAAGGGCGCCGTCATGTATCTATGAAGAAGGCAAATGATTTTAAGATCTTACCACAACTAAATGTTCAGTGATGTGACCAAATTAAGTCCGAGTTGCAAAAGTAACGATTTAATATGATATTGTACTATTTTAAACAGTTATTTGATCACGAATAAGCATAAAAAAACGTTCTTTAATTAGATAATATCAATAAGGATCCCAAGCATTCACTTGTTTGGGTTTCTTTACATAAGTTCAATAAACGGCGGAATAACGGTATTAGTATGGTCAATATGCATTGCCAGGTCTGGAGATATCAGACCGTCTAATGTGTTTGGGTTTGAAAACGCAATACACATGCCAATCAACGCATACAAGTCATAAATGTTACTTTTCTGATCTTTACCTTTTTGTATTTATGTATATAGTAAAAATCAATCAATGTTGTTTGAAGCGTTTTGTCTCTGTCATACGTTTCTCCTGTTTCTGATTCAATTACTGCAGCTCTATTATGCAAATCTCTCAAAGCCATAGCACTGACCTATTCGTGATAAATAAGCCATGATTAATCCATTAATGTGTCTGAGCCATTGGGAATTTCGATGAGTAGAGGGTACGCAAGTGTCAACGAAACAGACAAGACGCTTAGAGCTGCCTTTGAGGCATATCAGTCGATAATAAAATTTTTGATACTAATTTAATAGTTTAAGGAAATAATGTCACTTTAAGCAGAGTTATTCTGACTCTAATAATATAAATGATGCGTTTTAAATATTCGTTGTGTATGATTTCAGGGAAAACAACTCAATTTCTTGTCACTATTTGTTAAAATGTTGATAAATAAATACAGTTACGCAAATGTTCGTATGTACGATGATGAATGGTTGGATTAAGTAATCGAATATAGGTACTTTGCACTTATCTAAAGGTATTAAGCTTGTTAACCTTTTATCAGAATTATGCTAATTCCAGCCATTATCCTGAAATAAACTTTATGTCTGTAAATTGAACAGATAATATACAAGTTATTTAAACTGTACAAAATAGACTACTGAGATATCAAAGACATGTATACCTCACATGGGTATTTTCGTTCGAACATGGATGTCTGAAATAATTCCCTTATTAATGTTATGACGTAATTCTAAAGTCTCTGTCGTCCGGTACAAATTCGTTGTAGATTTAGAGGCGTTCAAACTGGTTTGTTCATTTGGTTGCGTCCAAAGTATTACGCATTAAAAATATTTGCTTGATGGTGCTCCTGTCAGCCTTCTTTAAATGTTCTCAATTTTCTTAAATTCCTTACACTACGGTGTAACTTGTTGCATAAGACATTGATTTGTACATTTGCAGTTATAAAGTTGAGCATGTTCTCTTGACTACAATATAATGACACAATACATGTTCATGCATAATCTAATTTGCTTGTACAATGCACCCATACAGTATGTGTTATCTGAGCCAAGTTTCATTACCAGTACCCATGCATCACATTCTAATATAACCTCGTCATTAGTGTTACAAATGACACGTTTCCTTTGATCGAGTATTGCCATTTTGAAGGAGCATGCTTGAGTTAGTGGCTATTCTATCTCAATCTAACGGCTTATGCATAAAACTAAATAGATTGCAATTTAGAGAAATGCTTCTCTGCATGTAGTATCGAAGTCCCTTAATTAATTCCAATTGATTACTTGGAAGATTCTTGTCTCAAAGTGACGTACACCCATCGGCACTTCTAACTAGACCTTCACGCTGGGGCATTGTCCTGCATGAGAAGCATCATACGACCACCTGCGCGGATGTGCGGAATAGCAACAGGGATGAGGATCTCTTGTTGATAGCGTTGTGCATTGAGGTTCCCTTCAATGAACACAAGGTCAGTCTTTGTTGTCAGATAAACTCCGGGCCAGACCATCGCTGACCGACCCCCGAAGTGGTAACGCTCATAAACACACTCATTTGCGTATCGCTCAGCACGGTGCCTGTACACACGCGTCCTACCATTACAGGTGTTCAGGTTAAAGCGGCTCTCGTCGGAAAAAAAAACACGTTGGACCAGTCAGCACGTGTCATCCTGTGATGACGTCGAGCCCAGCGTTCACATGCCTGACGGAGACGGTCAGTAAGTATAAGGCCTCTAAATGGCCGTCTTGCTCTAATACCTTGTTCGCCCAGTCGTCTTTGCACGGTCCGTCGACGTATTTGTCGGTTGTGTGTACCAACGGTGTTCGTTGCAGTGACTGACGCATTTAAAAACCTGTGTTGCAAAGGTCGGCAACAATGTGTACATCTTGCATGGGTGTTGTCACTCTATCCCGTGGTCTTCTCGGCTCATCATGGACATAACCTCGAAGCCGGTATTTGTTGAGAAGGTTGGTAATGGCAGAAGTATGTCTACCCAGTATTCGCGCGACCATTAAAAGAGCGAAATATCGATATTTTCAATTTATTTTCATTAAAACTCATACAAAATAATGGATAAATAATTTTCTATCTACATTAAGAGCATCTTTATCATATAATAATTATATCATGCCCAAATGCGTGGAACGCCGGCCTCTATCATACCAATTGCAGGTACGCGTTCTACATCGTTCATTTTCGGAATGGCTTTACGAATGTAATAATAAATGTTAAATGTTTTTTTTTATTGGAGTATCGTTGTTAAACACTTTAGTTATACACTGCCTCTAATTTCTACACGCATTGCGATTTCCTCGTGCAATCTCTTGTTTTGACACCTGAGAGCACGAGTAAATGGCACTGATCACTGAAGCGTTAGATTGTATTATACATGTATTGGAAATTCAAAATTTGAAACCGATGCGACAAGTAATTTATGAGAAAACCACAATCAAAAGGTCTAGTTGGAAGTTCCCTTGGGTGATGCCCTACGAATTACAGCATTGCATTTGCATATAACACACAGTAATAACAACGGACGACTCTAGAAGCATTTTACCTGGCAAACACTATTAGATTTATAAACCAACAAACTGCAGTTAAATTCAAACGTTTTCAGTTGGAGGTCATAAATATTGTTATCTACTATTATGTTATGCAACAGTCACGAAACCGTTGGAAACATCCGACAACTAGTCATTGCCATCGAAATGAGGTCCATTATAATAATGTATAAAAACAACAACAACAGAAACCATATGTGAATAATGTCAATGTGGTGCCGCGATAATGCAGTAACGTTTCTAGTAAATATACGTAACGAGTATTTGTAATAACATATTAATTTTTATAAATTACGGATATATATATGTTTAGTGAGCTGCAGTTCAATTTGATCGCATAATTAATTCAATTTATGTACATATGCAATATTATGTATTTGGTCAGTAAGACACTGTGTGGGTTTCAATTCCAACAAATGGAAGTTACTAAAGGAAAAACAGCACCGGCGAAGATCATTTCTTTCAAAGTTATCAAATGATTTTGATCTGTTGATATTTTACAAATGTTTTTAAACAAATGTTCAACAGAAACTATGCTACTATTTCGATGGTGTCCAAAGTTTATGCATTTACTTCTTATTTTTCAGACAAAATAATATAATGCTGATCATTTGCAAAAATGTCACAACATTACACTCGTTCACAAAAAAATTATACATAGTTTTACGGATGCCCACTTAAAATGCACATGGATTCAATTACAAATCTACTGAACAAGTTTCAATGTGTCGCAGTTGACGAATACATGTTATTCGGGATTAAGACTTAAATTGCAGATACTAGTATATACTTCAACTAATCTAATTAGAGAAATATATATATATAAATATATGAAACCTTATTCGTTGTGCTTTATTTTTAATTTCAATGATATTACATTTAAACGTTAATAAGTAAAAGGGATAATATAGTGGGAATAAACACAAACATATATTGCTGATATGCTTTAATTTTCTGCAGCAAACAAAAACACCGACAGTCATCTTGCTAAACAAGGCCGCAAATAATTAATGAGGTTTCCGTTCAATTCTCGAACATTTGCAGTGGTATTAGATTTTTAATTAAGAAGAACAGGATAGTATCTCCCATGAAATATAGAGCTGCTGTAAGCAAGCAGCTTATGGCTGACTTGACTATTTCAATTCAAAGCTCCATTTTGATGTCAAATATTACCTTTTATTAGTACTTGAAAAAAAAACCTTTCCTTTTCATGTGAACTTCCACAATTTGTTTCTCGTTCTATTGTGAGCAATTAAATACAACGTTTGAATCGACATGATATTAATCACAACATCAATAGTATATACATATCATATGGCAGCGTGAACTGAATCAGTCATTTGCCTTTATATGACATTCAAAACGTCAGTGCAGTCACATGACCTGACAGTCACTTTCGCTTGGTAACGTGTCAAAAAGGTTGAAAATATTTTTGAAAGTCAAAAATCTCTTTCTTGGGTAATGGGAATTTATAATTTTAGACAAAAATAACTGAAAAAACCAAATCTCTGTTATGTAAATATTTAATACCACAGCAATACGAGCTCCAAATTATTCTGCTTTTTCGTCTGTAGAATTAATGTTATTCCTACAAAAGCTGACACAACAATGACAAAACGGTAACACATTTCTGGCAATGGCATGCATATCAATCGAAATGTAATACGATGCAAGAGATGGTATCAATATGGATTTCAAGTATTCATTTGTTAGGGTTTCTTTACATTAATTTCAATAAAAATAGAGTTACAGCATGGATACTGGCGATATGCATTATCAGCCATAATGACATCACATTTCCTTATGTTATCAGTATTGAAAGCATCATAAGCAAATCAATGCAGACAATGTGACGCTTATTTACCAAAGCTGTGTGAATGTGATCAAGAATTGTTGCAAAAAACAAGACTACATAAGATAGACACAAACGTATATTTATTTTATAAAAAAGGAATCGTTGCCAATTGGAATAGATGTGAAACTTCTATTTGATCTTTTCGGGATATTCATAACGCGCCATGTTTCAATATTCTCTAAAATGCACGATGAAAACCTTGAGTGAGTATCATCAGGGCAACAGTTAACAATAATACGCTTTGAAGAGTCTCGTATAAGCAATATCCATGTTGTCGATACCAAAATAATGGTAATAATAAAATATGGTTTAATGCACTTGTTGATTCCACTTTAAGAATGTATTCACATAAACACAAACTCGCAATAAAGTTATCAGAAAAGAGAACATGAATTTGAAGGAAAGACATAGTTTAATTATTAAACTGTGTGTTTTTTTTAGCCAAAATAAATGTTTAGGTTTATTTTGTATTTACCTTTACGGTAAAAGGCTTTTATATTGCACATCCATTTTGCTTGATGCGCCTTTTCTCTGTCAAACGTTTTCCCATTTTCTGATCCAATTACTGCATCTCTGTTATGCAAAATCACAAAAGCCATATCATTGAACAAATCGTGATACATAAGCCATGATTAATCCATTAAAGTGTCTGAGCGATTGAGAATTTCGATGAGTGAATATTTCGCAAGTGTCTTGGCAACAGACGAGGCATTTAGTTATGACAGCACGAACTACTTGTAGGAAAACGTGTATGTTTATTGCCCAAACGATTTGGAATTAAAATCCAACACAACGTTTTTGATTTGTTATGACGTGACTACCAACATTTCCAAAACATGTACGGTTTTCTAATGCGCATAGCTCCGACGTTTTAACCTGACACTGACCTTTATGTATGAATATAGTAAAAATCTGTTAATATAAATATATTAGTTTCCGCACTGAAATTGAGTTTAATCGACGAAAAAATAAGTTAAAATACATTTTTTTGGTATAATTAACTAGTGAAAAACAGATACAAATATAGGAAACAATTTAAGCGCTTCGTGTAAGCTAATAAAGTACACGAGTGTCAGGTTATTTTATACGTTTCTTCCATCTATTCAAATGTGAATACAACTACAATATGACAACATTTCATGATCTTATTAATATTATTACATCACACTATATCGATATGTGGGATAATAAATCATGGAGTACATTCGCTTTTATATACGTCACATTTAATAAATGGCATTAATATTCCATGGAATCCATTACAAATATGGGTGAAGTAGTAATATAGATACACATGTATTATATATGGCTGCAAATCACACACCCAATAAAAGAACTAAACCTCACACAAAATAATACTTAGGCAATTGTTGAATTGTTAGAAACGTTTATTGTAATAGCTGATTTTAATGGCGTTGTAGAATAAATTAAACATTGGTCATGAATGTTAAAGGGAAATTTAGCCTTGCATTCGTTTCCAATCGCTTTGTTCCGAAGAATCATGTATCCTACTCGCAGTTTTGCTATGAATGATTTGTTTCTATCAATCATTAGTTAATTAAATGTCTTCGAACCAGCATAAAATCATAGACTATACTATTACTTGTGCATCATCATTGATTATCGTCGATTATGTTGATTTTGGCATCAGTGACAATGTACAAACATTCCATTTCTTTTAACAGATTGCAAAGACACAACGGTAACCTAAAACTTGTGTTACAAATCTAAACGATCGTGAACTAAATTAATCAGTAAAATTGTCAGAGTTACTGATAATATGTCAATACATATTTTGGTCTTTTACTACAATTGATGACAAACTTGTTTATGCTTAGAATTTCGTTTGCGATGGTGTTGAAATTATGCTACTGAGTTGACCGGGTATACACAGTATGGTTAACTGTGCAAATTAAATAAACGGTGAGGAATACAATACTTGGTTTTCATATAACATAATTATATAATCATGGGCTAAATATAATTATAAAAACCATACTCTAATGTATTTATGTAAATCATTATAAACCAGACTTGTTAATTAAATATTGTCTATCCAGTTCATCAAATGTTAGTCGAAAATAAATGCTTAAATAAAGATCCATGCAGACTGTCTCCATATATACTTCGCATTAGTTTTAGTGCATCTGCATACACTAATGGCAATAAATATGTTGAGTTATCGCTCATTGGTGAGACATATAGAGCGCCATTTTTAAAATTACATTTACAGACTGCAACAGGAATTGGGTTTAGATAGAGGTTTATGATTCCATTTTGTAAATAGTCTAGCCGAGTGATTTAACCTGCTGGTTATATATGTATCTGCACAAGACATCATGAATACATTGTTGAATATTCGTACTAGAATGTTGGCTACAGTATGTCTAAAACATTTATTGTCTTGGAGCATCACATATATATAAAAAACGAGGGCAACTCTTACTTCCAACCCTACATAGTTTTTCAAGGAATGTTATAAGCAACAGACCGTCTCTTACGTTTACTCACAGCGATGTACAAATACTGGACAAACAACAGATGTAAGACATATTTACAGCATCCGTCGTGCTATTAAAAATAGACACCGACACATTTCAAAATGTGTTAAAACGCTTAAATAGTTGAAGATCATTATACAACAAGGCAACGTTATGATATGATTATCATGTTTTCTTTAACATAAATACAATGATATATGTGTGCATTATTAGTTTAAACTAGCAGTCATACTATATATCCTACATTGTTATATAGTTTCAAAACAGTGTACCCTATTGATGTCCTTTTATAATGGAAGAGGTAATGCCAAACAAAACTGATAGCTATACTTTAAAACTTGACATATAGGAATTTGTGTAAAGCTCTTAATCAAATATATATGTTGTCAAACCGTATATTGAATATAAAGCTGTAACTGATCTATGTATAAGGAACATAAAAGTACACTTAAGTACATGACCACACTCAAACAATCGTGATGACAAAGCTGTTATGTTTTACATGCAGTCGTAGGCGGAAAGTAAGTGGCAAGATCTGTTACTGACGTATTATTTTGATATGTGAAATGCAATGACCGGAATATCATTTATAGCTAAGAATAGAATATTGTCCAACCTTATACACGCGCTTTAATGTACATGTCAAGACTCATTTTTTTACTGTTCTTTGAAATATGCGAGGGTGTTCGTAACAACAAGACTTTTCATAGATAACACTATAAAAACAAATACAAAGCAACTGTTGCATTCTTAAACGTAACTAATTAACACGTGAAAGTCATGATTTACTCATATACAATAGAATATGATACAGAAACAATTATTTAGAAGCAATTATAAGTCATATTTGTTAACATCGAGTCTGGTCGCGTTTAGATCAATGGCCCATTAAAGCCGGAAACCTTATTTTCGACGGGATCCTTGGTTATAATACTAACTTTAGTTTTATTAAAATTAAGAACATTTTCTTTCTTTAAGAAATATGGATTAGTTGGAATTTATAAATTACAAAATCTGTTATTCTCGTTGATTGAAAAATGCTTTTCTTGCGAGGCGGAGTAATCAAGTTTGCAATTTTACTGTTGGTATATGTGTACATACGGACGCCAAACACGACTTTAATTACTAATACAAAACAAAACAAATGAATTTATACTGACCGTAAGCATGTTTAATAGGAAATGCATATGGCGTACCCTTTGTGTCAAAAGTACATATACGCCGGCTAGCTTATATAGATGTAACTGTTGTAACCGCAGTTACAAATTTATGACTGCAGTTATACGTTTGTTACGGCATTTACATTTACAAATATAACTGCAGTAATAATTTATACCAACAGTCTAAAAATATGGCAATCGTCGTAAAATTATATCGCGGTTACATATTTCTGACCAAATGCTAAATTTAAGCTCTAAGTCTGTTTAGCGAATTAAATCACGTCTTATATAATGCATTTTTGTCAAAATTGCATTTATTCATTTAATTATAAATTTTTAAATTATAAAAAAAAAAACAATTTAAAGACACATATTTTATAAATAAATGAATCGGAAAAAGGTGTAACTGCAGTTATAATTTTTATGACAACTGTCATATTATTTTATTTTCGGTATAAATTGTATCTGCAGTTATATCTGTAAATGTAACTGCTGCTACAAATGTATGACTGCAGACATAAATTTGTAACTGCGGTTATAATTTTATAACAACAGTTACATCTATATTTAGCTGCCGTGCATATATGTACTTTTGACCCAAAGGGTACGCCATAAATGCATACAGGGCATTAAGCGTACGAGGCTACCACGTATATGAGGCTACCACATATACAAGGCTACCACGTATACAAGGCTACCACGTATTTAAGGCTACCACGTATAATTCTAAACTAGAAACAAACAGAAAACAGAACATTTCAGCATGATTTTATCCAGATGTATGTGTGATAGAAAACGAGCATATCATAAACACACACTTAGTTTGCTCGAAATACTACTCCACGTACTGATTACGTAGGTCCTTAAACACACGTATTCATCACGATAAACTCTCATCGATCCATTACAGTGTCTAGGCCACTAGGGTTGTGGTTAAATGGTGCATAATAATGTCATAGAAACGGGCAGTGTATGATTATTCATTTAATGCGTTTCAAAATATCAGATAATTTTATTCACGCCTGGAAAGTGTTTGCTTATTTTTACATATGTAGAGTAATAGTTTCACCATTTATGTCACGTACATCAACATTGTCAACGAATCAGTTTAGTGATTAATAATGTATCCGCTATGGTGATGGGAAATATCATTTTCTTCAATCAAACAATTTGATTGGAAACTCATTTTACTTAAATAAAAAAGTCCTTATATCTACAAGCAATATAAGGCAAGCGACATTGACGTCGCACATGTTTTCCTATGTATTGTTATCACTTTACAAAATTATGGTGTATATACAATTTCTTAACAATCATTCGATAAGCATTTAAATATTGCAATACTGACGTCACGTGTTTTTTTGCACAGGACTATCGTTCCATTTTACATAAATACGACAACGACCTCGATCAGCAGCTTAAAAAAAAATAAAACAATTTTCCAGTAGGTGTTTTTATGGATTTATTGATTCCACTGCGACACTTACACACCTTATATTGAGTGCTGGTATATTGGAAATCCACTTAATCTGAAATAATGAATACCCTTGGCGATCACATGAATTATCATGGCACATTTCATGCAAATGCTATTAAAGAACAATGAATACCAGAGTATGTAACCTTAATATTAGTTTGTCAGTTAATGCGTTGCTTGTAGAATTGTGTATAGAAGTTTAAGTGTTATCGTTAAAAAATATACGTTTGTCAAATTTTATTAGAAACAAGGCCATCATATTTAACGTTTCTTGAGGTTTAAAACTATATTAATGTTTTTTTTCAAAGGATATTGTTGACCTGCCGTTGATACGCCAATTTAATCGTCATATGACGGGGTTTTTATTATAATAATACTATACAGTCAGTAGAAAAATAGCCGTTCCAAAATATGCTTATAATAACACTTCCTAATGTACTTTTGTTTTGATAATAATTGACAAAATGGAAATATCAATGCCAACAAATCTGATTGCAATCTCAAAAGCAAACGCCATACTTAATTTGTTCAATCGTGAACGTTAACTTTGATGAATTGATATCCCATTTGATGCATATGAATACTGCTAGAACAAACACACACAACCCACGCTTATAGGAAAAGCTCTGCTACGACAGGCCGAAAAGTTATAATCACATATACGACATTGTTTGAAAGATGTAATCTATCAGTAGACAGACAAGGAAATGTGTCTGCTTTAATTATAAATTAACATACATTGACAAATTTACATCGAAATTTCATTGCATAAAAAAAATAATAAAATAGAAATTCGGTGTTGGTACTTATTGTGGTTCCTCTGATGGCACGACAAAACCATGTAATAAATATAATAAACTAAACATAAGAGGTTGCAGTTCTTACCGCAAAACACTGAAATGGCTTTGTTACGAATTATAATTTTCATCTCCTTACCGTTACAATCACCTACCACGATATCTCCAATATTATTTAAGATAAAAAAGATTTCCTATTATACATGTTATATAAGGAAATTGTATGCAAAGGAATGAAATCGCTTAGGGAACTTATAGTGTTAATACGAATCTATCCAACCTACTTAGATACCTCAAGTGGATCAAAGGTTGGCTTATAATGCTTGTTTGAACATCACATAAGCACAACATATCCCTACCTCTTTGTGCCGTGCCATGGTGCAACAATTACTCTGCAAGCGGCAACCATTGTTGACATAATTCATTCTTGGGAATTAGTCTGAAACAGAATTTGAGACGTTTGAGACCATTAACTATATATAAAATATTTAGTGTAGGGCATATGGTGTTCATCGGTTTGGTCTATTGGTCAATTCCACTTTAACAATGAACTACCTATTGTTGGAAACAGTTGCTCTGTTAACATTTTACTTGGTTATAATCAGATATATAATATGTATCTGATTTGGAATTATAAGAAACATGTCCACGTGTTTTTTAAGATAAATATAATCCATAGGCACAGCTGGCGCAGTACTCAACGTGATAATTGTTATCCTTTGATAGTATTATAGACATATCTGATAGATATATAGAATACGTGTTGATGTTACACGACTTTTTGTGTGATAGAAATGGGTTAAATTCTTTGAATCTATTTGATAAGACGATTATGTGCCATTATTTATGTTCAAATTAAAGTCTAGTGTTAACGAGCACAATATAATTTTGAATCGGACTTATTAACTAGTAATTTAAAAATCACAAAACATAGAATTTATAGTTTGGCTACATCGCGGTCATAAGAAAGTTCATTAAAACATTATGCTGTTTAAAACTTTAGTTTGAAAAATAAATATTCAATTGATGTGAAACCTCTTTGTTTGGTTTCTATTATCCTGAGCTGAATCATTTGTATCTGTGTAGACACCCATAATTCGACAGAACTTGCTAAGCTAGTTATAAAAGTCATAAAAATGTTGTAAACAGAAGGTCTTACGCTAACAACTGTTAATGTTATTGACAGTTGGTTGGGTTCCACACATTACATATGTCGGCGACAGACTCATTCACTACCGGACTGACAGATGGAATTAATTCATTTAAGATCAGGGTAACAATATGAAGACAATAGTTGATCAATATTCCAATAATTGAATCATACGTGGTATCATTTACTTCGTTTGGAATAAATTCCTTGCAGTAACTTACTCCACAGCTGCATAGTGTGTTAGTCTTTGTAAGCAATTAGTGGAATGTCACACGGACATGTCTCTTAATGATTCATGAAAGAGGAACATCAACTTATCCTTTTTACAGAGAACCTTTAAACCGAAACATGCTTTGCCGACAGCTCTTCCGTAGGTATTACATTGTAAGTTGCAGATGATAGTTAAATAACTTTGAATTGACGTCCAAATCCCTTGGATTATGCATCATTAAAGCAAAATTACTCGTTGTATGGCATTCAAGACAGACAGCGACGCCCATCAACTTGTAAAAAGGAGGTAATTTATACCATTACAAGTCAGACGACCAACTTAAGAATTGCCATACGTTGTATTTGTGTACCATTCTATTTAGTTTGTAAATATACATAAATTCATACCTTGTGAAATGATGTGCTTTTTAAGTCCTTCTTATTAGCTTTATTTCTCATAAAGGATGTAATATATAAAACACACATATATAAACGTTCTGTTTTAGTATGAGTATCATCACTGCAGGTTCATTTTGTGAATAATGATGCATTTTATGACCCAATACACCAAATAGTATGCATAAAATAATTGCGAAGTTCTATGCATATATCATTAGAATTGCAATAGTTTCCATTTAATATCATTTAATTGTGTAGATGTGTCTGTGATTAGTTATGAATTATACATGTAAACTAAGCAATCACATTCACACACCCAATAAAACAAATGGCTTCGAGATGCTTTTAGATTTTTCTGTTTTACACATGTTATGGCTAAACTAGTATATGTTCAAATATTGTGAGCGATCGTATACCAAAGCTTCAATTATATTTCCAATCACAATGATTAAGCCAAAATTGCCACCAGTCCACCCTAACCTCATTACGTGGCAGCAGCACTATCGACATCGATCATTAAATAATTGTCACTGTCGTTAGGACTATTATTATATGGCGGTCCATTTCTACTTATTGAGTCTGTACTGGAACACACACAGTTAAATCATTGTTTCTTACACCCTGCATAGATCTATGAGAAAAGTAATATGTCAATTTAGTCTTTTATTTATTTATAGAATCGTAGCTTTTACAGAGGTATATATTGATAAACTACACTCGAACGTAACTTATTATAATGTAGAAAATGAAGATCAAACGGTTTTCTGTAATAACATTTTAAACCTAATTATACTTCAGATAGAATAACATGCAACCGTCCTGTTTTATTAATGAAAGCAATGCTCCCATTCATACCTATTACTTTAATAGAGATAGTCTGATGCTCTGCAAATGCACTAGTATGGTCTTCCAAATATCTAGACATAATCAACAACGTAACTATGACTTGTTCTATATGAAACATGCTGGATATAAATTTCACCGGACAACGATGATAATTTAGATGTAAGTCGTTATATCTTTAGATATCTTAGATTAAACAAAACTCGATGCTGAGTGTTGACATTCAAAGACGCATATTTCGTTTCATGTAAAGGATAATGGGTAGACAAGAGTTCTATGTGAATATATGCTTTGACATGATAAATATATTTATATTCGTATGTCAAAGCATTTATTTACATTTTATATCATTATTAATAATATAAAATGTAAATACATGCGCTGACATACGAATATAAATATAACACCAATCATAACTCGTGGTTTTGGAAATTTACCCATCTTCATACATTGATGCAGACGCAAAGAAAGTTGTCACAGAAATACACATCCATAATAGACATGTCTCGGATCAGAAAAAGGTGTACGAAGGCAACTACAAGTTCACAAATACGCATATGAACACACTGTTTAAAAAAAATTTGAATACAGAAATCATAATTGGCTATGTAAACGATTTTAACCATCCCATCATCCCGCCGGCATTGACGAAATAACTCCCCGTGGGATACATTATTACAATGTATTTCCACACTGTGGGATGGAGCAGACACATGCAGTCTAATGACGACATTGTGTAATTTTCGTGTATTTTTTTCATGTTATTTTGTATGTTTTCTTTCGATTATTTCAAAATAAACAACAATGAGGGGACTATAAGAATACTACGTTAGTTTTGATATTATTTAAATTCATTTGCTCGGCACGAAAGCACAAAAACCTCGCTTAAGCTCATGGTTGAGGTTTTCTAAGTACCGCTAAACAAACGTATCCTCATTCAACACTAACCTAGTATGAATTCTCTACAAGCCAGTGCAACGTTGTGTTCCATTTCTAACAGTTTATTTGTTTATGTGTTTATTTATAAATGTAGTAAAAGTTTACTATGTAAGTGCATAAATATGTGTATTTGTTAAACAAAACATAATGGACATGTAATTCCCATGTTTGTGTCCTACTTATAATGACATTACATTAAAGGTCGAGATACGGCTCGACGCGTTGTAGTTAATAAACACGAAATAGCACGAAATAGAAAATTGCGCATATGGCATGCGAGAAAGTCAATTAAGCAGGTTTTAAACGTCGCGAATGCAACACATTTTATTAATTTGTATTTGAAAAAGTAGCAGTAATTGTACATGCAGTAGTTACAAATAATGCAGAAGAATGCTGATGAAGAATGATGGAGAGACATTTAAATTGCAACGGCTTTTCAGAGAAAATGTAGACATCAACGTGAATTTTTGATGTGATGACTTGTGGTTTATTTTGTTAATATATAAGCCCACATACGCACTTGTACCATATAATTTTATCGAAATTGTTTCGTGAATTTATAAGTAATAGTGTATATTTTATAACTGGTGTCGACGACGCACACAATTATTCTAAAATTCGACAATCGGAGCTCAATGGAGCTCAATGATTATTAAGCACAATGTATATTTGCCAATAAATGAATATATATTAAACGCTACAGTGTGTTTTGTTCTAGTGAAAATAAACAATTTTAGAACCCTATTTGTTCTTGATCATTACTGTCAGAAAGGTGTTTTGTTTTAAATGTTTAAGTAATCTCATTAATTAAAATTATTGCAGTGTGCTTTCTTGAATTACTTTGTCATGATGACAACTTCCCATACTGAATTCATATCTTCAATAACCTTGTTGTGCCGAATATTGTAATATTGAATGTATTGAGTGTTAATAAAAGATATGTTTCTCATTTATAACACAGGAGTTGTCTGGCAGTATAGTAAACGTTTATAGGATACACTTTTTATTATTACTTCGGCATTGCTTTGCGTTAATAATTAAGTATGTCGATTTATTTATTCTATACCCTGGCACGAATTGTATAAGTACAAATGAATGGAAAAACACGACAAAAACATATAACATATTTCTTAAAATGAAGACAAACACAGTGTTAATTGTAATAATATTGATACCGTTTCCTCAGCAACTATGTCTCTAAATATTTCCAATAAGCAAACTTTGAAAAGGTGCATTTAATGACAGTGTTATATTTCAAACATGCTGGATATGAATGTTTAGGGTTAATGATGGGATATTTAGATAACGGCGCAGTTTCTGGTGATATTCTAGATTATACAAACACTGAGACTGGGTGATGAAATTCACAGATTATTATTTCTTCTTATCTTTTTTTTAGTGGTAAGACATGTTCAAACGAAGTGTGAACGAATGCTTTTTACTTAAGACGTAAATCAAATATTGTTCAATGTATGTTCATGATGTTGTTTAAACATTTAGTAATACAATACATTTTTAATACGGGCATTCACGGATCAAGTTCTATATACGTTTATTCGTTTAGTACTCTGTTTATTGAGGAAATTGTCAGTACAATAATTCTCAAAATGATGATGTAGAAAACGTATGTTATTGAAAGTACCTCTGTTTTAGTGTCGTTCAAAACTTGCATTGTCTGGTTGCGTATGTGAAAATCCAATACTTGGAACAAATGTTTTACTATATAAGTAAATTATGTAAACGAAATATTATTGTGTCTGATTACAAACAGTACTTAATAACCAATGTTGTAGTTAAAAACATGAGCTATTGTTTATATGTTCATTTTTTAGTGTAGGATGTAATCCCATTAATGTTATTTGCAAGTATACTCGTAGTATCATGGCTCATTTGATTGGAGCTGTATTGACACACACCCAAAGGCTTTTGTCATTGCCATTAATGTCGGATTGCAATCTGGAAAACAAACATGTGACTGAATTTGCACAACTATATTTATGTCTATTGAAACATTGGTTTTAGTTTCTAATCACACAAATGAATTGTTTTGTATTTTCAGATTTATTTATTCACACATAGATCAAAATGATGCTGAATGATAAAGAACTCCTTTCTTGATATACCTGATTGGGACGTCAGAGCTACGCTCGTCAGAGCTACGCGTATTTGCATATGTGATGAAAGTACTTTTTGTCATATACTAATTTCATATAAAAGAATCATTGACATGACAGTAAACCGACAAGGCGGATGCAAACATCACTACTTATTCGCATTAATGACTTCTTTTTCAACGACAAAAATACCATTGTCCGATGCTACTGTTTTGTGATATTACCTGGTTATTATATTAGTCTAGTCGCTAGTGCAATAATTTAAGTGACAATCTCATTTATATGTGTGCTGTTGATATTGGGGACGTTTCGAAAGAGTTGCAATATAATAGCAAGATGCAAACGAGTGCCTTTATCACTCCATTAAGAAAGGAGTGTCAAAATGAGGACCCTGATAAGGAATATTAGGGAAAAAAGGTCCGCACTCTAGTGGCCACGTTTTTAACGAATCAAGGAACATTTCTGTAAATTATTTTGATTGAAGATTTTCAAAGTTTCCAATATAGCAATATAAAGAAAATGGACGAAGCGGAACCACTTGAGCAACTTTGGAAGAGAACTACCCAAGGAACAATTCGAAATTCAACCAGAAATTTCTGACAAGAAGACAAGATTTTTTTTTTAAGTTTTCAATATAGTCCTACAAGGAATAATGGCTCAGCTCCCTGTCGGCCATGTTTGAGCAATTTTGGTAGAGGACCACATAAGGAACAAGTTTGTTAACTTATTTTGAAATCCAAACAATGGTTTCTGGCAAGAAGATTTTCAAAGTTTTAATGTAGCCATATAAGGACAATAGCCTCGTCCCCTGGCGGCCATGTTATTCAACGGAGCGGAACTATTTGAACAACTTCGGTTGAGGACCACCCGAGGAACATTTTTCTGAAATTATTTCAAAATCCACTTAGGGGCTTAGGAGGAGATTGTTCTAATTATAGCTCTGGCGGCCATCTTGTACACTGGACCAAAACCATTTAATCAACTTTGGTAGAGGACCACCCAAGAACATTTCTGTGAAGTTTCATCAACGTCGGTCATACGGTTTCGGAGATGTCGTTTAAAGAAGAAGATTACGCACGCAGGGACGCGCGGACGTACGTACGCACGGACACACGCACGACGGACAAACCGCCTAAGCCTAATGTCATAAGCTCGCTGGTCTTCGGCCAGTGCAGCTTATAATGGTATTGCCTTATTTCACTAACTATCAGTTTGTTAAGTATGTGTTTGTTAGTATTCACTGCAGTCAAATGATCTTAATATCATGCCAATACACAAGTGTACAAAATGGATGTTATTGTGTTATAGTATTACAGAAAAGTATTCACGTTTCACAAATTGTTTCGGTACTATTTTGTTGTGCGAAAATAGTTATATCGGTTATCTGTTTTGGCGCTTTTTAAGCACGTGAAAGTGGTGATATTGGCATGGTATATAAAGGTTGACTGGGTGTAAACCGCCCTTCGAGGTATTTATTGGCAGCACGTTACAATGTCCCCCCGCCCTCCCACGAATATTGAGACAAGTATTACATTTGTGTGTTTGGAATATGCATCGCAATATTTAGGTTACCTAGTAACATTTCAATTTCCTATAATCTGGAAAGAGTATCAACAGTGAGCATATTTTATTATTCGTATGGTTATTTCCAATTATCAAACAAATCGGATTCAGGGATCTTATTTGTTTAGCGGTGTTTAATTTGGTATATAAGTGTCGTTTCAGTTTTGGATGACTTCGATTCAGACAGACGCAGCGACAGTGCACAGGAAGCAGACAAAACAAGGGCCCAAACGGGATTACCGACTACAATCTACACTTTAAATTATTTGTAGGATGTATTTGCTGCCAATAACAAACCTTGTTACCGAATTTTGTTGTTTGTGTGTTTGTAATTGGAACAATTTTGATTAGGGAATAATTGTTTTACTCACAACTTTAGTGTGAGTAAATGTGCATTATTTAAGTTTAAAGTTTTATCTCGTTTTCCCATGAATCATTCGACAGGTATAAACCGAGGGGGCGCGGATCAGTCAAACATTATTTTACCATGTTTTGATGACAATAGACAAGTTTTCAGGCAAACATAATAAATCATTTTCGCCCCACAGTAGGTCTATTCAGTGCACCAAAAGCAATTTGAGCTGCAGAACGAAACTATTAAATATAGTTTTAAAGAAGACAGTTGTTTATGTTTTCTTCGCGTTACTCTAAATGCAGTATTATTATGGCAATGGAAATATTACATTATCGTTCATCGGGGAAATAAAACTACATCTAGTTTCACATTAGCAACATACCATGTCAGCAATGCAACAGGGATCGACTTCAGAGTTGCATATCGTTTTAGGCGATTGTCGGATGGGAAAACAAACATCTAGGCTAGAATTAATTTGTTAGAACTAGAACGCGGGTCCTGAATATTGAATCTTTTATATGTGCTATGACTATGCTGACTATGCTGAAAACAGAAAATAAGTATTTTAATAGTGCATTGACTTAAATAATAACACAGAAACAGTTGTGATGGCAAAGCGCTTAAACTTTACGTATTTCTACAGCGAAGAGGAAGTGTTATTATTTGTAATGAAATATTCTAACATGTAAAATGAAATTAATGGAATGCCATTTATGACTCCCAACAAAACTCAGAAATTGTCAAACTTTACAAACGTTCTGTAATGTGCTTGACAAAGCCACCCTTACTGTGCTTCTTGGTGATTGCGTTGGCGATTTTTGATATGCTCAAGCAAATATAAATATTTAATACTGAAGAACGGTTATTATTAAATTGTGTAGACTCCATAATAAATGGGATAATAAAGTAGTTTGAATGTGTTTGTTGACCTTGTTATAAACTAATCGCAAAAATACGCAACCTTATTTATCAGAAGATATATTATATACATATGTGTTTATTTCTGAGAAAATATATATATTGTATGTTGTTTTTGTATTAACGTTCATAGTTAGAGGGTTTTTATTGTACAACCATTTCTCGTTTAGGTGTGTACCCTGTCATAGCTTTTTCTTTTTAAATTACTGCATTTATAATATGAATATCACACAAAGCCATAGTATCGAACAATTCGTGATAAATAAGCCACGATAAATCGATAAATATGTCCACGCCATAAGGAATTTTGATGTCTGGAGTGTTTGCAAGTGCCATAGCAACAATCGAGACATTTAGTGCTGCATTTCAGGTATGTGTCACAAAATATTTTATATTAATTATATAGTAAAGGCATATCATGTTACTTTTATACGGACTCTTGCAATAGTTATGACGACATCTAATTTCATTTTTGAGAATCAAAGTTGTATCTAAAAGAAAAGAAAATGTTGGTAAAAGAAAATGGCTTTAATTTCATGTAGCTGTTTACGTATGTATTGAAATATGTAAAGTTTAATGACTTGGTATGCATTTGATAATTGGTCCTGTGGTTTTTATCGAAATATTTTGATTAGATTCAGTGGTCATAACCATTGAATACAACTACTGAATCCCGTCATAAAAATGCTGCTTATTGTATGAATACATAGTCAAATAAGTAAAATATTCTTAAAACGTAATGAACACCTATGAGCAAAATCGACATGTTCCGTGATGGCGATCAAATATCCCTTTAACACCAGTAAGAACTAACAAAATTCGCACAATGGTCATCCTTCTGCAATATAATTGCATTTGTTTTCACGGAATTTGATTATCCCCGAAATAGTCGTTGACGAAGTATGAAGTAAGGCTAAGCGTTTCGATTCGGTACTATTCTAAACCCTTTTCATTCTGTTATCTCATTACCACGATAGCCTCCTACCAAACGACCTTTGGGGGCATGTATCAATCAGTCGTTTTGAAACACAAGTTAACTAATAATTGATGGACTTCCCGTAATTTTGATGGAAATCAAATCCCTAACTGTTGTCATGGTCTTTCGCTAAATTAAGCAGAACATTATTTATTACCTTGCTGAGAACCACAAAGAGGTGACTCTGGCTGTGGCTGTCTAGCTATCACAATGCTACATTTTGATGTGAAATATTACCTTATATTAGTACCTGAATAATAAATCAAAATGAAACATTTCATCATTGTGTATATCCACGTAATTTAACATGCTTCAATTGTTACCAATGAATTACACGATTTCAAGCAAATACTCATCATAACATAGATTTAGCCAACGCATAGGCTTCTGATATAAAAAAGGGTTTCGTTTATAAAATGAAATCGTTGCCCATTGTAATTGATGATGAAATTCCTCTTTGTTGTTTGGTGATATACATAACTCGCCATTTATCCTTATTCTTTAGAATGCATGATGAAATCATTGAGTGAGTTCCATCAAGACGGCAAAAAACTGTTAATTACATTTAATATTTTGAAGTTAAAAATGTAAATGATATTAAATTCTTTGAAGAATAATAATACATTATGAATATTCTCGTACAAGCAATATTCAGTTTGTCCATACCAAACTAATTGAAAAAAAAGTATGTTTTAATTCACTTTTTGATTCCACTAAGTTTTTATTCGCAAATAACAAAATCGGGACATATTTATTAGAACAGGAAACTTGATATTTAAGGAAAGACACACTTTAATTATTAAACCATGTACTTTTATTAGTCAAGTATATGAGGCGAGTCGTGGAAACACCTGACTTTATGCATGTGCGTAAAGTGCAGTCCGCACAGGCTGATCCGGGACGGCACTTTCCGCTTGTACAGTATGGTATTTTCTGTTTCGAGGAAGTTTCTTTCAAACGTAAATCCACTGTAGCCGGAAAGTGCCGTCCTAGATTAGCCTGTGCGGACTATTCGTGATCAATAAGCCATAATTAGCCCATTAATGTATCTAAGCAATTGGGAATTTTGACGAGTAGATGGAACGCAAGTGTCACAGCTACGGACGGGGCATTTAGTAACGGCTTGATAGCATGACTAGTAGTTTTTTTTGCAGCAATCATTTTTATTTAAAGTTTGGAAATAGCTCTATAAGACTTAGTCCTAAAAGATTGTTACAGATGGTTTTCGTTTTCTGTCTGCAGAAATATTAATGCCTATAAAGTATAAAGTATTGAGTCCTTTGACTTTAATAACAAAGATTAATCATATACAACCAAGCTAGGCAATCTGGCATTTTACAACAGGTATTGCGGCGTCTTCCTGAAATGCATTCCGATGATCTGGAAAATTTACTATATAATGCTAGGCATTGAAATACTGAGCACAAGAAGGGAATATAGCTGATACTTGTTTTTACTCATCGTGCCTCAGAAAGTGCAATTCTGATAATCTGGAAAACTTTAAATCATTGAGTAATTAAATTGTAATTTAATTAAATTAATATTCCCGTTTATTACTTTTAAATTTTAATCGCAGTGCTTTGAGGAAATTTTGTGAACAAATATGTGTTATATGATTAATTATGGTCTAATTTTTAGGTTCGCATGCCTTACAACCGGTTTCAACCCCAATGCTTTGCAAAGACCGTTCCACGGCGGCGACCGCAGTTTTAATATGTTTTGTTGTGTGTTGAGTGTATTGTACTGTGTTGTATAGGCAATTGGTCACTTGTCTGAAGTAAAGGACCTGATGATGTTTATGAGGGTTTTTCCTGCTGACATTTCTTGGGTTTTATTTATCTTATATTTAGTAATACAATCATTCCCGGACGTTTTAATAATTCAATAATGTTTCGAATACATATTTTACATGTAACCAATTACTATTGTATTGCATAGAATCCATTATAAGTATAGTAGCAGCAGTAATATAGAGACACACATACGTATGTAAATTACGCATACAACAAATTACAGAATTAAACTGCACTAAATATATTACTGGGGCAATTTCTGAAATGCCAGAAACGTCTCTTATTATAAGTACTTTAACAACATCGCAGTGTCATTGTGTCTTATGTGTTACAAACAGCTAATGCTTTACACTAAATTGAGCTGCCATTAAGAACACTCATTCTATGCATTTCGTCTTGCATTCGGGTAATTAATTCAAATCGATTAGTTCAGATGATTTTTGTATCATAAGGGCAGTTTCCCTATAAATGTTGTGTTCCCATCAATCATTAGTTAATTGAACGTCTTCAAATCAGCATAAAATGACAGACACTACTTTAACTAGGGCATCATCATAAGTTATCATCGATAATCTAGATTTTCCCTCAAGGACACTGTATAAACATTCCATTACTTTCCATAGATCGCATAGTGACCACGGTAATCTAAAACATTTCTAAAACATTACATTTATAAACGATCTTGAACTAAATGTATCAATTAAATATTACAAGTTACAAAAATTCTGTCCATTCATGTGGTATATCTTACTAAAATTGATGATAAACCTGTTATTGCGATTCCGTTGGCGATAGAATCGGAATAATGCCACTGAGTTTTTATGCACAGTAAGGTCAACTGTGCAGATGATAAAAACGTGTGGAATACTTGTTCTAATATACAATAATATATATTTTTTTCATATGCTAAAGGCATGTAAATAAATAACATACTAATACATGTATGTAAATCATAATAACAGCATATGTTAATACAATTGTGCTTATCCAGTTTATCCGGAGTTGGTGGAAAATAAACGCTCAAATAAAAAGCCAATACAGAATGTTGGCCTGTATATTTCGCATTTTATTGCATGTGTATACAGTTATGGTATTACTTATATGTTACGTTATCGCTCATTGGGGAGATATAAAGGTCTCCATTTTGACAATAACATGTCCAAACTGCAACAGGAATGGCTTCAGATAGAGGTTTATGACTCCGTTGTGTAGTCTAGCCGAGTGATTAAACTTGTTGTTTATATATGTATCTGCATAAGACATCAAGGACACGTCGTTGCAAATTCCAAACAGCCGTTTGATGGTCACACTATATCTAAAACATTTTATTTTTTTGAGCATCATATATATGGGAAACGATGACATCTCTTACTTCCAACCATACATAGTTTTTCGTGGCATGTTATGAGCAACAAACCGTCTCTTTCGTTTACTGACTGGAATATACACTTGCTAGAAACACAACATTTGTAAAAAGATATTTACATTCTGCGTCGTGCTGTTAAATATAAAAATTCTTTGATTGTTGAACACCACTCTACAACAAGGCAACGCATGTATAATGTTGTCTTTAACAATAGTTTATTTATTATACGATCAGTTTAAAATAGCAGTTAAAATATAATCCTACAGTGTGCTTTAGTTTCAAAACAATGTACTTTACTGATCTCTAAATAGAATGGAAGAAGTAATGCCAAACAGAATTGTTTGCTATACTTTAATACTAGACATGTGTGAGTAGTTGTGTGTAGCTCTTCACACTATTATATCAAATCTTTTATTGAACATAATATGTGACATAGCTACATCAAACGAATATACTAGTATACTGAAGTAAAAAAGCACTCAAAAACAAACTGACAAAGCTGCTATGTTTTACTTGAATTCGTAAGCGAAAAGGAAGGGGAATAATGTGTGACTGACATCGTCTTTTAAAATGTCCAATGCAATGAACATACTATCATTTATGGCTCAGAATTGAACTAAAACATCATGCTCTGTAATAGGTTTGTGAAGAACCATTTTCTATAGCTCTTTGAAATATGCGAGGGTAGTCGTAACACCAAGCCATTTAGTGTTCTTTAAGTAAGAAAAGTGCATTCTATAAGGCAATATGGGTTAGTTGGAATATCTAAAATACCCATTATGTAAGTTAGGTGGATTTCTTATATTTCAGATATCGAGTAACGTTTTTCTGTATTAAAGGGACATATTCACAATTTTTGTCAAAAAACACAAATAGGAAAATAACACTTTTGACATAGAAATATTATGTAAATATATATAGTGTCTTTTTGGATAAGCACCTAAAATGAATAAAGTAATGAAGCGATGGTAACGCTATTCTGTGGTATTTTGAAAACAAACACGCGTTTCACTTACATAACGTTGAAAATACACTTGGAAGTCTGGATGGTCGATCGGTTAGCGCGACAGATTTTTGATCCAGAAAGTCGTATGTTCAAGCCCAGACGGAAGCAACTTTTTACTTTTATTATTTATTTTTTTATATTATATTTTTGGTTATTTCAGATGCTTAATTCTTGGCTGTTAAAACATTCAGTCTTTTTTTTTTCAAAAATGCGAAAATCTGTGAATAAGTTTCTTTAAAAGTTCGACATTAGTATTACAAAAACACGGCTAGTGTTGTACATTGCATGAAAGGAAATTATGCTTCGAATAAGATCAAGTTGAAGCAAATGTATGCAATATTGTTGAATTATAAATGCTCAAATCAACATATGATTTGGGCATATTGAGTTGGATACCTTTATATATATTTGTATATTAAAAAAAAATCAGAACAGTTTTTTTCATAATGTCTTTTTTTTTTTTTTTTTTCGTTGTCATACGAAGTGAGGTCTTTACGAATAATTATCATAGCAACGCGTCAATTGGCTATGAGTTAACCTCCACACACTATTCCGGTATCGATGCCTTCTTTATACACTGGTCAACACGCTCAACACGAAGTTTGTTTATACACAAACACAAAATGAATTTTTACGGATGTAAAGGTGTTTAAAAGTCAAGGCATAGAGCATATTAAGCGTATTAGTCTACAAATAACTATTCTAAACAAACAACACAATGAGGTAAATATTTCAACATGGTTTTGTCCAGATGGATGTGTGATTTAGAAACACAGTTTATCGTATACTCATACATAGTTTGCTCGCAATTCTACTCCACGTACTGACTACGATTGCAAGGTCACTGGGGTTGTGGTTAAGTGGTGCATGATTATGTCATAGAAACGGGCAGTGGAAGAGTGTTGACTTCATTAATTGCAAACTATCTGATAATGTGATGCACATCTAGAAAGTTTTTGATAATTTTGAGTGTTCATAATTATCACTCATGTAGTCATTTAGTTTCATCATTTTATATAAAAAGTACGCAATGTTACATGCAGAAACATAATTATTTCAGTGATTAATGCTGTATAAATGTGGTGATTCAAACGGAAAATAATTGCATAATTGTCCAATTAAGTAATTTTATTGGGAACTCATCTTGTATATAACAGTCCTTAAATAAAATGTACCACTTAATTAACGAATAATAGTTGAAAGATTAACAACTTCTAGCTGAATAAAGAACCACTAAGCTTCACGCGAGGGTGACATTATACTTTCGCATGGGAATTGTTGGTGATATGTCATGGAGATTTGACATGTGCTAGTCATGTAAGATATAATCATATATATTGCACCTCTGACGTCGAATGCTCTATAAAAGTAAAAAAGTTCCAATCTGACATAAATACCATGACTATAATGCAAAAAAGTGAATATGATGATATTTTAACATACGCTTGAAATGATATCTTTGCATATACAGTTGTCTGTTGATGCGTTGCATTTTATAAACAGAATGTTCTAAATGTAGATTAAAATTTATTATTTATTACACAGTGAGGCAGGTCCCGTTCGGCTGTCATTGGTTCAGTAACATTTTACACGTCATACATGATGTCGTATTATAGGTACATGTATATGCATGTATGTCCTTTCTGAGACAACTTAATTGTGATTCACATAAAACGACGACAAAACAAAACAATTTTGACGACGAGGACAACAACGACAACTTTAACAGCCATAACAACAAAAACTACAACTTATCAGACGGTTTATATGGATTTATTGATTCCATTGCGACATCACTTAAACACCTTATATTAAGTGCTGGTATATTGCAAAAACCACTTAATGTGAAATAATGAATACCCTTCGCGAGCATATGCATTGTTATGGCAGCATTGTTATGGCATATTTAATGCAAATGCTATTAAAGAACAAGAAATATCACTGTACGATTGATATAACGTTTATAACGTTAATAATATATTGTCATTTGATGAGTTGATTATGAAACTGTCTGTAGAAATGGATACAAGAAGAATTTAATTCAGTATACATATCATGGGGACTGCACCGAATAAAATTTGTCTGAACTATGGATGACTATGGTTCGTTATAGATGAAACATACATTTTAAATAAAGACTTACCATATCCTGTCTATCAGAATGCACACTTGGCGATAATAACTCTTTAGTTTGATTCTTGCTATGTGTCAGTATAAAAATGTACATGTCGATTATACAACCATATACCATTGATACCATCTCTACTGGATGGTACAGTTGATGAGGTAGTAGTATTAACGAAGTAAATCTAAAAGCATGCTACTCTACGGGAGTCGAAATAATTGGATTGAAACTGGTTACCGACTTCAACAAACCAGTACGCTATGTGCATACTTTAACCAGAGTTTAGCTTCGTATTTTAACGTACTTTAACTTCATTTTAATATTTTCATTTTTCTTTTTTTAGACTAGCAATCTTTTTATTGACGGAATTGTTAAAAAAGATTCCATAGAAAATCTTTAGAAAGTCAAAAACATTCAGAAAAACGCCTTCAAAATAACTTCCCTATGATACGTTTATCAATAGCGCGCATGCGCGTATCTGTACATTTCATTCACCACGCCTACAAAATCGCGCACTTTAATAACAACTGTCCAACACTTTGAATCGTTTATCAACGGCGCCCATGCGCGTATCGGTCCAGAATATTCATTTCATTCATATCGATTATACTAATAATTATATATTTTCCGCATATGTTATGGTACAAAATAACATACGGTTTTCAACTGTTTATAGAAAGAAGGCCATCGCATTTAAGAATGCTTCAATTTTAAAACTCTGTAAATGAAATTAATTTTTGCAAACCGTATTGTTGACCTGCCGTCGACACGCCCTTTTAATTGTGATATGACATGCGTTTATAATAATAATACAATGCCGTTAAATGAAGAATAGTCGTTCAAAACTTTGTTTGTAATATCACTTCCTCAAGCATTTATTTTTTGACATCGAATTAACAAAACATATACACAGCCAAAAGCGCAAGAACGGTCTACGTGTGAGAACACGTGGAAACAACAACATTGGAATTAGAATGTTTAAATTACATAGCAACTTATCAAAAAATTACGGCACACAATCCATTAATAGATACTATTAGGAGAAAATCTAATTTAAAAGTTGTACACTCACAAGGAAAGCTTTATTGATACATAAACATTTCACTGCATTTTAAAAAAGAAATTGGTGACGCTACTGTTTATTCATGCATGTGATGAAACGACATTAGATGTTATATAATTAAAATGATGTAATAACTGTTATATACTCAAAATGTGCGGTTGCTTTTCTTAACTTTCAACACATAAATCGTTTTTCTACGAATTATAAGCTCAATCTCCACACCGTTACCATCCGTTACCATACATCTCCTATATTATATAAGATTAAATCCATTGACTATTCTGCAATCATGTTATTCAAGGAAATTGCATGCACATGCAATAATGCGATAAAGACGATAAATACTGTTAATACGAATCTATCCAACCTCATTTACGGATATCATTAAACTTTTTATAAGATATCGAGCTTGTACTGTTAAGCATTTTTTATTTTTTTTTTTTTTTTTTGGGGGGGGGGGGGGTACAGACCTAGTGCATTGCTGAATATTGAATGAGCACAGTGAATCCCCAGCTATGTGTACGGTAATATCATATCATTACATGCTCTTTAGCCAAAAATTTTCACTATGCAACAATTTATCGGCAACCGGTAAACAATTATTGCCCTAATTCATTGAAAGGAATTTGTCTGAAAAAAAGAGACGCGTTTACTTCGTTTGGAATAAATCCATTGCAGTAAGTTACTCTCCAGAGTATTACTCTGTTATTCTTTGTAAGCAATAAAAAGAGTGTCACTAGGACATATATTTGAATGATTAATGAAAGAAGAGCAGTCACTTATCATTTACACTGAGAACCCTTAAACCCAAAATGTCTGTTGCCCATAGTTTTAAACGTACTATTACAGTAGGAGTATCATCAAAATAACGTTCGTGTTGTTCACCACGATGCATTTTATAACGCAGTTAAACAAATAATATGTACACAATAATTGAAAAGTTATATGCGTATGTTTAATTGAGAAAGCTGCAATAATATTACAATTCACATAAATTATATTATTACATAATTACGTTACTGCTCACGACTACAGTTATTAGTGTCAAAAGGGGCCACCAGACCATCCTAACCTCATTACGTGGCAGCAGCAACATCAACATCGATCATTAAATAATTGTCACCTTCTGTAGGACTACATATATTTATGGCTGTCAGTTAACCGCAAAACGGAAGTGAGTTAGATAATAAGCACATATGGTTTAGTGCATGATGCATTAGATATTTTAATTAGTTTAATTTAGTTAAAATGATATGTTTTGGTATAAATTTAAAGGTATATATGTAAGCAATAAGAAAAAAGCCTGTTATTTTGCACTATTTTATGCAAGTGGTTCACAGCTTGATAAAGTTTGGCCCATGTATTCATGCGCAAAATGGCAGCCTCCATGCCGGTCAAAACCGGTGTGTTTATTCTAAGGTAATATTTTGAGTTACAACTTATATAATTTGTTTAATGCAGTTTTTTTCCAAATGTTATAACTTTATCTTTTCCAACAATGAATGGTGAGATACTGGAAAGTAGCTTGGTAATGGTGAAAATTGGGATCAAACATTGAATATTTTATATGTATTAAAAAGAGGGAATTTAATTGCGCATGTATAACCTTGTCTGTGCTGCAATACATGCCCTTAAATCGTTCTTTCCTGCTTTGATTTATGAAAACATCAACATGTCAATTTAGTCTGATATGTTTTCATGAATTTCAAATTGTAGCTTTTACAGAGGTATACATTCATAAAATACATGCGAACATTTCTAATTATAATTTAGAAAATGAAACGATCAAACGATTTTCAATAATAAAATGTATATGCACAAACAACATATTTAATGAGTTAAATATGTAGAACGAAATTTGCCTTTCAGTAACCCATCTTACATTTGTCAAAATGGCATCTCTTACTTGTTTTATCGATATATTTTCAACATTTGTAACCGATATATCTATTAACGACTAAACGCATATTACAACAATTGTGACATAATTTGTCTACACGGTCACCTTGAGGGAAGTAATTGAATTTTAAATATTTCAGCCGTGGTGTGGACACTATACACTGACGAAAAGGTTGTCAATAAATAACGTTTGTCTAGACGAAAACTATATACGTACAAGGATCTGGTTTCTATTATAATATAGTTAGGTGTGAGCATGGTAGAATTCCCTGTTTGTAATTATTTCATTCCAAATTGTGCATCGATAATGTACCATTTTTCTTCTATTCATTTTTTAAACACCAGCGGTTGTCAGTTTGTTGTCGCCAAATTGGAAGTTGCTTATCTGCTATTTAATTTTATATCTGTGTTGCTTTGCGATTTCATTGTTTAGAACGTTTATATACATATTTATATTTAGAAAAAACCACAACATTGTTACAGAATTGTACTTAAGATACCATGCAACCGTCCTGTTTTATTAAACAAAACAAAGCTATTTATACTTCTTATTTTATAGAGTTAACCCCTACAAATGCATCAGTACACTCTAAAAATTTACACACATAGCCAAGTAAATAACTATGACTTGTTTTATATGAAACATTTTTGGATATGAATTTCATCGCTCAACGATGAATATTTAGATGTACGTCATTATATCTTAAGATATCTTAGATTAAACAAAAACCGAGGCTGAGTGGTGACAATCAAAGACGCAATATTTCGTTTCATGTAAAGGATAATGGGTAAACAAGAATTATACGTAAATAAATGCTTTGACATACTGAGATAAACTGTAAATAAATGCGTTGACATACAAATATAAATATGACATCAATCATAACTCGTAGTTTTGTAAATCTTCCCAACTTCATGAATTGTTGCAGACGCTAAAACTGTCACAGAAATACATTTTTACAGTATTGATTTCTCAGACCAGATGAACGTTTAGATCTACGAAAGCAACTACATCTTCACAACGAGGCACATAAACACACTGTATAACAGTATATGAATAACAGATCATAATTAATTAAGTAAGTGTTTATAGCCACGTAACAGTGTGTCACAGTTATATCATTTTATTATACATTTCAAAGAGACCAGGTTCACAACCAGACACATAAACACACTGTATAAAAGTATATGAATAACAAATCATACTTAACCAAGTAAGTGTTAATAGCCACATAACAGTGTGTCACAGTTTTATCATTTTTATTTTATATTTCAAAGAGACCAAGTTCACAACCAGGCACATAAACACACTGTATAAAAGTATATGAATAACAAATCATAATTAATTAAGTAAGTGTTTATAGCC
This sequence comes from Congeria kusceri, assembly GCA_027627225.1. Lineage (NCBI taxonomy): Eukaryota > Metazoa > Mollusca > Bivalvia > Myida > Dreissenidae > Congeria > Congeria kusceri. Next base: position 96,986,440 of record CM051025.1, read on the forward strand.
ACGTAACAGTGTGTCAAAGTTCTATCATTTTTACTTTATATTTCAAAGAGACCAAGTTCACAACCAGGCACATAAACACACTCTATCAAAGTATATGAATAACAAATCGTAATTAACTAAGTAAGTATTTATAGACACGTAACAGTGTGTCACAGTTCTATCATTTTTATTTTATATTTCAAAGAGACCAATTCATTCTGTAAACGTTAAAGAAGACTGTGTTGGAATACATTGATTTGTCAAACAAAATTTCATGGATATAAAATCCCAATCCCATGTTCTGTCTTATTAATAATTACGAATGACATTACATTAAAGGTCGAGACAAAGCTCGAGGCGTAGTAACTAATGATATACAAAATAGCAGAAAAGTGTTCATACGGCTATCGAGAAAACCAATGAAGTAGGTTTTTAAGGTCGCGAATGCAACACATTTTGTAATTTGTAACTGAAAAAAGTACCATTAATTGTACGTGCACCAATTTCAAAGAATGCACAATACGAATGTCTGGATTAAAAAGGTGGTGTGCCATTGACATTGCAACGGCTATTCAGAAAACATGTAGATGTCACGATGTAATGACATACGTAATGACGTGTGGTTTATTTTGTAAATATATAAGCAAGTGCAAATACACATTTATACAATGTAAATGTATTGAAACTGTTTCCTGAATTTACATCTGTATAGTTTGTAACAGTTGTTGACGATGTATTGTACAACATCATTGTTTTAAAGTTCAATAATCGGACGCTTAAATATGGCGCAAATGCTGCAGCAAACTAGATCGCTTCATGTTTCCAAGGAAACAGAAACTGTAAACATGTATCTATTAGTACTAACTAACCATATAGTGCATGGTATATTTGGTTTCATAGCATAACTATATTTACACCACTGTATGCATTATTCGGATAGGACATTCACATTTGATGAAGCTGTAAAATAGAAAATCAAAACATGTGTAACCCAACGTTATTAATGAAAACTTAGACTAGATAATGTAATAACCCGCAATATAGTAAAAGACAAGGACCAGCTTCATAGATGTCAGTTAAGAACAAGATATGTGGAGCTTTTAAAAGTTCAACATCAACACATTTTCGACAAAAGGCGGTGACATCACGAAGGTAACTAGATAGCATCTGATCCACTGAGAAGATGACACATCCGTTACGACGAATATATTAGTTTCTGTGTTGGAATACATTTAAAGCGATAAGAGATTAGCCCATTGAAAATACAGTTATGATTTTATTAAGCACGTGAAACACGTGCAATTCGAGGCTTATAGAGTTCACGATTGACAGGTCAATGTTACCGAGCTATACCTTAAGTATGTAAATGTATATATTTAATAAATATTGACAATACACATGGTTCGTATTGTGCGATTTTATTGAACTGGCACTCATGAATATTCCGTTTAAATCTATTTTAAGCAACTAACTCAGATAGAAGACGTAGACGCGAATATGTATCGATTAAATCTTTATTCCGTTATAGTTGATACTGTATTCTTAAATCAGGGGTCGCATCTCTCCCATCTAACTATCGACCTATATCTCTTCTCAGTAATGTTACCAAACTTCTTGAAAGCTTGGTCTTCAAGAAACTATATAACCATCTACTCCAGAATTCTATTCTAACACCACTGCAGTCTGGATTTATCCCAGGGGACTCAACAATAAACCAACTTACCTATCTCTACAACACATTCTGTAGTGCTCTTGATTCTGGGAAGGAGGTTAGAGTGGTCTTCTGCGGCATTAGTAAAGCATTCGACCGTACATGGCATAAAGGTCTTTTAGCTAAATCAAATGCAGTTGGTATTAACGGATCTCTTCTCAATTGGTTTGCTAATTACCGCTCATCTCGTAAACAATGTGTTGTTCTTCTTGGAAGTATTTCTAACCCAAGGGACATTTAAGCAGGAGTTCCCCAGAGATCAATTTTAGGCCCGATTCTATTTTTAATATACATAAACGATATTGTTCAAGAAATTCAAACACATATAAGATTGTTTGCTGACGATACGTCCTTGTATGTCATCGTAGAGGATCCCTTACTATCATTAATATCCCTCAATCATGACCTCCATAAAATTACATCTTGGGCCAAAACCTGGCTAGTGAAATTCAACACGTCTAAAACAAAATCACTCATAATATCTCGACAAACAGTCAAACCACAGCACCCACCGCTACAAATGAATAATCAGTACATCAAAGTGGTCTCAAATCACTAACATCTTGGCATCATATTCTCGTCTAATTGTACTTGGCACTCGCAAATTGAATACATCACATCCAAAGCATGAACACGTATAAACATTATGCGGAAGCTTAAGTTTACTCTTGACCGAAAAAGCTTAGAAACGATTTACACTTCTTTTGTACGTCCTATTTTAGAATATGGTGACATTATCTGGTCAAACTGTACTCAGTATGAAAAGGACGAATTAGAAAAGATCCAGCTAGAGGCAGCCAGTACAGCCACCGGCACAACCAAACTAATCTCTAAATATTTTTCATATGCATCAATCGGTTGAAAACATTGGAGTCGCGCAGACCTCAGCACAGCCTAACTCAACTTTAAAAAAAAATCTTACACCCCAATACTTGTCTGATCTCGTCCCTCAACAAATTAAATCAGGTTATGATTTACGCAATCCAGACTCCATTCGGGTACCTCTTTGCCGCACGTCCACCCTCCGCAATTCCTTCTTGCCACACACAATATCTCTGTGGAATAATCTGCCTCCCGAAACGCCACAATATACATCAATTGCATTTATCAAAAATAAACTTAGGCCAAATAAAATCGCAGCACCCCTCCACTTTTATCACGGTCCAAGAAGACTCCGGGTCCTCCACTTCCGTCTACGGACAATGTGCAGTGGAACAAACAAACACTTATTTGATAAAAATATCGTTGAGTCTCCGTTTTGCCATTGCGGGATGGTCGAAGACAACTACCATTTATTTTTTTCTTGCCCGGCCTATAATCATATAAGAACGGCACTTATGCAATCAGTGATCCCTCTTTGCCAGCCTTCTCTCGAAACATTACTCTCTGGCAACGCTACTTTGGATACTGACTCTCATAAATCCATATTTGACCCTGTTCAACTTTTTATTAAAAAATCAAGTCGATTCTAGGCAGTCACACACACACGATCTTCCTCTTAACTATAAATCAAATGATCTCTTTTATTATCTCGTCCATTAACGCTCTCTACATCGTGTGTTGCATAAGTGTCACAGGTTGCTTCTTCGTGTTTTTTTTTCATTATTTATTTACTTTTTATTTTTTTATATATATATATCTATTGACCCTCATTATCATCTACATATTTACATTTTATCCTCCAGCTAGTAACATCATAACACTTGTATTCTTGTTAAGTCAAGCCTCTTTACACATACATAATCACAAATTTAAAACAAAACCGGAGAGATACTTTATAAGCTTAAAGCTTTCGTACTGATTCCGTTGCCTCAATACACAGGTTGTATTGTATTGTTTTGTCCAATAAATATGTTTAAACTAAACTAAAGTTTGTAAGCTGATGTTTTAGGTTCAAATCCAATAACAGGCACTTTTAATTAATTTAATTTAATTTATTTAATGGATCTTTTTGCTGGCGTCATGACACGTAATCTCATCACCAACCTCGAATCTGACACAGAAGATATATGCACCGATACTTTGAGCGAAACAGAGTCGTTGTGAAGGCATTTTTATGTAGATAAAGTGAATTAACTAATTAAAATAAAACAAATGGAAAAGGGTAACAATGATAAAAATGTCATGAAAATAAGCGATGTTGAAGTAAAAGAAAATAAGAAAAAATAAAGATTTTGGCTGGATAAGAACCACATTTATTGTTATTCAAAGTCTACCACACTATTCACCGCGCCATTCTTCCTGACACTTGATGATGAGTTTTTTGTTATATGACTATCAAATCCGTGCTTTACACGCTAGATAAACATTAAACCGATACAAATAAAACAGCCGAGCGCTACCGGAGATTAATGAGTGCCAGATCAATAAAATCGCACCTATAGCAACTGATATCTCATAAATTTAATGTTAACCAAAAGTATTTTACTCTCCTGCTTACATGCCAAATACAAATATGTCCATGAAATGTCTTAAGATATAAATAGTATTGTTTTCTTTATTACACATTCTGCGGTTTAAGTATGTTTCAAATAAGGTAAGCGATGCAGTGCGATACTGCTTTATTTATCAATAATGTAATGACTTTGTTACGTTGATGCAGCTACATGGACGTAGATCTTGAGGGCCAGACAAAATATTCGTGTGTATATATAGCGCTCAGTGTATTACTTGATTTAAAGACAAACACAGTTCCTGTTCATCGTAGTAATATTACAAAAGTTTTCCCTAGCAAATGAGTCTGTCAATATTTCGAATAGCAACGCTTTGAAAACATGCACTATAGAGGCATATTTATATTTCAAACATGTTGGATATGAATGTCAATGCAATTCGACAAGATATTTAGATAAAGAACGCTATATCGGGAGTTATCCTTAATTTGACGACCACTGAGACTGGCCGATGACATTTAAAGATTCTTATTTCTTTCATCTAATTTATAGTATTAAGACATATACAAACAAAGCGTAAATAAAACGTGTTGAATATCTACCCACCTTCGTACATTGATTAAGTTGATTAAACCGTCAATACAAACATACATTTTACGGGCATTCGCGGATGAAGATCTTTATACGTATATACGTTGAGCACTATGATCAATGTGGAATAAATATTGCCAAATATAATTATTCTCAAAATGGATGATATAGGAAACATTAGTTAATAAATAAAAGAAAATTTCTGTTTTATGATCGTATACAAGTTGCGTTGCCAAGGCTCGGACCAAAGGCTTAGTATTTAAGTAAATTATATAAACAACCTAGTTGTGTTTGTGATTACAAACAGGACTAAATATCAACAATGTCGTAGTTAAAACATGGATTATTATACAAAAATAAGTGAGCAACTGATTGCTATAAGTTCAGCTGTTTTTTTTTTCAGGATGTGGTCATATTAGTGTTATTTGTAAATGTACTCGTAGTAGTATGGCTTATTTGACTGGAGATGAATTGACACACAGTCAAAGGCCTCTATCATTGCCATTAATTTCCGACCGCAATCTGGAAAACAAACACATGACTGGATGTGCACAATCATATTTATGTCGATTGATACATTGGTATAAGTTTCTATCAGCATGAATGTTGTTGTTGTCTGATTGAAATCACACGACGATCATTCACACGAACAAATGACATACATCAGCAAACGTTAGTTCTAAGAAGAACAATATTTTATACGTAATGATAGTTGGATAATGATCAAACAAAACACCGAATTTCACTAGTCTGTATCTTTAATATAATAATAATACTGGAGGAGGGAATGACATATATATAGAGAGAAGAAACGTTATGTTACGTTAGTCTAAGAGTTTTAATTTCTTTGAACGGTTAGAACAATGTACTTAAACACTACAATTATACCGTACATTTTTTTTTATTAAAAAAAATTCGCTGCACGAGATTCGAGGTTACGACTCGAATTCGTGTGTAAACAGACATCGGGCGGATCGGTCAAACGTTTACTTATATAAACTTTCATTTTATGAATACAAATGCTTCTGTTTTCATGGTTTTGAGTACATGTACGTAAGAGGCATCATAAATCATTCTCGTTTCTAGATACTTATATTCAGTACATCATAAGCATTTTGAGCCGCAGAAAGAAACAATTAAATATAGATAGAAAGTAAACAGTTGTTTATGTGTTATTTGCGTTACTCTCTTTGAATTTGTATTATAGAAAACAGAAATATTACACTACAGTTCATCGGGGAGATAACACTACATCTAGTTTCCCATTTGCAACATACAATATAAGTAATGCCACAGGGATCGTCTTCAAACATCAGTCGATTGCATAGCATGTTAGGCGATTGCTGGATCGCAGAACTAACACAATCGCTTCAACAAATGCGTTACAAATGGAACGCGGGCCTTCGGCGTCGAATCTCAAACGTTTATATATGACTGGATACAATGATTTGGAGTCACATACGACGTAACAAATAGTAAAATCATTTAAAAGGAAGTAGATATGTCAATCGTAATTTATTATGTGTTACTGAAATATTAAATATTTTCCTTCATGACTCCGAAATGGCGCACACCGTGTCAATACTGGACAATGCAACAAGCAGCTTATGCGCTTTATATGGGCAAAGAAAGTTCCAGTATACTGGCTTAAGTAATCAACCAGAAAAATTCGTGATGGCAAAGCTCTAAAGATTTACGTATTTCTACGGCGAAAACACAGTGTTTTTTTTGGGAATACAAAAATCTTACATGGCAAATGAAATACATAAAATAACATTGATAGCTCCAAACAAAACTAAATAATTGTCAAGCTTTATACGTTCTCTAATGCGCTTTTCATTTCACATTTGCTCATTTCGTTAGTGACCGGCGATTATGTTCATTTCTTCTAGCAATTATGTATGTTTAATAATGAGCAAAGGTTTTATAGATTTATAAATCCGTTGGAATACGTTTTGCATAAAATAACAATTCTCTGAAGAGCATTTCACCAAATACCAAGGGTACATATATGTATTAATCTAGGTTTATGTACCCAATAAAATGATTTCAACTTTATTTTTTTCATTATTGCTCACATCATTGTTTCTTACCTAAATTATGAATTTGAAAGGTAATGCCTCATTAAGCCCAAACATATGATTGATGATTAAAGTGTTGCTTGTGGACTATAATCAAGATTTTTTTCCCGCTATAAAACAATGATCTGTGCAAAGTTTATTTTGATAGCAACTGACAAAATCAATGTGTACTACTACAACGGTTGTCAGCATTATTTTTTATTTTAGTTTCATTATTAGCAAACCATCTTCAAAAATACCAATTTTCTTTGGATGTTTGATTTTAAGAGCAGCACAAAATGTAGTCGATAATAAAATAAAAAAAGCGTTATAAACTGACTGTTTAATTTAGCGTAATTACAATATTATTATCTGTCATAATGAAAGTATGTCGTTATCTGTTATTTGCGAAAAAACAACTCCTATAACTTGTTTGCTCGTATCGACTTTCTATTTAGTATAAGTTTGCTTTGGATGTCATAAGACATATCATATATGTTTAGGAACCCTGCCAAAAAAAAAATTAATAAAAAATTGAAAAGTTATTCAATGTATTGTTTGTCATATAATTTGTAAAAAAAAGCTACATTTATCCTGATACAATTTGACAAAATACCAATGTCAATGCCAACCAATCTGATTGCAATTTCCAAAACAAACAACATACTTTATTTGAGGCGCGTCGTGGGAAAACCGGTCTTAATGCATGTGCGTAAAGTGTCGTCCCGGATTAGCCTGTGCAGTCCGCACAGGCTAATCCGGGACGGCACTTTCCGCTTTTATGGTATTTTCTGTTTCAATGAAGTGTCTTCTAACCATAAATCCACTTTAGGCGGAAAGTGTCGTCCCGGCTAATACGGGATGACACTTTACGCACATGCATTAAGTCCGGTTTTCCCACGACGCGCCACATTTGTACAATCACTGTCGTCTTTGATGAATGGCTATTCACTCTGATCCTTATGAGGACTGCTATCATAGACACACAATGAGACGTTCATAAGAATGCCATGCTTCGTTAGAGTGGGATATAGACATGTGATATTTCAGCTGCACCATAAGAGGACAATGGCCTATCCTGTCACAGTCCTTTAATTAAGTCGCTTAACCATTTGCACATACAACAATAACACAACCTATTAAGGAAACACTAATATTACCGTAACGAGAAAACCTCCACCAAGGCAGCTCATTCTCCACATTTATATATACAAATATTCCATCTGTTATGACATGTTTAGCATTCTTTAATCAATTACTATATTTGGCTTACTCATTTGGGAATACTGACCTAGTTTTATCAACAAGATGGTTGAATTAGTATGTAAGTCGAATGTTACCTACGGCGTCTTTTCGCCGTAATAAGATCAACCACATTGAGTAAACACTGTAGTTACCCAAGCATTTTCAAATTGAGAATTTTTACGATGTCCAGTTCCAATAATATTGATTTGAAATATTGGGTAACACAATTACATATGTTATTCGTTTACAATAAACGAAGTTTTGTTAGAAATACATATTGTGTCTACCTTTATCTTCTTAACTGACAGATTCTTGTCTGGTGGTATTTCTCAGAGGTATATGTAAAGGAATAATGAACCAGGAATAAGGAATCAACTTACTCTCCATTGTGTGTATGTTATGCGAATTATAATCAATGTGTTTCAACATACATAAATACAAAAGATACAACTTCTACTTTAATCTGCGTGATAGTTGTTGCCCTATGACAGGCTAGTAGAGAGATTTTATGATACTTGTCGATATGTCATGTGTGATAATTGGGTCGACGCATATATGTTTTAAATACAATTTAGTTTATAAAGCAGGAAAACAACTCTTAAAATCACTACACGCGGAAACATTATACATGAAGTTGATTACACCAAGTCATAGGAAATTTCTTTAAGCAAAATATAACAAATTGTGGTGTTTAGCAATTATAGGCCGCGGAAAAACATATATGTACAGATTGAAGCCTCATTGCCCCATTTATTTTCATCTTAGCATTCGAATGTATATAACACACTATGTGGAGCTAAGAATTAACTAGGTAAATGGTACTTTGAAAGAAAACATTTCAGTAAACACGACAGGTATATCTCCATGAAATGAATCATAAATGTTCTCTAAATGTCCTCTAGTCGTTTGATAATAAAATTTAATATTATCAGGCTTACATTCATTTAAAATAAATCGTTATCAAGACTCATTACTCTACAACTACATTTTGCATTGCTCATATATACAAATATAGATTGGGAGCGCATTTATGTAAAGTCAAATATGTTCGGAGGCTTACACATTTTAAAATTTACAAAATGACTCACAATTTCACAAAACGTAAGAAATCGGTATGAAAAATAAACTGAGAAATGAAGTGTTTGCATTAAATAACTCGACATGTAAGATCTGTAAATAAAATAGTTTACAATTAAATCTGCTTAGACTAAATTCAATTAATATATATCTAGCATCACTCGATTCCATGTGAGCAATTTTTTCTGTTAGCATGAAAAGGAATGCAATGAAGAGGCAATTCATACGATTAGCCCAACAAGAGGAACCTTAATTTAGCCTGTTCACAAAGAACCACTTATACATATCGCCCCCAGTCCGTCACAGGGTATTCATTTGTAGATTACATTTAATTAACTTGGAATTTTCTACTTGATCCCATGGGATCTTGAGCTATATGCGGGTAGTACTAGAAAACTATTTATAGTTATTAAATACCAACATAGAGTATGCCCGTTTTCCTAGTAATTAGAAACTGAAGAGAAAATGCTATTAGGGCAATCGACGAACCTCAATACTTGGCGAATTATCAAATGTAACATGTCTTGTTTATCCATTTCTGCCCTGATACATCGGTTTTGTGACACATACTTGCAATATTTATATGCAAAACGTCATTATTTAGCAGTTTGTATTAATGCTACAATGACATACACAATATGTGGTTAAAATATGTTTCAAATACGCTATGATTCAGCACAAAGTATGTAACGTAACGGCACCATCCACATTTATCTTAGAACGTGATTGCACCCAAGCAGCGGTTATTAGTGTCAGAAGTGCCGGTCCATCCTAACCTTATTATGTGGCAGTAGCAACATGGTCATTAATAATTAGGTCTGGAAACAATCTATATAACGGTCTGTTATAATGTGTTATTGCATTATGATTCGATAGACATATACTACAAATACTTATATAGAAATTTAGAAAAAAATAACGATATAACCATAATACTAGCATACTTCCAATATTTCTTCAACATAAATACGTGTTCAACATCTACCTACATTGATGCTTTTATTAAAGCAGTCAGTATTAAAATACATTCACGAATCACATGCAGGTGTAAGAAGCTGATTTCAAGTTCAGTTTACAAAATGCATGTTTAATTTTAAACAAAGTCAGCAACTGTAATCATTGCAGTCTCGAAAGCACACAGAGGCCTGAATGCGCATAGTTATAGTTATAGTGTTTATTGATGCACTGCTTTTTGTTTTCGTATTTTCTTCTTCGCTGAAGGATAAAGTGATGGGGAATGGTAAAAAATGCTCAATCGATTACTTTATCAAAGAACCATAGAAAACAGTATCAGAAAATGTTGAATTTGGTAGAATAGGCGTTTGTCTACGTCAGTCACATATGCTTATTTATGTTGTGTTTTATCAAATCCCTGCAAGATATCAAATGTTAAATAATATTAATAAACTTTGAACAAAAAGCACGCGATAACGCAATATGGGTTTGCGAAGCCCAATGAATAGAAATTAATCCTTTTAGAAAAACAAGGTAATGTATTTAAACTGTTAGAGGCAGACCTTTCGATATTCAATACCTCATCTTTATCTGCACAAATAACAATACACAAATGAAGAGGTTTGTATCGACATTTAAAGAGACAAACTATAGGTTATCTGGACAAGCCTGGCTTCAGCAATTCAAAGACTTGAACTGACCTTGTTTGACATGTTTTTTGCAATGTATTTGTTTACTCTAGGACTAGTATATAGGTATAGGCATATAAAATATTACTTTTTATGTTGGTCAGACATCATTAGAGTTGTCAAAAATTAGACAATAGCATTTTTCGTAAGGCATAAAAGGTTACATGTCCATTCTAAAAAAATGCCCCGACCCTAAAACATTTTATTGAGTTTGTAATAATTGTTTTGTTTTATTTACTTTATTCCAAAAATTAAATGTTTTTATATATATATAAATAATTGTTTTATTTTGATACCATCCACTTAAAAACAATGTTTAATGATATTTCCAACATGTTTTGAATATTTATTCAGTTTTAAAACAAATCAATTAAATACCAACCTTCCTACTCTAATTTTTTGTGGGCATATAACCTGAAACAAAGACATTTTTAAGCCTAAGCGTTGTTGTATCAAAACATAAACAACATAAAGAAAAGAAGCATAATTAACATTGAACGAGATCGATTGCGCTTAATTTAAACAGTTATTTTGCACACACTTCATTTATATACAAGATTTCGTACGATAGCAGAAGCATTTACGCAAATGCAGCCAACTGTGTTATTCGCATAATTTTCAATCTATTATTAGGAGGTCATTATAAAGAAAACATGACGTTATAGTTCATTAAGGAGACATTACCGCATCATGTTCCTATTAAAAGCATTAGATGTAAAGAATGCAACTGGGATCAGCTTCAGATAGATGTATATAATTACATTTATTGTATTTTCTAGCCGCGTGTATAGCTCGCTTAGGTCTGTATTTTGCACAAAAAACAAATGCAACATAGTTCATATTTATAAAGGCTGCATTATCATGGTTTTAATTTATTGAAATCATGCGTGCGGCAATGGTCGGGTAACGCTTCATAAAACATAAATACAAGTTATGGACAAAAGACGATATTTTGTCTCACGGTAATGTATTACTGATGTAGATAAAACATCGATAACAAGTATTTTACTACATGTCGAGCGCTTTCTAAATTACCCACAACTCAATATTAAAATGTGTCGAAAAATATTGACTAATGACGTTAATGACATCTCATAAATGAATTTGTCTAACACTGAATAGTATGCGATGCGATGTATGCATGATATATTTTATCACTATAGACATCAGACCATATAGACTACCATGATCCTCTGACTGATTAACATGCACATTCCGTTTCATCCCTTTCCAAAAATGCACAATGATATCTGTGTGTCACACAAAATGAAAAATAAAATGCATGCATGCAGTATAGGTGAACTGTAAATTCACAATGTCATTGAACACAACGTAGCCTCGTTACTAAAACAAAATGTATATTTTAGCTATGTGTCTTTTCAAAACCAGCACACATATACATTTTATAACATATATGCTTATTTTTTACAGTTTTGTAATTCAATATATTTAGAACACAAGTATATCATACAAAAATATGCGTTATAGTTCTCTTTTCAAACACGTTTCTAACATGCTATCGATATTATAAAAAATTACCACGCAGTCATTATACAAAACTCCCACAGCAAAAAGCCTCGAAATGTTCGTCACTACTAACCCCTCGTCAATCCATTTAATATCTCAGATTTAAAAAGATCCTAATTATTATTTATTCGAAAGATTAATTTTTAGTGTCCCGGCAATCAAATGGGCATGGCGCGTGGCACTCGCAGAAACATTTAAAGATTTAACATGGTACAAAAGTTACTCCACAGTAATGCATTAATACTCATAATAAATATAATTATTGATTATTTGATGATATGTCGGAATGCAATTAATTTACTTAATGAGAAAATATAAGTAAAACGTCTATTAAAAGATATCGCCAATGGCAGCATTATTAAGGAATTATAATTATTGTTCTTTACTTTTTTTACGAGTAGCTCGACTCTTCGTAAGGTGAGCTTTTCTACTCGCCCCGGCGTCGGCGTCCTTGTCTTAACTTGGTTAAAGTTAATATTCAAAAGACTTTTAACTTCAAAATGACATCAGTTATTCACTTGAAACTTGGCATATACCGTTGTAATACAGCATCATGTGCAAGATTCCCCATAACTCAGTGTGCATTTTGACAGAGTTATGCTTCTTTTTCACATATATTTTCTGGTTAAAGTTTATATTCAAAAGTCTTGTAACTTCAAAACTACATATGAGGCGTGTCGTGGGAAAATCGTGTTTAACGCATGTGCGTAAAGTGTCGTTTTGAATTAGCCTGTGCAGTCCGCATAGGCTAATCCGGGACAACACTTTCCGCATACCATAGATGTATGTTTAGATGAGACTTCCTTGACAAATAAAATACCATAAAAGCGGAAAGTGTCGTCCAAGATTAGCCTGTGCGGACTGCACAGGCTATTCCGGGACGACATTTTACGCACATGCATTTTGCCCGGTTTTCCCACGACACGCCGCATATGTTATTCACTTGAAACTCGGAACATATCTTTGCCATCAACTCGAGCAGCAGGTGCAACATTTCCCGAAACTCTGTTTTGTATTTTGGCGTTATGTCCATTTGACATAGCTTTTTAGATTTAAGTTTTTGTTCAAACGTTTTATAACATCAAAACTTGATAGGTTATTCTCGTAAAACTTGGAATATACCTTTGTCATCAACTACAGCATCAGGTGTCATAGTGCCACAATCCACATGACACTGTTTTGTATTTTGAAAGAGGTATGCCCATTTTTCATATACATCTTGGGGTTAAAGGTTTTGTTTCAAATTCTTCTCACCTACATTATGTATTTACCGAGCCCGGCTAGCTCAGTTGGTAGAGCGCTGAACTGTCAATCCGGGGATCGTGAGTTCGAATCCCAGCCCGGTCACATAACTTGTGTGGGGATTGGTCATGAAATTATTTCTACGGCCATTCTCCCCCTACCTCTGATTCAAGTAGGGCAGTTGTCAGTTACTGGGATAAGTATGTGCACTTAGTACTGGTAAGCCGCTTAGATCGGCTAAGCTTGCCCAAGAAAAGTTTGAGTAGGTTAACTGACCGCCGTGATATGACAGAAATACTGTTAAAAACGGCGAAAAATCCAAATAAAAAAACAAACAAACAACATTAGGCATTCACCTGAAACCTGGCATAAATTGATAAAAGAAAAAAAAAAAACTTATCTTTGTTTTTCAACAAATGTATGTGCTTTCCACTTCCCAAAATATGTACCAACTGAAATACTTCGATTAGTCGAGCGCGCTGTCCTGTGACAGCTCTTATTTATTATAAGGTTAACCGTTGCAAACAGTCGTTTAACGCCTTGTTTGCCACAGTACACAATACCATATTTCTGCTGATACTTTCATGATTTCATTGATTGTATATAATGTTGCAATATATAGTTACACTTACGCGTGCTGTCTTTGATTAATTGGTTCATATTAAGACTACAACACTAATAACAAAAATAATGATTTGGAAGGATAAGTAAACAAATAGCGTAAAGCCTCGGTCGACAGTGTTGCCTCGGGTTGACAATACGCACTGTCACCCTCAAGGAAGGCAATATTTATATAATATCCGAGTATTCCGAAGGAGAACGAATACGTAACTTTTAGTTTTACCGATCCACTGCTTCGAAAACGTCCTTTAAAATCCATCAACAATAATTTTATTTCTCTTTCACATTTCCACGAAGCTGTATTTATTCTTGTCAACCGTGCTAACTAGAAAAGCGATTTGTGTTTGAAATCGCCATGTGTTGTCAGAACGTATGCGTTGAGTAAACGTAAATTTGTCTCCAAACCTGTATCCGACTATAAATATGTCACTTACCAAAATAATTTTATAATTCAAAGAAGCATGTCGTATTTAACTGTTTGTAACGTGATCTGTACATAAATAAAGTCTACAAGTTGCAACATGGCACACAACAATCCTGAAGTCCAGTGAAACTATGCTGTTTACATATTACATTGTTATTTATATCGATTAAACACTTTCCATCAACTGTATAATATTCCATTCGACAACTTACATAAGTGTGTAATGCTGATATTAAACTAATCCGCCTCAGAAACTTCCTATTGATCACGCCACCTTTGTTAGCATAACACGTCGAAAGTATATACACACTCGTGTTTACAATTAAGTTCAAGGTCAATGTCGTGTTCTGCGAATTATTCTAAAGTACGGGAGGCTGGTTTAGCAGTTAAATTTAAATAGTTAGTTAGGTGTTAAGCGGTGTGACAAGTATTAACGTATGCTTGCAAATTATTTATCACGTTAAGAATCGTCATATATATTAATATTTTGAGTGCGCGCACAGTTCCGCGGTCTTTGTGGTAGTATGTATAATAAGCAAATAATATAAATAGGTTTATAAAATAAAAATATTATTTAACAGCGTTCTGCACAATACAGTGATATATTTGAACTCGTACACAGCTGACATACATTGGACTCGCCTATCGGCTCGTCCGATATGGTATGTCAGCTGTTTCTCGTCCAAATATATCACCGTATTGTACAGACCACTGTTAATTAACCTAATATTATTAACTATAGTTATTATTAGCGTACGATGCATTTTATTTCTTAAAATAAAACAAGACAAACAATAAATGTTAATTTCAATATCGCATAAAAAAATGTATTTGTACAAGCAAACTTGTGGACTTTGATTGACATCTAATGGATTAAAATGGCTGCAATACAAGAACACAACGATATGTTTATAGAATCCTAAAAGTTATTTTGAACGGTGCACTAAAATGGATGATGTAAAGGAATGTTACGATTCATTTTTTGACAACAAATATCTGAGCACTAACGTAAGACAAAGCTAAATTATCTTGGCATGAAGATTTATAACCAAGATAATTTCAGGAAATAGCATCATAACAATTGCATAATGCGGTCCACAAATTGCACAGATAGCGAAATACCAGTTGTGGTTATAAGACAGATGCTGTTGACGCAAGACTTGGCTGTAGCAGACTATGGAACCCAGAAACCAAAAGCAGGTAGGTATATCCACTTTTCCCGAGATGCAGAGTAAAACAAATAGTTTACTTTGACTGAATGATTTTATGGTGCAGATACCTGCTAATGTGAGTGGCGCATACTTTACAATTAAACAGATGATGTATACATTTAATCAAATTGTCACGAAGAACAAACACTGTGCCATAAGTCTTGCGATTGCTTAATTAATTCCAATCGATTAGTTTAGCATTTTTGTTTCAGACTTGTCGTTTTGGCGACGTATGATTGGATTCAACCACTTCATTAGACAATTGAATGTCTGCAAAGAACAATAAACTGACTTATTATGTTATTGTTATTTGCTATTTTTAGTTAGCGTCAATCAGATTCCATTCTGTTCAAGTAAGTGTTAAGATCAACAGTGCATATAAGCAAATGTTATAAAATGTGTATACTGCTGGGTTTTTTTTTCTCTGACACTCAAACGATGTCATGTACATCGTTAATTTTTAAACCATTTCATCCATGCTTCAATGATCTTCAAACTTGGACGGAGGCCACGGGTGTCGAATCTAAGCCGTTTGATACGGCGAACACCTGAAGGCCACACACAATGTCAGACTGTCAAGGTTGAAAGGTCAATATCGAGTACATACAGTAACTGTTGCAACACTATATATAAAACAATAGTAGTTTAACGAAACACCTATGAAGATCAAAGTTTTGTTGTCAAACGGAAAAGGAAGTACTATAATTTGTTACTGATATCTTCTACTAACTTGTCGACGGATATTAATTAATATAATTGATGGTTTTCCGAATTAAACTAAATAATTGTCAAACTTTAATAACGTACTGTTTTTAAAACTGTGCTTTTAAAATGTTGGCTTACGTTGATCTATATGATGATTTGGTTTTCTGGTTACAACATATATAAATAGATGGTTGTTTATGGTATTACATGTACGTTTATAGTGCAAAAGCCACACCCCAACCAATAGTAAACGATGATTTGGTTTACTGGTTACAACATATATAAATAGATGGTTGTTTATGGTATTACATGTACGTTTATAGTGTAAAAGCCACACCCCAACCAAAAGTAAACGAACTTTCGAGTTTATTCCTATACATAAGTGTGTCACGTCAAACTTTAAATTGTTAATTTTAATTAGTAAATTAAGCCTGAATGCGTCAATTGCATGAGTATACTAATTTGTTTAACAGGAATTCATGAATATTAAATTTCAAACCCATCGTTTTTTGCCGAAAAGGATAATTATGAATTACGAATACCATTACATTGCTCGCTCCACACAGTGCTCGAGGCGCAGTAATTAATCAAACACGAACTGAGAAAATTGTGCACACGGCATCCGAGAAGCCAATAAATTGCGTCTGTCCCATGTTTTTTAAATTTATAATTTACTAAGTAGTATTAATTTACATTATGAAAATTTAAAACAAAATCCGTACTAATGTAATGATTGGCCTGATATTTGCGACACACGAAATATTAAACGAATATTTATTTTATTTACTTGAAGGTCATTAATGCCGATATTGTCATTAGGACGTATTGAGTTTTACTAGCAATGATCTTATTCATAATTTTGTTTGTGTGTAGTTGACATCGATTATTATCAACATAAAAACAATGTATTTCAACAATACTTTGATGTCTGGATTGCGGCATATTAAACTTGTTGAATAATTGGTTTGAAATGTGCAATATGATTTCATACATAAGTGTGCGATTTAAGAGTATATTATATCACATATTTATATACTTGATTGTTTTCTCTGCAAAAACCAATATACATTCTTATCAATGTGTTGTTTTAACCACTCATGCATTATATAATGAAGACTGACATTCAGTGCGACATGTTAATGCCATAGAAACCGGCAGTGAAGAAGTGTCGTCATACGAGCTTGCTTGGCAATATGTTTGTTAATTTTGGTTGTTTTGAAGGTTCTAGGCTAACAAACCGGACGAACGGAAAATCATAGAAATTGTTTTCGAGTGAATATTTTGGGGATATATTTACTTCAATAGAATAGATAGCAGATTATAAAATAGGTTGTAATTGTAGAGTAGCCCTTTTCGCAAATCCATACCACGTTAGCTACTTGTTTTACTCTGCAGACCACGAATAAGTAAACTTGAAACATGAAGGGGCAATCAATAAAGAGCAAAATCTCATTAATGTTTGCTTATCTTAAGCCTCACTCACA
This sequence comes from Congeria kusceri, assembly GCA_027627225.1. Classification (NCBI taxonomy): domain Eukaryota; kingdom Metazoa; phylum Mollusca; class Bivalvia; order Myida; family Dreissenidae; genus Congeria; species Congeria kusceri. The sequence continues at coordinate 97,004,353 of CM051025.1, forward strand.
CATTACCGATTTTACTGCCGTTCTTGTGCCGAGTATGTCCCGAATCAAATATGTCGGTTTAATATTCTGAGATTCGGGGCTCGAAATTCAATTTTTGATCAAAAGATCGAATATGGTCACGATAGCGTCACGACAGCATCACGACAGAGTTCTGATTTTCCCAAATGCGATCCGACAGAGTCCCGACAGTGTCCCGATAGCATCTCGGTAATCCCGACTCTTTGTAATTAGTTGTATCATAGCGCTGTCTGGACGCTGTCAGAAGCCAAAATCGGGAATCATTAATGGTGGTCGGTCAAAGTTCTGTCGGTGAATGACAAACGCAGACAAACACGCACAACACACACGGTATATACACCAGACGTGATATATGTATATATATGTTTATGCAATATCATTCCTGTTACACCGATATTGTTCGACATCGTCCCGAATTTGATCCGATATAGCCGGATCTATCCCGACAGAATCCCAACTATTTTAAAAATTCGGCTGAGTCTCCCGAATGTTAAGGGTAAACCTTTACTGTCGGGTGTGCTTAGCTGATCACGCCGAACGTGTCCCGATGATTCCCGATTCTCAGGACAGCGCTCCGAAAGCGTCCAGACAGCTCCCGACAGCGTCCCGATATTCCCGACATTTTTATTATTTGTATCGTAGCGCTGTCGGGACACTGTCGGGATCCATAATCGGGAATGTGTGGCTGAGGCTTAGACCTGCCGTCCACTACAGTCCCAATGCTTTGCGTAAGGGTTGCCTATAAAAATGTGCTAGATTTGGGAACCATTCGGAATAAAATGGGCGGAGCTTGGCCACCGTGCATGTATTCTCGGAGTGGCATACGACAGATTGCGGTATAAACCCCGAAACCTATCCGAAGTCACCGAATGCGACGCGGAAGAATGCCGACAGTTTAGGAATTAGCTTCCGAATGTTTTCCGGTCGTGCGAAAAGGTTGCGACAACATTGCAGAACGTGCTGAATAGTTGCCGATTTGTTGTTGACATAATGCTGTAATGTTGCCGATTGGAAGTTCGGGGTATATGAACGACGCCGAACGACGCCGAACTACAATCGGATTATCAATTGCCAGCCCGACAATGGATCTTTAGGTGCGTTCTCATTGCCCTTGATGTCATGCTTGTCTTGGCATTTCACCTGACACAGAGAAGAAGACATCATTGATTGAGGATTAAACAGTATTTAAGGATAACGCCCACAATTTTGGATGACATACCCCAGCCTCCAACGCCTCGCATTCAGAAAAAACAAACAAGGTCCCGTAACGCCCTTCCTGCTGGCCTAAAGCTTGCGAAGGCATAGAGTTACATGACATCCGTGGACACGTACGCCTCCTTGGTGTACGACCTCTGTACTTCTGTGCTGCTGTGGAAAGTGTCAGCCATTTTGTCCCAGAAGTGTCTACTCCCCAGCTTCAGGAGTATAATAATATTTTTTGGTCATTCCAAATACTCCAAAGGCCTGACATGAAATGGCCGCCAAATTTGAGAGAAGGTGGAATATGTCCCGTACTGTTGGCTTTAACTTGGCATTGCCTACTTTAATAGCAAAAAGAGCGTGATGATAATGGGCATCTCTTAGAGACTTTTTCATAGTGTTTTTATATCTCAGCTTGGGCTTTTAGGTTTTAGCCTTCAAGACCAAGACTAAGGATCATACCTTTTGTAATATCCAAAGGCTGACTTCCTAAAAACCTCACGCCAAACTTTTTCTTGAATAGCTTGTTCATGACTTGCACCATGATACGTGTTCAAATTGATGGCATCACTTCTGCTGTCGCTCTGTTATAGTTCGGGAAACACGATTTATGCTCGGCGTTCTTTTCGCTGACAATCGGCTTCTTCAGCGACGATTCGGCATCTTTCATTACATGATCGGCATAGCTGCCGCGTGTATACGCGAACAGAACTCTTCCACTCGTCGTCTTCGGAGAGCGTTCGACATCGATTCAGCTTCTTTCTGGGACCGCTTGGGGTGGCCGAACCGATTACGAAGCCTCGCAGAAGGCTTTCCGAAGATGCCGAGTCAATGGCGATGGTTTGCCGAAGACCCCGAAGCCGTCCCGAATAAAACATTCGGCGTCCAAATTTTAAAACTTTTAAAATATGGATGCCGAAGTTATTTCAATCCCAATCAGGCCCCGAAGTGCCAAGAAGGTTCCAGAATTGTTAAGGAAGGACAAGGAAGAGTTCCAGAATATCGCGAAGACATGCCGAAACACCCAGATTTTGCCAACTTCGCTTTCGGGAAATCTTCGGAGGCCTAGTGTACGGCCCTGATCAACGCCGACTTGTATGCTATACCGCGCATCATTAACATCACTTATGCCCTCGAAACTGTTAGTCGTTATCACCAGTCAGTTGGCTGATGAAGTTCATAGTAGATGGATGATAGCTCCCAGGGTGAAGCTTCTATACTTTGTTGTGTGAGAAAGAAAAAGGAAAAATATTTAATTATGATTAAAACCTCACAGATGAATTTTCATTCAAACTACACTTATGATTTATTTGCTTTTAGTTTATTTTCTCCCAGTTTTCTTGCACTGTTTTTCATTATTTCAAAGTATTTCGTGTCAGTAATTCTAAACTACAGGAGGAGATAACACATTTTCGAAGTCAAAATAAACATGCTAATAAAATACAAGTTACACCACAACCTTGTTTTACATTTTGATATTGGAAACTTAAACAAGGAATTAAACGTATCTCGTATCAGGTTTCGGATCAGAGCGGAAAACGAAAACAAGTATATATTTTTTCATGAATTCATCATGTGAATTGATTGCCTTTTCACATCACCGACACTCATTGTATTAAGTGCTGTTATATTGCAAATACCACTTAATAAGAAACTCTCAATACCCAAGGTGATTCATATCAGTCGCAGTCTCATGACGAAATCAATGCAAATACAATAAATAAACGATATATGTGAGGCGTTTCGTGGGAAAACCGGGCTTAATGCGTGTGCGTTAAGTGTCGTCCCGGATTAGCCGGTGCAGTCCGCACAGGCTAACCCAGGACTACACTTGCCGCTTTTATGGTATTTTCTGTTTCAATGAAGTCTCTTCTAAACATAAATCCACTGTAGGCGGAAAGTACCGTCCCGGATTAGCCTATGCGGACAGCACAGGCTGATCAAAGACGACACGTTACGCACATGCATTAAGCTCGTTTTTTCCACGATACGCCTCTTGAACTTAAGAGTTTCAGGCGATGAGATGCTTGTTGAATTAGATGTAATGATTTGTTAGAAGTTACAACGTAATTCGTGTCAAATATATATCGACAACACGTGACCAAAATAGTTTAATAACAGTTATATTTTCCTGTATATCAGTATTTGTGTTTGTGTTATTCATACAATTTATTACTCATACGCCTGTATCAGCCACATAATTAATTAAAAGCAATAGTGACTCTATTAGCTCAACTCTAAATTTAGGTTACGTAGCCAGATTAATTTCTACCATATTTTAAACAAGACCCATCTGATGAGGCAGTATAATAAACGAAACAAACCTAAACGTGTATAACCCAACGGCAGGCGATCTTAATTAAGTAGAATAAACGAAGCAAACCAAACGTGTGTAGCCCAACGAGAGGTGATCGTAATTAAAAAGAATAAACATCTACTTATGTTTTCCAACGGGAAAAAAGCTTAATTAGATCAAACAGATACGTTTTTACCAAAACCAACCATACCATCATATTATTAATATCTAGTTATAAACTTTATCTATATGAAACTCTATACGCATCAACAGATGAGTAGCCTGTTTTCAACCTCGCTTTGTTCTTTATTTAAAGCAAGTAACAATGTTACCCATACATCAAAGCACAATACACAGAACAAAAATGATTAAAACTTTGATTACCGCCTTTGAACGGTCATGATGGCAAAGGAATTGTGGGTTTAAACCGATTCAAAGGCATGCCGAACCTCACAATTGGCCCACAATAAATGACAATGCACTTCAAGGTAAATAACAATTAAATGCATAAAATTGCTATTCAAATTTAAATAGTATCGCAAGATATTACATTATTCAATTGAATTACAGTTATATAATTATTGCGTGTTCCAGCGTTTACAAGAGCAATTGAATAGAAACTGAGGCTCGATGAAATGGAGTGAAATCAGAATTCATCTACATCTCTTCTTATTAATACGAGTACATAATACACCATATTTTGTTGAGGGAGTGTTGACTTAGACACGCATGTGTGGAAATCAAATATTTATTGAAATAAATCATAACTGAATTGTATCTCCCAATATTTCATCGTTTAAGTAGTTCTTCTTGACTGTGCGTATAATAACAATTGCATTAGATTTTTATATAACATACTTGTCGTAACCTTTACGATACCGTATCATACGGTAAAATCCACTCTGCGTATAGCATGTTTTTGTACAATATCAATTTTTTATGACATGATAAGCATTCGTTAATCAATAAAACGATTTGGATAATTTATTTCGGGCTACTGACCCAGTTGTATCAGCACATTTGATATAATTATGTTATGCAAACTCTAGCTTCGACTGCTGTGCCGAAAAGCGATCAACATTTTCAGGTGCAACATAGTTTGTTTAGTTCAATTTCTTAAGTTCCATTAGGTCCAAAGATCCATGAGGACACCATATTTACATAAAGCAATAATATGGCAGGACAGAACAAAAAACTGAAATAAATAAACAAGTATGAAAAACTGTAAAACACGTTGCAACTACACATAAACAGATATATAAGTGATGGAGATGGCGCAATTATATTTTACTAAACAGGATAAAAATAGAGTACTGTAGTGTAACATATATGGTGGAGATATAACTATGAAGAGACACATGAAATAGAAATATGCATAAGCTTGAAAGCCTAACAACTTCATATAAATATTAGTCACATGATTAGTACATACCTTAACATTTTAAGTTACAATCTCAATACAGTGCATACATCGACAGATACTTACAGTTACAAAAGTATAACAACAGTCTGGTTAGAAAAAATAATCATATAAGCACTGTTTTCTTAACTCAAAGGAATAAAATATATACACGCCTAAATTTATATCCAACTTTTTGTTTTTTGTTTAAATAAAGTGTATGAATTTTTACATATTTGGCCTGGTGAGAAAATATCTGGGTATATCTCCTGCAAACGGCAGGCAATACTGACAATCTTCAGTTTAAGACACTAGTTTGAGTCGTTCGTGCATGTATCCTATATAAACGCCTTAAGTGCATATCACGTGTTTGGCATATTGGATACACAATTCAAACTTTTTTTACTTCAACAATGAACAACTTATTTTTGGATATTTATACATTTTGTTTACATTAAATTCTTAAACTGACAGACCCTTGCCTAATGTTATCTGTTTCAGTTTTCAGATTTAGGCGTTTTCTATGAATCTGATTTGTGAATTATATTAAACATGTTCCATGTGCGTCCTTAAGATAAGTACTTATAACAGAAAATACAACTGGCAAATTAGTCAACATGATATTTGTGACCCAATGATAGGGTGATTCATATATACAAGTTATAAGTTGTTGTGTGTATACACGAGTGAAATTGAAAATATCATATAATTAGACCATTGAGTGGGTATTTACGTTAACATTTAAGTTTTAAAAGTAGCTTTAAAGTAGCATCTCTTTACATCATAATACGCGAAAATATAAAAGTGGCATTCATAAGGATCAATAGTGATTTTCCCTGAAACACAGATCCTTTGTTATTGTTTAAAACACATTGGCTCCCTGAAAAATAAATATAGTTTGAAATCTGATTCATTATTTTTAATCTTGACGTTCCTAAAACAATACTGAACATTTTTCAAGAAAAAACGCTATGAAATAGCAGGTCTTACACTGTTCCCGTTATTTTTATTTCATTGAAAGTTGTTCGGGTTCAAAACCTTAGAGAAAACATACGCCATTAATTTCGATAAGTGCACTATTCATATATCATTATCTCATTTCATTATCACATACCATATATTGTATTGTCATTTATTATTAACGCTATAAATATGTATTTTTGTAATATGGATATAATGTGCAATACAAAGCAAAATACTGTTCAACTGATGCAGTTCAAGCTGTCAAAATTGCTTATGCTCTGTGATTCGGTGTGCTTAGCAGAAAGGTATTTATTTTAATACTGCCTTTTCCTCCAACGAAATATTGTTATGTGTCAAAGAGGGAGTACATTTACGATCGTTTCTCGTCATGGTATATCAATGAATATGTTACTTTACAATAACATGTGATTAAAATAAATTTAATTATAATCTCTTTTGATTCCTGTTAATTGTTGAACCATCTGATCATGCACCTGTTTGGTCTAAGGAATACTAATATGTTATTTAAATATAGAACCCTAACACGCAAACGATCAATCGCTTGACGTCCTTGGTTTGTACTTACCAACGTCAGTATTTATCGAACTGTCACATGGTATATGTGTTATTGATCCATTTTTGCATTCATTTTACATCATTGACTAAATTTATTCCAACAGTCATTTTTAAAAATTGTATTGATGCTACATCTTGAGTATGCAAATACATATTACCAATATATGGATATTTATATCGACGTCAATTGGACATTTGAAACGTTTTTTGTATGGCTGTATTTTATGAAACATAAATCGTATTGTATCTAATGTAAATATGTAGGCGTTTGTTTTTTGTTTTTAACACAAGTCAATTCATTCCGGAATGAGCAGACATATTGTAGACGGCTTATTTCAATTGCAATAGAACAACGTAGATTATCTTCAACCATTGCAAAATACGTAGGCGTCAATTCTATTCCAATTTAAACATAAAACTGTCTTGAAAAGGCTTAACAGTCCGCTGCAAAATAGAATTGCATATATCAGAACTTACATGGGGAAACAATGTATGAAATGTATAAACGATAACATCAACTTTAAACAGGTCTTTAAACACCTAACCACCGTTTTAATGTTTGTGTGTGTGTTTTATGTTTGTTTCGTGTTTTTGCGTTGTGGTTACTTGGTTTTCAAAATGGACTTCGAAAAGTTAAATAGAGTTTCTCCACTTCTAATGCAGCTGGTGTTTTAAGTGTGAATTTCTGAAGTGCATGTTACAAACGCTACTCCAGCATCACTCCTTTACTAGTTGTAACATCAATATCGTTCCCTTTATTAATAATAATGCTTTTGCTCACGCAATACACCACACATTTCACACACAGTAATGACCAAATAAGTTGCAGATGATATCACTGTAATCGTATTATTTTTGGTTTAAAATCAGCAAAATCGTTTTATTAAGTAACATTTTTTTTTTACGTATTCATGCTCTGCAATACCATACATATATATCTAAAGAACAAAATCTGACTGTCAGTTGTTTTAGATGTGTGTTGAATGTTGCACAGTCTGAGGTTTGCGAGTGATTCAAATACAGTGAGCGATTCGACGAGAAAGTTGCAGATATATTACCATCGTTATTCCATTTCGCATTATCTACAATACGTGATTGCACACAAACAACGGATATTAGTGTCAGAAGTACCGGTCCATACTAACCTTATTATGTGGCAGCAGCATCATGGACATCAATCATTAGGCCTGGACACAATCTATAGCGCGGTCAGTCATTAGGAGATCTACTTGTTATAGAAATCATGTCTGTAAATCAATATTGCCAAAGTCTTGTATACCCCGTATGTATCGCCCGTATGTTTATCCCGTATGTATATATGAGGAAAACAGTGTTGAAATTTTATGTTTATAGGAAAATATTGGAAGGACAGTTGCAAATTATGGCATATTTACTAATCTGACGCATACAATACAACAATCCAGCAAACGTTTATTGTAGCTACTAATTACTAAGACATATAGTATCTGCTTATAAATAGCGATTTTGCAATTCATTTGATGGCAAATATATTTTAAGCAGCTGTCGTTTTGTAAAAAAAATAACCCATGAAACACAGATAAACCTATTGCATAATAGTGGTACTATTTTCTGATTATGTGTCTTAGATAAATATTCTTTTTACACAAAGATATATGCACTACTTATTTTATCTTTTATCAGGGTTACTATTGATCATGTATTTATTTAAACATTTTTATTTATGTTTACCTTAAATATTAGTTTTACAGTAATCACTGTAAAGTCAGATTTGCTTGCCTTCATTCATATAATTTTAACTTGTGTAACTGATACTTTTTTAGATCTTCTTGTTATAACTATTTGATTAGACATTTGCAAAATCGTTTGAACGTATTTGAATTTTAAAAGCTTTAACAATTTTAAATAATATAAGCTGTTTTTAGAATACACGATCCCCCTATCGGACAATTTAATACAAAATGTATGTCAATTGGTAAATAAAAAACCTTTGTCTATACTCAAACAGAACACATGCAAGATTCTGGTTACTTTTACATTTGGGAATAATGTTAGTAAACATCACAGTTTATTTACATGTCATCAATAACCGTGTCCAGTCTAGCAATGTGATATTGGATGTCAAAAAGGATATATATCCAATAGATTACAAAGGAATTGATGTTTGAAACACTGGTAGTTATGTACCTGCTCAGTTCCATTATATCTTCATTTTTGTGTGTTGTTTTTCAAAATAATTTAGAATGTTGATGTTTGTGTTTATCATATTAAAATGAATATCATCAAATTCTGCAAATTGACCAGTATCATATTCCAAATATATAAGCTGCACTGTAACGTTGACTTATTTGAAACATGCTGCATTAAGTATGTTAACGAACCGCGATCGGCCGCGGACAATGTATCCCGTATACACATGTAGATGCGTAACACCTGCCTTGCGTAGAAGTTTTTTCCTGACTTGAAAGAATTCATGACTTGAAAGAATTCATGACTTGATACATGATATAAACCAGTTCCATACTTTCTGCATTCAGCTTTCCAAACAGTAAAATTAATTAATATGGAGTTGTTTCTGCTGAACACTTGAACAAAACAATAACAATGAGTAATTAAAAACATACACTACTTTTTCGTGAGTATTGCTGATTGTTATTTCTGCAACTTGTTTGTTGTATTGTGTTCGATCCAAATCATTATCAGTTAAGTGATAGTTTAATTATCACTATGCTATCGCTTATAAAAAAAAAGTTATGGCTAATTTTAGCTGAGGATTATTTGCAACACAATCAGAGCCTTTGTCAGTGCCATTAATGTCCGAGTGTAACCTGAAAACAAACACAAAGGGATGACTGAATGTGCATACTTATATTTATATATGTTGGTAAATTGATATTTGTTTCTCTAGCAATACAAATATTTGCTTTTTTTCTGATTGAAATCATTCACACAAAGCGGAAAATGAATATAAACAATCTGCAAACTGACTTCTCTGGTAAACAATAGAGTTCTTCTTGCAAATATTACAGAAGTACCTTAAGTTGTGGGTAAGCTTGCTATCAATGAAACATGGAACATTACATAGCATATATATTATACGGGTAAAAATAATTATAAATAATTATATATATTTATATAAATATTGCAAATGATAACGACTAAAATAATAAACAATGGCATATTTATTTCGGCATCAACAGTTATCTTTATTTATAGTGCGATTAAAAAATGGAACAAAAGAATTGAAATGATGTCGTATAAAATTATCATTGCTTATGAAATTGGGGATTACAGCTAATAGTACACTGGGTGACGGATTCTACAGATTTAAAATTGTAAAAGTATTTAACTCACAATTTAATTTCTTTTTCAATAGAACACATGTTTCAAATATATATATAATTAAAGCATAAGACATACGAAAATAAATGTGTTGAAATAAATGTATGGGCAAGAGCAATGCGAACATCAAAATACAGAAAATTACAGTGCTTTCATTTTATAGCATAATGAATCATTTTAGAACGTTAAGTCTATGTCTCGCTGTCAAATAGGTTCGTTTTGTTGTTGAATGTATTATGTCCTACGGTTAAGAATTCACGTAGTCTATCGTTACATCGTCCCGCCACTCATGTGCACAGAAACCCACCGCTGGCTGTATATGTTATTTAATATACAATAATTACTATTTAATAGAATTTAATTACATCTAAACTGACACACAATTGATAATGGACATGTATTATGGTCAACATAAGTACAAATCCTTTAAACTTTTAATTTCTATAATTTTATTACAGGTTATCATAAACAAACTTTTCAACTTACACCAGCAAAATTGTCCATTATGATAAAAAATAAATTTTGTATTTATTTAATAAACTATCATAATCCAAAAGTACAATAGTCTGTATCTTTTAATGCATATTTTCAATTTTTGAGGTGTTATTTTCATAGAGATATAGAAACAAAAGTTTAGTCTGGGAGTTCTATATCCTGAACGCATGTTCTTTCAACAGTTAGCGTATTATACAAGAAACATATCGTTACAATTCGCATATCTGGTTTCAAACATATGGTGAATGAGCAACAAGTTTTGACAAGACACTTCGTGTTATTTCAGAGAGTGGGCGGCATAGAGAACAATTTGTCTACCAAATAAATCCAATATGCCTATTGTGGTAGCATGTTTGGATTACATTATGTATGGAAATAAAATAAAATGTATAATCTTTTCACTATCAAGAAGATGTATTACCCACACAAGTTGCAATATAAGCAAAAGTAACAAATAATTTATATATGACATGCATATAGTGTTGGCCAATCCATTGCTCAAATGCATGGATGCTGTTTTCTATATTTGTTATAAATATTTAAACTTGACATGTAATTTACATTCTGGAATCAATCGTTAAAATGTATAATTTGGCATTGTATGCACATTATGTAAACTCTTACAGTAATAAATATCCATGAGAAGGATTAAATGATAAATAAATAACAAATATCTCATACATTTGCCTACGTGATTGATCAAATTACGTTTGTAAGAGGAACAAACACTTTAAAGAACATAATAAACAACATAATAAGAAGTCATAAGTACCAAACATAAATGTAAATATTTATTTGTTTCTTTTCAATTATTATCTGAGACTGGATTTGATTTAATGTATACCGAGATGTTTTTTATCGCTTTCAAAATATTGACAGAAAATGTTTGTGTTTTTAATACTTTTATGTGCGTCGTATTCGTAGATGAATTCATATTTTCAAAATATCTATAATTATGTACCCCTAACCGTTCAGCTACACAGACGCCGGTGCATTAAGTCACGCGCACTTAGATATTTTTTGCCTGTAAATGGCGATGGCGATATTCTGTCTGCAAACATATTGCACACTTATTTCAAGCATGACAGATTGAGAGATTTGATTATAGCTTGAAATGTGTTTGTTATACAAAACTTTGTTCGATGGAAATAGATAGTCATGTTGTAAGATGTTTATTATGTAAGACAAATAATACATAGTAGTATTGAATTCCCTTGTTGCAAAGTTAAACAATGTATTAAAAGGGTTACAGTTTACGGTATTTCATTGTGTTATTTTTTGCGAATTTGACATTAATAATAATATAATAATATTATTAATAACTATTTGAGAAAAATCCAAACGTTTGAAAGTAAAAAGTAGTTAGTGTTTTAAGCAGCACAAAACATACCAATAAATAATAATAATATGTAAGTTGATTGCATTGGATTGTTTCGTTATCAAAACAGTCTCAACTGACAACTGATATACATGTATGATAACTTCATCTATCAAGTAAACCACATATATTTGTATCTTATGTACAACATAATTACTATATAATTACTGTCGCAACAGTTATTATCTGTCAGAAAATTGACTGCAAATTTAGTCTCAACTAGAAACGCATTTGTGAAAACCTTATCGAAATCGACAAATGGCGACGTGGCCAATTATACATTCTAAATTGGCTAATTAATTTCATCAAATATCGCCTTAATATAAGTATTTTCCCGAAAGGAAAACTTTACACGTTGTCATCCGTCGGACAATTGACTAAGTGAAAACAACCAGGAAAAAATAACTTGGTCAATTATGTATTCTAAATTTCAGCAAATATTGCCTAAAGAAAGTATATCTACTACAGGAGAATGCACCTTTACACGTGATGCTCTAAATATCATCCGTCAGAAAGTTTACGGCGTATTGAGAACGACAAGACTATTATTATTATATAGTTAAATAGTTTATGAGATGTTGTCACTTATTTTGCAACCTTTCGTCTAGGCGTCATAAGGTTCATGAAGCTGAAGATTCTTAATATGTAATATTACTGTGTAAGGCTTAATTATCAATCATATCGTATTATCTATAATAATAATAATAATTATTATTATTATTATTAGTATTATTTATATTATTATTTATATTATTATTTATATTATTATTATTATTATTATTATTATTAGTAGTAGTAGTAGTAGTAGTAGTAGTAGTAGTATAACAACTATAAACAACATGTTACTTTGAAACTATGCTATTTATTCGATTCGTAACATGTTAAAATGTGCATATGTTAATGTTTTAATAAGTACTTACAGATATGATGGCTTGGTGCAAATCGTAGTTTATCAATCTTTAACTGTAGCTTTGATTTCACTTATGTATTTTTCAACAACTGATTTCTTACAAATGCGTTGTTTGGCATTTGTCATTCGATAAACAAACACATCTACAACTGTTAATAAATCAGGCTGGGTAAAATGAATGTTTGCTGATAAAGTGCCCTTGATGTTATTGCCCTTGACGTCATTGAAATTTTATTGTGTGCATTTCATATGAAATATTAATGTATACATCTGTTGTGTTCATACGCGATAAAAATCTGATTTCTTCGTGGTTTGTTTATGAACATGCAATTTCCATTATGTTTGAAATTGATGATGTCACAATCGGAAAGCTATATACAAACATGATATTATCTGGATGGAAAATGTCTGTGTTTGATTTCCGAATAACGCTTTAAGACCGTAGGTCATAAACCGTATCGAAAATCGGTAATGCTAGCAGAAATATAACATTGCTGATATTATAATAATAAAGTGGCACTCGTTAAATGTATTCATATTGATAATTAAATATCTATAAATATACATCGTTTACCTTGAATATGACGGTGATATAGGTCATACTGTTTTATAGAAGTAGTACGTGGCGCCGACGATGCAATACGTGTTGACGGGGTGACTTCCCTTAGTTCTACGTTGGTCTAAGTCCACGTGGATGTGTAAAGTGTATTCCAGTGTCGTAAATTGGCAGTTAAGGAGAAGATTCGAATAATACAAGTTTTTTGCTGTTAGAACAATGAGGTTGAATGACACAAAATAAATAAAAACAAATTATAAAATAAGAGAAAACACATACAAACTATTTGTATCATCGTCATCCTACCTAACTGAAACAGGTATTGTCTAACAACTGATAGTTAATTATAATGGTTAAATGCTCATATTTGGCTATAATCATACAGAAATGATTGTTTTGGTATTATAATATTTACTTAATAATACATCATTCTTAGTGCATATATTTGATGTATTATTTCAAACTAATAAGATCATTCGATCTAAAATAATGTTAACAAAGTCGATATTCTGGATGACAATACATACGATTATTCAAATGGTGAACGTGTATGGCGCTAACATACACTTTATTTATATATTCATTTACCAGTAATTTTGTCTAATTGTTGTATTTGATTTAACACGATCAAGACAAGAAGGAAATTAATAACCTCATATGAGGCGTGTCGTAGAAAAACCGGGCTTAATGCATGTGCGTAAAGTGTAGTCCTGGATTAGCCTGTGCAGCCCGCACATGCTAATCGAGGACGGCACTTTCCGCTTTATGGTATTTTCTGTTTCAAGGAAGTCTCTTCTGAACATAAATCCACTTTTGGCGGAAAGTGCCGTCCTGGATAAGCCTGTGCGGACTGTACAGCCTAATCCGGGACGACACTTTACGCACATGCATAAAGCTCTATTTTCCCACGACACGCCTCATATAAAGTTTAACATCCATTAAATTTTAAATATAGGAAACTTCAGTTGCATCAGCAGGAAATAAAATCTTATTTATTTAAGACGGTCCAAGTAACCAATGACCAATACGACACAACACAAAACGAGTAACACAAAACAAGAACAAAACACAACTATGATTAATGAGTAACCCCAATATTAATTCAAATTTGGGTCATCGCCTTGGAATGGTCAAAGCAAAACATAAATAGAACATTGAAAAATATTAAGTTATTAATAAAATACCAAAACGAAGTCTTATTAATGTCATGGAAACTATTGAGAGGTCACGAATATAATTCTTGTAGGCGAATAGCCAGAACAGCAATGAATGTATTTTATTATTGAGTAATCCCATTGCTATCCGTAAGGGGATTATATTTGCCTTGATCTGGCAATAAAACAGCCAGACTCGGATCTTTTTAGTAACGTGGGAAAATATTGTTATATTGTTATAAAATGCCTGGACAAGATAACATATACTCATCTCTCCATTATAAAATGAACTGACTCGAAATATATATATTGTAAATAAACAAAATGATAGTGAAATGAAGCATCTGAGTATCGTCATATAGGTATACTACAAGTGAAGGCAATACAACAAACTTACTTGCACACACTCACAATTGTATTGACTAATAATGACAAATAGAGGGACTTGTATTTTAGCAATACCAATATAACCGTCTAGAAATTTTGCGGTGCAAAGAAACCTACCTTGCATGTGTTGGTGTCTGGTTCGCAGACCGCCACCTGTGGTAATGTCATAATAGTATGGCAAGTATGCCCTTTAAATATTTATCTCATCGTCAATATCTGTGTAGCGACAAAAACGACAGAATCATCGAAAAAGCGTATTCCTGCCAACATCCTCTGGTTAAATTGTTTTTGTGTTAATTACGTCATCAAAGCATTCATACGATATTATACCAAATCTGTACATGTAGTCACATGTCACAAAACAATCATTTAACATTGCTTGTTATTCATGACGTACCGTTTGGGTCAAAAGTACATATACCCACAACAGCTAAAAATAGATGTGACTGCAGTCATAAAATTGTAGCCGCGGTTAAAGCTTTATGACTGCGGTCATAAATTTATCACTGCGGTTATATTTATAAATATAACAATTTGTAACAACAGTTATAAAATATGACTGTTGGTCCATTTTTCTGCCTGCAGTCACATTTATTTTCGTGGTTCAATTATCAACCAATCATTTTTCACAATATAAAACCAGATCGTTGACCATTTATTATTTTTAAAAATGATAAAATACACGATTAATTATGCAATCGAATTAAATATGATTGAAATAGATATTAAAATACTGTTCCTGCATTTTTGAATGCGTTATAATATTTTGATAATGTTAAATGAAATTTGATGTAAACAAGCATCCCGCAGCAAATACTTCATTCGAACAAATGGCGGCCCAATTCATCAACGAGCATTAGCAATTATTTTGTCGTGTGGTAGAACTCTACTTGGTGATCAAAGTTGCAATGTTTTAAACGACCCTCTGGTTACTCTTTTAAACTGTTACTACTGAATATTAGAAGAATGTGCTCAGAACACGCAAGGCTGGAGGAACTGGCAAACATTGTCGTCCGTATCATTGAATCAATCGAGAGTCATAAGGAGTGAGTTTATTTATATTTTTGTAATTTTTTTTATGCTCGGAGCTTCCATCAAATCTAATGAAATATACTCTATTTTTCAATTATGTTACTAGAATAAACAAAAGCGAGCATTCGTGCCACATAACTTGTGTGGAGATAAATGAGATTGGTTATGAACTGAAGTAATTTTCATTACTTCCATTAAATTCCGATTCAGTTACTGGCATAAGTAGGTGCACTTGGTAGTGGTAAACTGCTTTGATCGGCTAAGCTTGCCCAGAAAAAGTAGATTTACTGACCTCCGTTATATGACTGAAAATACTGTTAAATACAGCAAAAAATACAAACAAACAAGCAGGGTTACAAAATTGAAAAAGCAGTGGTAAAATAAACCTTACCCGTAATTGGGGGGGATTATATGAGTCGATACAATAATAACTATTATTATTACTATTATATCGAGTAATTATGTCAATGTCAATGACAAATATTATAATATAATAATATTAGTCATCATCATTGCCATGATCCAAAAAATTGTAGTGCATGCTACAACTTAGTGCAAACAAAAATAATTGTGTGTTTCAGGAAACGGTCTCAGAAAAGTTAGGTAGAATATGGATTTTATTGTGTTTTCAACTTAATAAAAAACCCACATTCTTGTCGAAAAACCTTGAAAATTATATAAAATACATGTATGACAATGGATTTCACGGAGAACAATCATCGCTAAAAACTTTAGGGTCTCTGGGTTTTTGCTGCCCAAAAGACAGATTTTTGTTTAGACCAAACAGTTGTGTTCATCGTGACATCATTATGAGTGCAACACATTTCCTTGAATGCATTTTCAATGCTGTGTTTTTACAATCGTAAAATACCTCATTACCTGTTGTTAATGCGATTGAATAAAAGTTTAATGAATGATAACCAACTTATTAAATAACACCAAATATCTTTGTTTCATTCATAAAAGTAGTGCGGTGAATGTTTACATGGCGAATTGGTATTGTGACGAATCTTCTCGAATGTGTAATAGGGATATCCTGTCATGTTATTGTTTAGTTACCAATATTGTACATAAACATAAGAACAGCACTTAACATTTTGTTGTAAAATGGACCAGAATATACAAAACATTATTGTTTGTTCGTGACCTTTAATGAATATTAGCATTGGCACTATATTAAATGTTCAATTTGGAAATACCAATTAACAGGGGATTTTACTGTAAAAAGGTAAAGATTTCATTATAACATGTTTTTGTTACCTTAAATTATGGAAACCTGTACAAGTAATGTAGATACTGTTAGATACTGTTATTTATTATGATAATCTTTTGTTTCATGTTTGTAAAATACAGCCTGGTTTGGTATTATGTTCTAGATAGAAATGATCATGATTTGCATTGCCGGCCAGTGGTCAGCGCTGCAATACTCATCAAAACTTAAAAGCATTCTCACTCTTACAACCAAACAGATGTAGTCATTAATATCATATGAATTTCATTTTATCTAGTTAACCATAGCATTCAGCTTTAACTCCACAACTCTCTTGCTGAAAAGGTGTTACACTGGTATCACACATTTATTAATAGTAAGGTCGCGGTGGCGTAGTGGATAATTTTGACAGAGTTATGGCCCCTTTTCAACTTAAAATTCCCTAAAAATTTGATTTCCGGACCATAACTCAAGAATGGCTTGACATATTCAAATAATTATTGAATTAATGTGTAGCATCATAAAATATGGGTCAAGTTCGACTTTGGTTGGTTACAAACCACTAAATTTTGACTGAGCTATGGCCCTTTATTTGACATGAAACTCCCTTTAAACATGGTTTCCTGACAATAACTCAACAATGGCTTGACATATTTAAATAATTATTGGTACGCATGTATAGCATCAGAAAATACAGGTCAAGCTTGACTTGGGTTTCAAACCACAAAATTTTGACACAGTTATGGCTCCTTTTTAGCTCGACATTTCGAAGAAAAGGCAAGCTATTCTACTCGCCCCGGCGTTGGCGTCGGCGTCCGAGCTAGTTTCTCGGTAAGCTAGTTTCTCAGGAATGGCTTGAGGGATTTCATTCAAACTTAAAACACTTATTCCCCACATTAAAGTACACCTACAGGCCAAGTTTGGTAAGTCTAGTTTGAAATTTGTAAAAATCATGGGCCTTTTTACACAAGCTATACGTGCAGGTTAAAGTTTTTCGGTAAGCTGGTTTCTCAAGAATGGCGTAAGGGATTTCATTCAAACTTAGAACACTTTCCCTATATTAAAATGAACTAATAGGCCAATTTTGATAACTCTAGTTTGAGATTTGTCAAAATAATGGGCCTTTTTACACTTAAAAATTTAATGAAAACAAACACAATTCTTTCGGAAATTTTATTAATCTATAAGAGATGAGAATTGTTATTCATAAATGTTAAAATGTTCAACTTCTGAACATCAAATAGATTACCATGAATATAATAAAATATATAGGCGTACGGTCATGCATTCAAATACAAAAGGGTATTTGATCATATAATTATAAACTTATCACTAGAAAATTGAAGGAACCACTCTTTTAGAATGTTAGAGGTTACATGTATGGTATATTCAGAGAAAGAGCTGCTATAATTCACTCAATCAATATAAGGTAAAGGATAACACAGATTAAGTTAGTTAATTATGTGGTTATGATCTTTGAATTCAAACGACATATGTGTAAATAACAACTACATTTATGCAAGAAATACTGACATTAAAGAATTATATACACGTGTATATGTCAGTAATTTACAAAACAACAACAGACAGTTATTTTATTGTAATAACCAAATCTAGTGTCGATCAATATAACTTAAAAATATTTCTTAATATAAATACAATTTATTATACACAACGTTATGATTTTATATTCCTTTTTAATTGTAAGCGGGTTTGTTTTGGTTTTTTTATATTTTATTTTAATTGCTATCTAATTGGGTTTAATTGGAAAATCTCGCGGGTAACATAACATCAAGACGTTAACATAATTAGGTCATGTCACAATTTTGAGTCCGGCATAGTCGACGGTCCATTAAATTTACTGTATTAAATCGGGAGTGAACTTCCAAAGTGGTAATTTTCGCTGTTTTAAAACAGTGAATTACCAATTTTATTTCACTTATATTTACCTATAAATCAGCGGAAATCATAAAATATATACTTGTTGAAAAGGTTTTGTTATAGATTTGAAATACTTCGTAGATTATCACATACATGTATTGCATTGTTAGGAAATACTGCCCAATACTACATGCGCAATACATTACACAGTGACCGAGTGTGCTATTTTAACTGAACCGATCAACCGATTTAATCTACAATTTAACCTAAGGTGCCAGTTATTGTCATTATATAACGCCTTAATATAGCCCATTGGATAAACAGCACTGATCAAGCGCATCAACGAAAGCCTATTCTTAAAATAGCGCGTTCAACCATTGTGTTAAGTATTTATGTTGGACAGGTTAATAGTTTCGTTAAATAAAATGGGGTAACACATAATTCTATACAGAGGCGGTGGCATAATGAATCAATCTAAGGATGTCTGAAAACATACAGCTTGAGGTGCGAACACACATAGAACAAAGCAGAAACTGTGTATAAGTAACATTGGAATGTAATGATCGATGACAAGATTGTAAATAACCGCATTGGAAATATCAATGCATCATCGTAAAATGCCTTTTCTTTTTAACAACATTGCATCCTCTCCGATGCATTGTTCTGTCTAACTTTTCGCATACATTTGGTAGAAATAATATGTATTTGGAAGATTAATCGCAATAAAGCTAATGTCATGAAGGAGTACCACATGACAAAGCTGTGGATTACTAAGGACTTTTATTAGTATGAGCTTTTTTCTAATGTATATGTGTCAGATACTTTGCTTCCAATTTCCATGTTTTTGCCGAGGTTGATGAGTATGCCTATATGACAAGCTAGTATGGAATAATGTAAACGATTGCTGCGCCAGTTGTTGACGTTTGTCATTCAAATTTGCACATACTTAGATGTATACTTAGCACGTTCCATTGGAGAACATAATACATGTACTTCCAATGTAAACGGTAATACACTGTCTTCGTAATCATTAAAAGCAACAAACATCGCTAAAGAAATCGTTACTCGTGTTACAACGGGAGTTTTCACTAATGAGCTGCGTGCCGTTGTGTTTTAAGTTAAGTATACAATTATATGAACCAAGTCGCAAAAGAACTTTCAATCAAAATAACGATGCTTAAGGAATATCTATAAAAAAAACGTGAACAACAATCAGAATGACATTGAATTCAGGTATAAAACATGAAAATATGGGCTACTCGTATTATCATAACATATTTATAATATGTTATACTGATTTTATAAACTGAGGAGACATAACGCACTGATGAAATAAACATGGTTACTTAAGACATCTTCTAAACTTTACAGAATTTTCTGAACTTCACCAACAATGAAACACGATTGTTTTATAATCGTCACTTAGTGATACGTGTATCTTGGGATTGGTATACATTTTTACTGAAATAATACTTACTATTCAACGCACTAGACTATCGCGTAATGCGACACATCAGGTGTTCACATATGTTCACGTACAAGTCATATGTCACCATTCGAAATGCAGGGCACTTTCATAGTCGTACTTCAGAAAACAAACTGATTCACCATATTGCAAACAGTCAAATCACATGTAACTTACGTTTCGCGATCCAACAATGTAAATTTTTAATTCTCATAAATTGTACATTTGCTTCATTTTACTAGCAATATAATTTTATCACCGTTTGTCGATGTTCTGCTAATAACTCAACGAGACAATGTGACAACATGTATAATTTACATATTAACTCGATATTCCAGCCTTCATCACGCATACGGAATGTCTTTTATTTCCGTATATTTGTATAACATTTTCTTGCGTGGTATTGTTAAAAGGCACGTCGGTTGTATTTACTACAGCCTTGTTATCTACACATTCATCTACAAACTAAAGCCAAGATCGCGAATGTCATGACCGGAAATACGTGAGTGTGCATTCGAAATCCGCCACTGTCTTGATCAGTCCGTATCGACTCGCTCTGAGCATCCTTGCCAGACCCTGAAAGGAAAAATATCAACTGTAAATCAAATACGCATCAGCAGTTAAATCAAATGTAAACGATAATGACTCCGCGGTTGCATCAGCAGTTAAATCAAATGTAAGATAATGACTCAGCGGTTGCATCAGCAGTTAAGTCAAATGTAAACGATAATGACACCGCAGTTGCATCAGCAGTGAAATCAAATGTGAACAATTATGAACCTCTGGTTGCATCAGCAAGCAGTGAAATCATATGTAAACAATTATGACACTCTGGTGCCCTCATCAAGCAGTTAAATCAAATGTAAACAAGTATTACACTCTGGTTTCACCAGCAGTTAAATAAAATATAAACTTGTAAGGCACTATGGTTACATCAGCAAATAAATGAAATGTAAACGAGTATGGCACTCCAGTTGCATCAGAAGTAAAAAGATAAACCAGAAATGCACTATGATTACATCAATATTTAAATCGAATGTAAACAAGTAGGACACTCTGGTTGCATCAGCATTAAATCAAACGTAAACACGGTTTACATTGGCTGCATCAGAAGTAGAATCAAATGTAAACAAGTATGACACCCTAGTTGTATCAGCAGGTAAATCAATCGAAAAGAAGAATGATGCTCCGGTTGCATCAAATTAGATAAAAATTAAACAAGTAGGGCACACCGTTTGCTTCAGCAGTTAAAGTGTGTATGTACGATCTTACAACAGACAAGTGTCATACATACTATTAACAAAATAAAGTTAATTAACATATATTATCATTTTAAAATGGAATCAAAGTTAAGAACAACCATTTTTTTAAAACGCACAATAAGCTAGTTTTTACTAAATAGTTTTCGTCTGTACAAGCGAAAACTCAGATACATGTATATACGTTGACTTGACAGTTGATTTAGGTTACACAACACTATTAAATGATGCAAAAGTCGACACTAGTACTTGTTGATTTATTTCATACCAAAGTGTTTCTTTTGTCTTGTTTATGTTTTTCTGGTTGCTTTCAAGTTTTATTGTTACTTTCATCTGCTTATTATGAAAATAATTAATATGAACGATCGTACATACACACTAAATCAAACGTAAACAAATATGACATCCTGACTGCACCAGTAGTAATTATAGAAACAGAATCCAGCTAACAGAAAAAAACAACACAAAATCAACAACACCAATGCCATTAAGCGAGAACAAAATTAAACATGTTCCTTACCTCGTCTTGTCAAATTATCTTTGTCAGCTGTAATAAAAAGAAATGCATATAACTGTATAGGACTATGAGAAACCGATAGTAATGAAAAGTATTAATAATGTCTAAATGAATGTCAGTAGATTTAGTTAGATTCGAAGGAATTATAATTTCAAAAACATCATAGGCGTTTTATGTAAATGAAAGAAGAACAGAAATCACTTATAACGTCATTTATTTTATGCTTTCCAGTAATTTATAGCAAATTGATCAGTGAACTCAAATTGGTAATTCACTGTTAAAACTTTGAAAATTATCACTCCGCCACCCGTGAAAATATAATTTAAATGGTCACTAGTGAATTAAAATCGATATTCTATTTTAACCAACATATACGTATCCTCTATTTGTATTGCGTTTCTAATTACAATTATTGGAACACTTCTATCAAAATCATTACTGTAATAATATCACATGAAAAGGGAAACGTACTATTTAAAATGTGGATTTTAACGCTATTCACAGCCAAATCGGAACTCCTGCAGACATAATCCCCATTATCTTCCAGTCGACTCTTGTCTATAATCAATTCGCTGACATAATATTTGCCTTCAAACGACTCGTGCTTCAAAATTTCCACTCGACCTTTCCACTTATCATCTGCTGTGTGAATCCTGTTTCCGTCGTAAAACCAGTCGACTGCTTCCGGCGCCCGGTAAGCTCCTGTCGCATTGCAAATCAGGTGGATCTCAGTTCCCATATTCACGTACGTGTTGCCAATGATTTGCAATTCTGCAACGAAAAGATACAACATAGTGCATTCAGACTTACATGTCTCTCAATAGTTTGTATTTTGCAACAGAGATTATTAGTACAAAAACGCATGAGTTAACTGTAATTAAACGACATACTGGAAAACTTCATGCATAGCAAATTAATCCATACTAATACGAATATAAAATTTTAGTATACTCAGTATGCGAAATATTGCATACTGCACACTGAATGGAAGTTTGTTAACGATCAAGGCGTGGAAACCTGAAAGAGAACTAATTCAATAAATCATATAACATAACATAAAACGAAAAGCAAAGCACTACACAGCACATCTGTAACAATAATGCATATTAAAACCATCTGAAAGTATACTTTGTCAATGGCGAATATTTGTTTATGTAAATTTACGTAAGAACATTTATAGTTAAAATAAATTAGTCTTGGCGATCAAACAGAAAATCAGAAGACTATAAATCCCTTGGAAATAAAGATGTTACAAGAAAAGCCATTCGCTTTACAACCACTAGCAAATGAATGTGCAAAACGGAAAGTAACCTGATTGTAAACTGCACCCATATATTTGGTGTAAAAACGATATATTAACACACATGTTAAAATGCGTTAGTATTAACTGGTTTAACTGAAAGATATATAGCAGAACTTTGTTCAGATAAGAAGTGTGAATAAGGTTTGTTTATTACGTGTTTATCGTACCGAAGTTATGCAAAGGGATATTGAAGCGTGGTTTCATGGCGATACTGCATGCAGAACAAGGAACGTTAGCAATGTACGACATGCGTTGAGACAGGAATATCATTCTCGCTTTTTACTCAGGTTTCAGTTGTTAGTATAAATAGTGTTGCCAACACCTGTTCTTAACTATGAACCTGTTACAGGAATTCGTGGCATGGCTTGTGTAAAGGGATATAAACATTAGTCAAACGACCAACCGTTAATTAATGTGCCATTTTTTCTAAGTCTCTTTCCTGGTGCTTTAAAACATAATACGTATCATTTTGTCTTTTTTACAACACTGACAAAATACCTGTCTCAAAGTCTATCGCGTCATTGGATAGTACAGGAGTCTGTTTACCTGGTCGCATCTCCGATTTCTCTGTAAAGGAACAAGGTTTTTAGCGTTAACATACCATAATAAAATAGCACTTCTAATAACATGTAAATATGTAAGAATGCAATATTTAAATGCCAGTAGGATTCTTGGTACTACCGGAATGTTGTAAACTGCAAATTGTGCGGCAATTGTTCTTATATAATTGTCAGCAACAAGGGTGTGGTTTGCTAACAATGCACCAAAGACAGTATGTTTTATTGTTAAAAATATTATTAAATATAATTATTACGTGGTTGTTTTCTTAACAATTATAACACCCGTGTGTCTTTTCTTTAATCTAATTGCAACATAAATAACGACTTTGTACGAAATTGTGTAGCATTGGTTGAAATAAAATAGCTGTTTTGACAACGTTCATAAACGTGAGTGGTTTGTATTTGCGTGTAGTTTATTTGTATTTCGTTCCTACGAAATTGTGTAGCATTGTCAAGAAAAAAAATCAAATTGGCCAATTTTCGCGCCTTATTTTGTGTATTGTAACATACGTTCTTGTCGAAGACAGTTTGTAGCAATTTCTAAACAATATAAAACAAAATGTGTGTCTTAACAAAGCTTAAAAACGCTTGTATTTAATTTTGTATGATGGCAACAAAATACCAAAGACCTTTTGTAGCTTTATTAAAACAATTTTAATGGTTATTTGTTTCTTAACAATTCTAATACATGCGTGTCTTATTTTTGACGGCAACTATTTTTTCTTTCCATGATATATTCTGGCATTTTCAAAAACGATATAAACGGTTAAATCGATTCTTAATAACGCGATGTATTGTTAACAACATTTTGTAGCATTGCCATAAACTTGTATTTTATTATACAAATTTTTTTAACTGCAAAAATGTATCTTACCAACGACATTTAATGTGACATATTGAGCAATAAGGTGATTCGCGCTGATTTGACACTCGTACAGTCCAGCGTGTCGTGGTTTCACATTTTTAATTAACAAATCCCACGTGCTACTAGTCTTCGTGATCTGAGAGTGATCGATCGACATTTCGTCGTCCTGCGAGAAAGACATTTCACCAATTGTCAACGGATAATCTTCGTTCATTTTTCTCCAAACCACCTGAAATAAAAATCTTCGAGGTTGCATCCAGTAATTATTAATGTGTACAAAAATAAAGTTCATCATTTGGCTAGTTTACGTAGGCTATGTTCTTTTGTCCCAAATAACAAGTTGTACAAGTGCAAATTGTCTGAGAATTAACTCAGAAGAACATTCGGTACTGCTCTGTAATCTAGTGAAATGCAATAACGAGTTAGCAAACGATGTCGTACTGTTTCTAATATATGTGTTATATTGACAATCAGGCAAAACGTTACGGTTATCTTGGAGTTTGAAATGGACTCCTGCTACGCTACCAACGCAGACGGGAGATTACTTATGCATATATTGTAAAGAATAAGCTCTAAATCATAACTTTGTTATTAGCCGTCATAGTCTCAGAATTCCTTGAGCTAGAGTGGTAATTGAATCATGTATGCATGGAGAATTGTATCGGTATTACGAAAACGACGGTCATAACTTGTTTTGTTCGGATAAAAGTAGGCGCTCTACTAGCAACAGTTTTCTTCGAAAGTGTACTCATGGTACAAAATTAAGTGTAAAAACGCAAATAAACAATACTAAATAAACCAATTATTGATTATACACATCGAATTGCCTAAAAGGACGTATGCAGAATTGACAGATCAATATTTTACGTATTGCATAAACTAATTTTGTTTTATGTTGAAATACAGTTTGTTTTCAAGTTATACATAAATAATGAACATTTTTACAATTACTGTTAAGTTTCTTAACATAGTAATGTTGTCTTATGATTAATGCATAAATTGTCAACATGCGTTACTTTCAGTGTAACATAAGTGCCTTGTTGGAACACGATTGCAATCCATTGAAATAAATTTCAAAGCACTTAAATCTGCCAGTTGATTAGGGGTACAGAAGCACTTGTTTGGATTGCACAGACATATGTCGAGCTCATTCAAACACGGGCATTAAACACAAACATCTAAGTAGACAAATACATAACACAACTGTGATTTTCCGGTTCTCATGCTATCGACATGTATCTATCCTAACCAAGGTCTATGGAGAGTTAATATATAGAAAAAGTGTACTGGTTAGGAAAGTAATAAAGTATTCCGTGTAAGTCTAGATATCAAACGTGATAAACTAGTTAATAAAACAAGACAGTGTGATTTGCCCAATTTTCACGACAAGAATTAAGAGTCTGTAGAACAAAACAATGTAGTTATTTGTTAATGCGTAAATATTTATCTAAACTGGTAATTTAAAAATGCATTTAATTGTAGAGTACAACACACTTTTTTTGCGAAAACGGTAATGTTATGTATATCATAAATAGTATTAATATGTTGGATTAATTTAAACAGTAACCTTTGATAAACCCTGGCCAGCATTTTCGCAAACACATTGCATTTATAATGTTTCCTGACCATTAAAGAAGCAACATACTTATACTTAATTAAACCTCTTTCAAAGGCTGAAGCGTTTTGCAATGCGATGCATTCAGCAAGATTTGTACGTTGAGCAAAGTTTAAGCCGCATGCTTACATGCAAAGGTTCATCAAAGGTAAGTCGTAAGGAATGGACAAACCTGGCTATACAAGTCACAAGACAATATGTAGCCTACCACGTTTACCATTTTCGGTCCTAGGTTCGCTATTCGACACTTAAGTTTGGCCAAGTCTCCTTCACGAACCGTAATGTTTGTAGGAGCCTTCAGAAAGTACGGTTCACCAAAATCGTCGTCATTTTGGAGTATATCACTTGCCCCTGAAAAGCAGCAAAATAGTCGTATTTCTATTTATTCCCATATACTGTACATACATAAATTTTCTAATAGATAAGTCTTTTAACTGATAATAACATGAATTGTTATATAAACATTCAATGTTATTAATTTTTTATTAAGAATATATAACACACAATCTGCTTCATTTCAAGAAAGACAGGTAATGAAACAAATTCTGAAGTGATACATTATGTCTGAAATACACACTAAATGGAAATCAGTCATTGAACAATTGTAAGTTACTGCAGTTAAAATTTATATAATTAAATCAGGCAATGTTTATTTCAGGGGAAGTATTTAACAAATGATTGTAAAGGAACTATTATGTTGTTTTAGTCTGTGTGTGTGTGTTTCAATATAGTGTTATTCACAAAATGAAAGAAACAATTCCGGGCTGTAATTAGATACCGTATTTATAAAATAAAGCAAATAACAACTCCGGCAATTGAAGCTCGACTTCTAAGTGCCATAAATCTGCCATCGTCCAGTGCCCCTTACGGGAATATTACGTACAATCAATATATTGATGTTGCTGATAGAATCCGGTAATGCAACTGTAACAACCGCAATGAATAGATCATGAAAATTGTTAGCGTCAGAGTCATTGAAATAGCATTTGAATCCTCCAATAACGAGCTGAGTGTCATGTCAAGTGCAATATTTAATTATATTGAATGAAGCTATCGGATGGCGCATATACATGAGTCAACACGTGACTAATATGCGTGGTTTAGTCACATACAGCAAACGCCACTAGTCATTCGTTAACGCCATACAAATGTAGATTTCAAACTCTATGCTTTCTGTTAAAAAATGGCTTTAAGGACGGAAATATATTAAATTTGATATTTCAAGGCATGTTAACATAATAACATGGTTTCATATCCCACGCGTAAATGTATCCGCAGAATACATATCACTTCAATCCAAATCAAGTAAATGTGATTAAATGAAGAAATAAAAAGTCAGTTATTCAATTTTTCCGGAAATATATGGTCATTTCTAAGCTTTTTCTAGTTTACTTAATTTCCCTCGGGGCTAATTAAAAGACCGGGGGAACTTTTAATTACTGAAATGCGTTGAAAATTGCAAATGATGGGCAGTGAACGATTTTCTGTATTTAATAACGTTTCAACACTAGCGACATGTCGGGCGATCAACAGAATAAATAAGTTACAGGTGCTTAAAGATGTATGCTTTTCGGATGGTTGACGGTTGTACTGCATTTGCTCTAATTTAGTCAGCATTTCCTGATGAGATAGTAACAGGAGAAAATTCATAGCTGAACAAACTGATTTATTTGGTTACACTATTGACTACAACTAGATTCTGAATTCTGAAAGCATGCAATGCTGTTTAAATCACAAAAACAATTCAAATGCCCGTGCATGCATTTTTAAAACACTTAATTTCGATCAAACACGAACTTTTGTTTATTTTACTGACCTTACTTACCAATTTTAAAGACACTAAATCCCAACTGATCATACAATGTGCATAATAGTCTACAACGAGATAGAGTGCCAAGGAAAGCACTTTGAACAATTGCGACATTGATGTCATGAAAACGGAACATAACATCATAAAGTGCCGCATTACTGTAAAATGTATTATTTTAATTTGAGTGTAATGTAATTATCGCTTGTTATAATTTATTGACAGCAAACAAGCGTGACGTTTATATTGATATAATATCATTATTTTCCGTCGTCAATGATAAGTTTTATTTTCTCTATTCCGAACTTAACAAACGGGCTCATTTTATTTCTTTTTCACATTATGCTATTCAACAGCACACTATTTTGCATAGACAACAAAATAACTGACTAGGATTGTATAACTTTATCAACAACGATATTTTGTATTGGAAAAAAAAACAACAGCCAGAACTTGCTGAATGTTTGTCCACAGTTTTCCTGAAAACATGTGTTTAACATGTTGTTTTCTCAGTGTACGTTTAAGAAGTCATTTACAAATGCATACGAACGTTTAACAGGAATTCATTGGGATTTACCAAAGTTTATTTTTGTATTAATGTCATGTTCAGTGTCAACAAACTGTCGTTATCAGAATATGTAAATTACGTATACAATGTTTTTTAAGTAGGGCATGTCATCAAAAATTATTGTTTATAATGATGCAGTCATGAACAACAAGATTCAAGAACGACAGCTGAATCAAGTGTCAGACACACATACATAATAATTACCTTATTCTCGTTTGGCTTGAAAAAAAAACAACGTTAAAAGACAAGTAACAAGTATATATAGTGTCAAACGCGTTCACTTCGCACCCACGTGTTACACTCGTTAGTAAAGATTAATTCGTTCTCAAGATAGGAAGGAGCCTAATTTCATAAGGCACTAAGCGTGTCATTGGGTGTTTGTTTTAAGCGTTAGCCGTGTGGTTTATCGTTTATCAATGTGGTAATATTAGTTAGAAATTCAGAGAGGTTGCGACTGTGTTGATTAAGGATCGATACAAAGTTTTTTAAATACACAAAGTGCTATTTTATCAGGTAGGTAGGTTTTGCAGGTATATTATATTGCTAAAAACATAAATTATTGTAATGGTGCACAAAAAATAAACAATACACATGTAACTAAACATTGTTATTTGTAATCACAGACCAGGTATCGAAGGTCCACAATTAGGCCAGAGTTTTTTTAATTAATTGATTCTCAGATATTTTGGGAAAAGTGTCCGGTTAAAAAAATTAACACAGACTTGAGTAAAATAATGACTAGAATTTTACAAATGAAAATTGGCAGTTTTATTACAATCTTTATGAATTATTACTTAAAAAATGATAGTATATACACAAAATAACTTATTCACTGCATGATAACCATGACATTAATACCAATAATAATGACATTTTTTTTAGATTAATACTATTGTATTGCCTTTTTCATAATATATATACAAATGATAAACAAATGTGCAAATACAGCATAAAGTATACATAGTACATAATCAACATAGAGAAATGTGTCAAAAAAAGCAAAAGGGTTGGGTCACAAGTTTTAACAACATTAGATGACGACCCTTCCCAAGAATTTCCGGACTGGTTCGTTATAAATGCATTTATATAGATTTATAATATGCACAACATTAATGTACAATGAGATATGTTAGTATGTAAATATATATTGGCAAATGACAAAAAGTGAAACAAAATGATTTCATATTCCATGCAGTATATTATACCGTGTATTTATTAGAACGACAAGAAGAAAGGGAAGAAAAAGGAATGTATAAATGATTGTAAATACATGAAATAATTATAAATAATTATAAACAATTGATCCACACCACCCAGCTCAACATTGCTTAGATACAAGATAAGTTGCAGCGAAAATATGTGAATTCTAGTAATAAAAATATACTTATGTAATTATAATAAATTCGCGAATCTATTCGAAGTTTGTATATATCGTTTGTTCCAGAAATAATCAGACAATCCTGGAATACCAAATAATAGTTTGTTTGCACTAAGGGGATGAACGAGAACGAGTCGTTGCTCTGAGTAGAGCGGACATTTGAAAAAGAAATGATCGGTATCTTCGACGGGACTATTACATACACATATCGGATTTTCACGTAGGTGATTGGAATGTAAATCGGCATTTTAATCACTACATTGGTTTCTTAACCGTGCATGTAGAATTTGTTGTTTTCTTTCACCAATATGAAAAAATGAAGGAACTGTAGGAGGATTAAACATTTGTTTAATTGTGTTTTTTAAAGCCTGATAGCGTAGATATCTAGCGAGTGTCAACATCAAGATCATTCCAAAGCTTAATCGACGAAAGAATAGTAGAATTCGAATAGATCGCTAGTCTGCGGGCAACTGTTGCGTAATTGCCACTATTTCGTAACAAATAAGGAATGTTGTCAGACGGTGCTGGCAAAAGATTGTTTAGATACTGCGGTAAGAGACCTTTATTGTGTTTATATACTAAAACAAGTTTTTGTATTTTTCGTCTGTCATTTAGAGAAACCCAACCGAATTCTTTTAGAAGAAGAGTAGTTATAGTTGGCTTTGTTAATCCTGTGACAATTCGAACTGCATCCAATTGAATTGTATATAATAATTCTGTTTCATATCTTGAACCATTGTCCCAAACTATAGACGCGTATTCTAAAATGGGTCTTAAATATAAAATGTATATATGATTAAGAGGTTCGCGTTTGAGTTTATATTTTAACATTCGCATGGACCCAAGTACTTTTGAAGCCGATTGTGTAATATTGTCAATGTGTTTATGTCACGAACCATCTTCGCTAAGTGTTAGACCGAGATGCTTGTGGAATTTCACAAAGGATAATTGAGTTTCGTCGAATATTAAGTTGGGACGGTTTTGATTTTTTGAAAGGGTGAACAATATTACTTCCGTCTTAGAGGGGTTAAAATTAACAAGCCATTTCTTGGTCCATTGACTTATACAGTTAAGGTCATGATTTAGAATCGTTCAATAAGAGCATTGTCATTAGAGGAAAAAGATAGTGAACTGTCGTCAGCAAATAAGCGACTAATGCTGATAAGTGATTCAGAGATATCGTTAACATATATTTAAAAAAATAGTGGCCCTAATACTGAACCCTGTGGAACCCCAGTATTTATATTTTTTTGATCGAGAAAAAGACGACCCAATGAATACTTTTTGGGATCTGTTTGCCAAATAACTGGATATCCATTCAATGATATTCCCAGAAAAGCCTAGTTCTTTAAGTTTTTGTATAAGGCTTTTGTGCCAAACTCTATCAAATGCCTTACTCATATCGCAATAAACAATACAAGTTGATTTTGTTTTATCAAAAGATTTACATATTTGATTATACATGTCAATTAATTGGTAAACTGTAGAATGTCCTGGTAAAAAGCCTGACTGATTTTTGTAAATAAGTTGATTTATGTGTAAATAGTTGTAAAGGTATTTGAAAACTACCCTCTCAAATACTTTGCCAACACAACCTATGAGAGATATGGGTCAATAATTCGAAGGAATAAATTTTTCACCTTTTATAAATAGGGGCATAACATTGGTTTCTTTCCAGCAAGATGGAAACATATTTTCACGAATCGATCTGTTAAAGAGTATAGACAGTGGCTTACTTATTGATTTAGATGTTTCTTTTAACATTTTATGGCTGATACCATCAGGCCATTAGCTTTGTTGATGTCTAAGTTACTTATAACATCGATTACATCCTGTTCGGATATAATTATGTTGTCAAGAATAATACTTGTTTTGCTGTTGAATGGAGGTAAGTCATGGTTAGTTTCATCAATTGTAGATATAGAGGCAAAGTAATCGTTAAGTGTATTGGCCTTTTCTATCTCTGACACTGAGTACGATTCATCTGGATTCAATAACGGAAGTATGCTGCTGCAATTGTGTGGATTTTCTTTGACTAGCATTTTGACCGTTTTCCAGTATTTACGAGGATTACTTGTTTTACAATCAGCAAGTCCATTTTCTAGAGTATTTAAAAGGCATTCTTTTGCGTGTTTGTTCATATTGTTAACTTTATTTGTTAGATTTTTGTAACTGGACCAGTCAGACAATTTACCGGACTTTATAGCAAAATGCTTTTGTCTATCTCTTTGGAGTGAGGTTTTGCGAATTAATGAATTATACCAAGGACGGTCGTTAGGTCGTATAGTAACATTTGATGATGGAATAAAAGAAGAAGGTACTTCATGAAAAGTGTGTGTAAATCTAGCAAAAGTTTGATCTAGATCACCCGTATTTAAAAAGGTCCAATCGTATGACATAATGGCAGCATTTAACTGACTGAAATTTGCATTCTTGTAGCGCCATACTTTTCTTTTATAAGGAGCCATTTCGTTAAAATCGATGTCAATATATATGTATGTGCCATAGTAATCACTTACTGACTTATCAGTTTTAAGGATTCCCGAATGTAAATGCTGCACTGTGTTCGTTATTGCAATGGGATTTAACAATGTACGAATGTGTTCTGTTACTCGGGTTGGTTCGTTTATTACGTTTGTCATGTTGCTCTGATAAAGCATATCTTTAAATGTATGATTGGATGGATTCAGTTGATTTTCATTGATGTCGCCAACAATAATAATGTTATTACAACGATCATGAGCTATATATACTTATTTGGAATCGATCCCAAAATTCAGTGGCGGTATTTGGAGGACGGTATACATTACAAATTAAGTAAGATCTAGAATGGTCAAAAAGTTCAACCCATATAGATTCTGGTAGTATTATTTCCAAATTTCAAAGTCTTGTTGGTCTAAATGATGACGAAACATATGTAAATAAGCCCGCGGAATGACGCAGTCATGGCCTTCTAAAAGTATGCTTTCATTACTAATATCGTTCGAAAGTTTAGTTTCTGTAAAACAAATAATATCACAATCCAAGAAATTGTTCCGAATATATTCAAATTTATTACGAATACTTTTGATGTTTTGGTGAAATATTGACAGGCAGGAATCCCGCGAGGATATATTAGGTGGACCAGGATTAGTTTCAATATCTTCAGACAAAAACAGTAGCAGAGGAGACCAAGTATACCTGTCAGTACATGCAAAATGTTTTACCCAGGAATTTATATGAATTGATTGCTGTCTATTACTATGCAAGGACAGTACAAATAAAAACAAATGTCTCTCAACAAAGAAATATAGTGAAAACATAAGCATGTACACGTTATATAAAAATATAAACTCCTAAAAAATGACAACAGATTGATTTGATGGAAAAAAAATACATGCAATTAGAAAACGAAATATGTATTTCAATGGATACACATGTTTGGTATACGTTTTAATATATCGCTGCGAACATGCATAAAAGCACCCAATAGTTGATCTATATTGCATTATATCAATCATCTATGTGTGTAGATGCAAAAATAACATTAGAAGGCAGGCTAGGAGCTATTATCGAATAAAAACTAATGTTAAAAATAAGCTCACTCTTCAATACAGTACGTCAGATATCGCTGGACAGTGGCTATATTATATGTATATAACAGCATGCTTAATGAAGTGAACACTAACTGAATACATCGTATTAATAAATCAACATATACCAATGACATTTGTTAATATTGATATAAAATTATAAATGTGTATTTAATACAATGATTCAAAAATCTTAATTTCTTTTTAATGAGTATTTTACAATATCGGGTACATTATACACATTTTTATTACATTTTTACTTTTTGGAAAAAATCGGGTCGGGGAATCCTAGAACCTAGAAATCAACAACTCTCGCCTTATGGACCATTAACGAGAAAAAAAAGCACTAATACTTTTCAGACTAAACACCTGTTACTTATACGGTAAATATGTTTTGGTTTTCACCGGTTTTTGTGTTAAATGGATTTACGGGCTAATGTATACTAACCATTGGGCATAAGTTTCTTTTTAATTATACCTTTGTACACGTTCTCACTAACATAATTGTATTTTGGTTACAAATATGATTAGAAATCAATGGTATCTATGGTCAGAGTCATTAACTGGTAATCGATATTATAGTGTTATACTTAAACATATGTAACAAAATGTATCCTTAGTAAACGAATCCTTAGTGTACATTCTATATAGTAATCACCAAATCTAACAAATTATTATTCTTGTATATTTTTCATTATTTTGTGTAACATGTAAATTTACGTAGCTATTTCTTTGACAGAAACGGTTGAAATGAGCAAAGACACGGCCGTTAGTTGGAGATTGTTATCTCAAAGACAGTGGGCCATTTAACAAGACAAGACAAGACAATAGTTTTATTCAAGATTAGTACAAAGTACATGATCTAGAAAAAAAAACGAACATATATACATTCTATACGCGGTCAATGCATTCGGAATTTGTTCTAAAAATCGTTAAATATATGCAAATTCAAAACGAAACGAATTAATTGCAGTATAACATAACATAAGTTGCAAACGTATGGAGAGTGATGTACATGTATATTATACATGAATAGATTGTCTAATTTCTAATGCATATTTAATATATTTGGCAACACTTTTAACAACATCAGAGTTAACTGATCCCATTAATGAATTGAACTTATACACAGATGGTCTATCGTAAAATCGTTTATCAAGAAATCGTCGCCTTACATGGACAAATGCATATAAAATGGTACACATCTTCTAAATCACGCCTTCCACAGTAGAGACAGTGCCTTTCATTTCTTGGTATATTATTTGAGCCATAGCGGCCTGTATGAATTCTTAACGAATGAGCACAAATTCTAAAACGTGTAAAAAATTTCCTGAGACTAGCAGGCAATATATCAAGATAACATTCGTACATAAAATTATTTTTGTAATAAACGTAATCCAACATAATTGAACTACGTTGTAATGAACAATGCCATTCTTGGATAAAGTTATCAATTACACGTTGTTTGAAAATTAATGGAAAAGAACCATGGATACTTTCGGGATACAAAAATACATCCGAAAAACCAAAATCATCTAAAAGTTTCTTCACAGAGGACACCCAGTTCGAGTGGCCTAATTTACAATCGTCTAAACCTCGAATTAAACGAATTCCACCGAAAACAAACATTAAACACGAAGAAACATCAAATGCGGCATATGATAATGAAGAAAATTGCCAACGACTTATCGTTTTGGTTCATCGAGTTAATAGCAGTAACCACAATTATACTGATGGCAATAGTGCTACAAATGTATTAACACTGTCACGACCGATGCCAAGATTGTTAAATTTTAAAAGCCATCTTGAACAATTTGGCACGTGATGTCGTTAGATGTAAACACTTTGAGCAAATCTTGTAAATACTGGCAGCAAGACTAAACATATCTTGAAGCCAGAAATGAATGGCAGCTAGTCGATAGTATATGCATGCCCTGGTTTACATAGTGGTTATATTCAAATAGATAACATTATATCGTTTGTTCCAATGTTGTTCATAAATAGTCCTATCAGCATTGAACAACGTTTAAAACAAAGCATTTTCGTAAGTTATAGCATTGACTGGTCGCTCTAATTCATAGTACTGCTTTTGTATTTCGACTTGTCTTAGGTCATTGGAATTTGTGATAGTACAAGAGATGCTTAAGAATCAAACTGGAGATTGATCAATAGTATGCTAGTTATTATTTACAAATATATCTCTATACATCTCCCCATATATAGGGTAAACAATTCGGTTTGTATGTCTAGCGGGCAAATGTTTTACTCCATAATGTTTCTTCTACAACTATATACCAAAATATCGTGGGTTTCTTGTATCATTAAACCTTGAATTACTGTTCAAACCAACACAAATTAAGACAAGTATATTCAATATGTTTATAGCACCAAGGCTGCTTGTTTATGACGAGCGCATGTGTCTCATGTCGTGAAAGGCAGTTGCAGTGTAAAACACTTATTCCCCGCTTTCCTTATTTTTACGTACAAATATTATTACAAGATTGTTTATGACTTCGTATGGCAAAAACTCAATATTTTCTAAGAAAATCTTCATGATAAATGCATTATATGCTACATTTGAGTCATTACATATTAAGTGCAGTAAAATGCCCAGTTACTAAATATAACCGCAACATAGTTTATGACAGTAACACACAGACTCGCTTTGATAAATAATGCTGGATTTCAAACGGAATCTCTTTTTTTTTTATACACATTTATAAAGTTGCTAGAATGGTAGATCTTCCGTTTCAATCACGACAAAGTATTTCCATTTCTGTTTCATATGCACTCTGGGTATTCTGTACGATAGGGCACCTCCTCCCCAGGGATTTACGCCTGTTTGTCTGTTACACTTAAGCAGGCTTGGCATGATTTTCATATACCATAATCGAATTACAATTACATTTACTTGAGTAATGATATTCCACGAAATATTTTAAGTTGTAATATGCTGTAAACGGAAGGATGTTTGCACCAGATACTAAAACAATGCCGTGTACCTAAACTTACGCAAATGATCTTTCAGGAGTGCATTTGACTTTTTAATTCGATAATATCAAGTCAAAGACCACGCAGGATGTTAATGGTTGATTATTTATATAGTACATCCGTTAATTTAATAAAAATAATTTGTTACATAATATATCATTATTCTTGATAAGTACGCTCGCTGGTTCATTACCTGTAGAGACTTATATCCACTATCTGTATTCATCTCTTCCAATTTATTGTGACGCAAATCATCCGTTAATAATTTTGTAAATTCTATTTCAAAAGCCCGACGAGACGATTCCCCGTTATCTTCTTGTTAATGTATTGCTGGGAGACGAAATGTATTCGATTATGTCTCTCAAGTGTACACTTCACATACAAACGAGCAAAGTATATGAACGTATTTAATCTCATTTCGTCTGCGACAAATTTCGTCAAAGTCATCTTTGCAATTGGTACTAAATCACATGATAACGTTATCCGCGTCATTGAAAAAATAGATCACCATTATAAAAGCTTTTTCCGAGATTCAATTGTATTTGATAGCTTCGGCGTTTATAAAAACATTATATACATATTCGTTTTTAAAATAAAAATGCTCAACGCTCAACAAAGGGCGAACGGAAAAAAAAGCGTGTATTAACAATACTATCCGTAGACACCATACTATTGAACGAGTATTATTATCTAAAGTTTGATAACGTTTAACCTCTGTTGGTTTTGTATTATTATTTTTATTTTCTGGAACATGTTTTATTCCTACAAAACAAAAGTTGTATAGGTAAGAATAATTACACTGACCTTTATACATTAAAATATTAAAATACCGTTACGATGAATATCTTATATATTATTATTGGAACAGAGATAAATCGATAAATTACCTCACTAAAATACTGTGAAGGTATCAATAAAGTCGTGAACCATGCGCACAAACAGAATATAGTATAAATAGGGGAAACAATTCAAACGAGTAATTTATGATAAAAGAGTTATCGATAGGCAGATTTTTTTTGTCCGAGCAATGCATTAATGTTATCTGATTTGACCAACGATATACTTAACCCAGTTATTAACCACCTTAATTAATTGATACATTTTATAAGTCACATTTTAACGAGCTAGAATGTGGAAATGTAATGAATGTAGGCAGCAGCAAAATTGATATACGAATCGACTGTTTGTATTACGGAAGAAAAAAGGTAAAACACATGTTCATTTACTTCGCATGCAATGGCAAACACATTTTGCAGATATTTTTTTACATAGATATATTATAATATAGAAGAAATATTCACTGTGTTCGCAACAATGTTAAATTCCAAAGTAAAATATTCCGCATTGAAATATAGAATAGTGAAATGCACTAGTAAATATGGACAAACACAAATAGTTTGTTTTGCATTAAATGTCTAATATTTAAACAGTGATGATAAATTTTAGTACTTTCAGTGATCGTAAAAATTAAAATAAAAATGGATTTTGTTTCTATGTGGTAGTTAACAATGTCTCGTTTTGATATAAATCACAAATGTAAGACCTACAGCTCTAGACAATTATGTAGGTAAATGATTACAAATTTGTTAAGAAAGACATCTACATGCGATATATTTCGTGATAAGTAGGCTTGATGGTTCATTGCCTGTAGAAACTTATAGGCACTATCTGTATTCATCTCTTCCCATTTATTGTGACGCAAAGCATCCGTTAATAATTTTGTTAATTCGATTTCAAAGGCCCGACGAGACAATTCCCCGTTATCTTGTTATTTCATGGCTGGTAGACGAAATTTATTCGATTATGTCCCCCAAGTGTACACTTTTCATACAAATGAGCCAAGTATGTGGACATCTGTAATATCATTTCGTCTGCGACAAATTACGTCAAAGTCATCTTTGCAATTGGTACAAAATCACATGATAACGTTATACGCGTCATTGGAGAAATAGATCGCCATTATAAAAGCTTTTTCTAGATTCAATTGTATTCGATAGCTTCGTCGTTTATAAATACATACTATAAATATTTGTTTTTAAAATAAACATGCTCAATGCTCAACAAAGGGCAAACGGCAATAAACGTGTATTAGCAATGCTCCCCGTAGACACCTTACTATCGAACAAGTATTATTATCTAAAGTTTGAGAAAGTTTAACCTCCGTTGTTTTTTGTATTATTATTTCTATTTTCTGGAACATGTTTTTTTCCTACAAAACAATTAGTTTTATAGCTCGGAATCATGAACCTGACACTGAACTTTACACATGAATATATACAAATACAGTTACGATGAATATGTTATATATTATTATTGGAATCGAGATAAATCGATAAATTATCCCACTAAAATACTGTGAAGGTATCATTAAACTCGTGAAACACGCGCAAGAACAAAACCGAGCATAAATAGGGGAAACAATAGTGTCAGGTTTATTTTTGTCTGAGCAATGCATTCATTTTATCTGATTTGACCAACGATATACTTAACCCAGTTATTAACTACCTTAATTAATTGCATACATTTTATAAGTCACATTTTCACGAGCCAGAATGTGGACATGTAATGAATGTAGGCAGCAGCAAGATTGATATACGAATTCGACATAGACCGTTTGTATTACGGAAGAAAAAATGTAAAACATATGTTCATTTACTTCGCATGCAATGGCAAACACATTTTGCAGACTTTTTTGACATAGATATATTATGATATAGAAGAAATGTTCACTGTGCTCGCAACAATGTTAAAGTCCAAAATAAAATATACCGCATTAAAATATGTTTTGATAAAATGCACAACTGGTAAATAAGGACAAACACAAATAGTTTGTTTTGCATAAAATGTCTAATATTAAAACACTATGACAAATTTAAATACTTTAAGTGATCGTATAGATTATAATAAAATGGATTTGGGTGCTTAGCAATGACTTAACAATGACTGGTTTTGATGTAAATAATAAATGTAAGACCTGCAGTTCTACACAATTATTCAGATAAATGACTACAAATGTATTCAGAAAGACATCTACATGCGTCGAGGCATTGCTGCAAAAACAACCTCAGTGTTCAAATTAACGCAGTGCCATCACGTATGCCAAGATCTGAATTCCAGTTTGAAATTATCCATTGTAATTCTGGCACGCGGGTCGACATAGTTTAGGAAACACATTACTTGGATCTGCAGAGCGGGCATGAAGGAAAACAAACATCATTAGAACAAAGACCTTCATTATTTGGAGATAAACTGTTAGTATAGAAATATTTCCGTTTGGCACGTAACCGATTAAAACCGATTTAAATAGCAATGATTACATTTAAAATAATGTTTTTGTATATACATACGTTCATTTTGTAATTTGTTTTTTTAATGCCATACATTTTAATAACTGCAAATCTGAAACATCTGGACTTATCAACCTAACAGCATTAAAGGTCAAGCGGTCTGGTGCAAATTTTGTTTAACGCTTTGCAAGTGATACACATGTTAAATAACACCGAAAATCGTTACATCCGCTTATGTCGAATTTTTTTGTCATAAACGACCATATATTTCTGTGCCAGGGGTGAATCGCTCAAAACTTTATCAGCCAATTAAGCTAACAGCCGTTTAATTGTGGATGAAGATATTTATGTAAATTAAACACACCATTATTAAAATGTGCGTTTATTCTGCATAATGCTGGAATAATTTTGAAATGTTTGATAAACTAGTTGCTCCTTATATAAATGTTTTTTACATCTGAAGTCAACATGCTGTTTGCTTAACTAGCCGTTAAAGTTTTGAGCAACTGGGCCAAGGAGTGTTCGTCCTCTTCCTTATCCATTTTTATAGTTTTTGAATATGTTACACAACTATACAGATTGTACATTTGCCAATCTTTTATTAGATTCAGTATAAATATAGTCTATCGTAAACACATAATAGTATTCATGCTGTCTAGTTATTATTGATTCCAAGACGCCTTGAAAACACCAGGTGCGATGTTCAGATTTATTATACTATATAGACTGAAATGACGCTTATATAGTGCTTATAACTATC
This sequence comes from Congeria kusceri, assembly GCA_027627225.1. Lineage (NCBI taxonomy): Eukaryota > Metazoa > Mollusca > Bivalvia > Myida > Dreissenidae > Congeria > Congeria kusceri. The sequence goes on from CM051025.1 coordinate 97,045,076, forward strand.
GTTTTCTATATAAAGTCATATATATAACTTTCCAAGAAGAAACATTTATGCTGTTTACTCTAAAAGGCAGTTGACGCCTAAATGAATAACTTGTTACGAAAGTATTTATCTCATTTAGTGTATACATTGCTAAGAATTTAAAGTTTAATATATAAATTGAAATGAAAGTTTATTTTCATATCTTTGCAGACATTACTTAAACACACCTATAAGCATTATACAAGCAAGAAATGAAATAAGCCTTTTCAACAATTTAAAGATGTGCAACTGAAGCTTTTATGTGTCTATTAAAGTGATTCCTCTTTAAAGTATTGTCTTGCAATATGTGTGAATGTTGTATGGTTATTGGAAACTTCAGCGTTTCATATTCAAAGGATTGTTTTATTTATGCCTCTCCAAACATCAGTTCAAGAAAAACAATATGCCCGGTTATTGTTTCCAAACAAAAAGGGTTAATTGAACATACTCTCCAAAATGGGAAAGGAAATACCACTGGAGCTTTTGCGTACAGTAGCAGGTGCCTTCTATGTGGTTACATTGTTTTATAAATTACAGTCTTTGTGTGTTTTGCGTATAAATGGTATAAGTATACTTACTTTAATGGTCAGATTATCGTCTGGTAAATGCCACATTTTTGGAATTTGTTGATTTCGTACTCATAATAGCGTAAATGTATACTCTTCACACATTTAAATCAATCATGATAAGGACTCCTTGATTTTTGAATTTTGATTTGCGAACAACGGACAAAATATAATGCTCATGTCAATTAAAACGTCAGCTGTACACTAGGCTATAATACTATGATTATTTTCGTATTCATTATTTTTATTAACGATTTTGGAAATGTATAAACCAAAGCCAGATCTGTATGAAAACGCGCGCATCATTTTTATATTGCAGTATCTGAACACAAAAGTAATAGTCCATAACGACTTCTAGGTATAATTCAAATAGCAATGTATAATTTAGACGAAGGGCAAGTATGATTTATGACGATATAAAATTTAATGATTTATGTGACATGCATTAGGTAATATGGTTCGTCGACTATTACTTTTCAATTAAACACTGCATGTATAAAGTGATTTAAATCACTTATATTCGAAGTACCAATACATCGATCACTGTAGCCGTAAGTTATTAATAATGTTACACTTGTGTTATCAAATGTGTGTCCGAATGACTGTTAAGGACAGCACCTGCCCTGCAAATAGAATCGCATGTCGAGAATAGAGAATGATATACAATGAAGTACTTTGACATACACAGTTATGTTTTGTTCCACATGTGCTGACGACACCTTGGCATGCAAAACATGCAAATTGCTTTTTTGTTGCCCAGAAAATATCTTTGGATGTTATACATGACAAGAAGTGATTAACGTATAATTAACGCTATACTTTCCTACAAACAAACGTATTTACCCTCAGGAACATGTGTTATTTCATAAGGAATAAGTCATTTCCTTAAATATATTATCAACAACGTTGCATTGATGCTGTTTAATGTGTATCTTCTTTCAAGCATGAACGTTTATTCTACACTATAAATCTTAAAAAACGATCGTACAAATTGCATTTCAAATCGCGAACGGATACCATTGCTTGCGGTTTAAAGTACAAACGCAGCTGTTTGGTAGGAATAAAATCGCACTTAAATCATCGAACATATGCATTGTGGTAGGACAGGGAGCATTTTTCACCGAGGTGAACATTTGTTTGGAGTGCAGTCAGCACAGTAATTCAAATACCAGCGTGGTGCATCGGTAGTACACAATTTTTGTTATGTTTTTTGGTAGTACACAACTTGAGTTATGTTATTTCGTAGTTCATAACTTGAACTATGCTTTTCAAAAGTACACAACTTGGGTTATGCTTTTTGGTGGTATTTAACTATGGTTATGTTTCAACATACTGGAGCCAAATCATTAAAATGCAAACAAAACAATTATATTGCTTGTGAAGAAACACACATCACATTTTCATATTTTGACATAATGTGTAAGATGTATTACCGTGTATTACTGATTTTAAATCTGTGTGTATCATTGCATTAACTAGATGTTATTTATACATGTACTCCATGTCTGGGATGCCCACGTAAAACTGATCTATTTAGTTCTTTAACCAATCAGATGTTCACTGATATTGCCGGAATTCAAACACAAAGTACGTATACAGTTCATGTACTACTGAAATATTTTTGGACATTTGACGAAACAGTGAGTGAGAACAGTATAATTATTTGTTTTTAACAATATTGTAAAAATTATTACGTACAAAGTAATTTTCATACCAAAATAGATTCAAATAGATTCAGAAGACTTCTAGCTGTTAATTTTTAACACATACGCATATCTATTAAATGAAAATTAAATGCAGTCTTAGGCATGTATATGTAGGTGACTCTTAAGATTGCATGCAATGAGCGTAATACAGCGTTTAGCGTCAGATACTGACAGACTGCTTTGTTCGACATGATTATGTAATTAAATATCCCACAATTTGTGTCTCTATTACATGATGCCCTTTCAACGAAACTAGTTCTACCGCGTCGGCAATTCTATGGGCTGAATGCGATTGTGCCATAAAAATACGAAAGCAAGAAATAAATTACTGGCGGAATATTTATAATGTAAAGCAGAGTAGGAACTAGTGTGAACCTTTAATTCTAACATTAATTCAAACTAAACCATTTGCGGGATAAAAGAGCTAAATGGACTACATGCATTAATAGTACGTGTTTGCAAGACGGGTAACAGATTGAGGAACCTTATAATCAATATGTTCCGTGTTGAAAACGGAATTATATAAAAATCAAAATGGCTATTCATAAGATCTAAAGATTAAACGGTATTATAAGTTGTTAAATTATTTTCCATGTTCAATTAATTCACAGGCACTGTAAGATTTGTAATATATAATTGTAATATTTAGTTGTACAAGTCCTTTGCATTGGATCATTATTGTAAACTGTTACTATTTGACTAAATAATTCAAGAATCAATTCTGGGGTTAAATACGTCGTGTACATCAAATACGCATATTTCTGTAAATTAATAATATGGTCACACGTTCAATTTATCTACATGTGTGACCTTAGAATATTAATAGTATGTATATTAATTAGATACATAAAAAAGTATGTATCGCTGGATGTTATAGCATAATTACTTGCAAAAGATTATTTTGTTGATTTTGCGACCGTTTTTGAGTTGTAACACAAGTCGAAACAACGTTTTTATGTATGTTTAGACACAAGAAAACCAAGAAACGTAAAAAAAACACTGAATGTATTATGTATCTGGAATGTTCGCACTGATAGCAAAAAAACAAAGGTCTCGCGACAAAAATACATGTTAACATATCTAGAAAGTGTTGCTAATAGTATTGTTTCTCACAGAAGCAGAAATAAATGCCGGCTGTATAACAATCTATACAAAACAGTAAACATGATCATTCGATATCCCGGAACGCTAGTTTGTCGTATCGGTATGCATTCTATAACACCTCGCAGCAATGAATACAATTACATGTGACATTACCATTGCAATCCATGCGTTTTGCAATAATAGCTGGTAGCTAACATGTAGTGTTCATATGTTTTACTCAAGTTGGTGCAATATATATTATATATATATATTTTTTATATTATCATGCAGTGTTTTGTATCCCCTTCATGTATGAGTTCTCAAGGGGTTTTTACTTATTGATTATTAAAGAATTATTGCGGTAATATATCTCAAACAAAACGCTTTTTCTCGGACGGACTCTATGGTATGAAGCAAAACAAAAATGCTTACACTTTTACATTTCTCTCATTTGACCTTACCATGTATACACAGTATGTACACATTACTAGCTCGTTATCGTTTTTACGACAATGAGGCCTCTTGTTCTGTGTTACGTTGAGGCAGACTTACTCTAAATATTCTGTATTTTTAATCTTGTCTTGAATTTTAATACTTGATGTAACGTTCGCTTGTGTTTTGTTGATGGATAAATGTAGTTCGAATTAACACAACGTATTAATATCACTTGAAAAACTATGCATCAATACCATTATGCTTAAAGAAATAATATTGCATTCGGTTTTATGGTCGAATCAGCCGGTATTCGATAATTATTATGACTATATTGATATAGCGTTTTGCAGGGCTTTAGATACTATGCACTACACATAAAATTATATCAAAGACCTTTCAAGTTCTCAATCACAATAGTAATTGCATTGCATAATTGTGCGGCAATAAAGGAATATATCGACAGTAAATGTGCGATTTAATATGTCAATACAAAAAAGTAATTCCTATGAATGTATAAGTAATAATGAATTTCTTGAAGATTATTTTAGAACATAGTATAAGACGCTTTAAACATCGATGTGGATGCTTTTTTTTCTGCATGAATGTTAATACACCACGGAGAGGCATGGCTAACTGTTCTTGCATTCTAGTTATAATTCGTATTAACCTTCAATACACTTCCTTAACTATCATTAAATTTACAAATCTACGTTTGTGGGGCGCAAGGCATTGGCCAGTTCGAAATAACCAACGCATAATCAACTGCGGTGTTTCTCCTAAAATTTACAGACTGGGTACTCACTTGACGGAATTACAGAACATAAAGTTGTTCGAGTTCGTCGTCGAGGACCAAATTTTGCCCTTTGTGATGACTCGAAGGAGACAAACTCCTTGTCAGACGATTGTGTCTGGCCGATAATCCACCAGAGATAGAAAAATGGCTCCTGGTCAGTGGCCAGCATACGTGCAATGTCCATGGTATCGTTAAACTTGTTTTACACGCAATGGCATGTTCCATATCGGCAATTACGAGCTATTTTGGCTATACACGAGGAATGAGGAAAGATTAGGGAGAATTAACAAAATGCGCTGCATTGGAATGCCATACATGGCTCATTACGTTAAAGGTCAAAATTGTTAGAATTTGCATCGCTACTTTTATACTTTTATGTGCTGGTTGCCATGATCTCTGGTATGTCTGATTGGGTGTGTAAAGCTTAGTGGAAGCTACGAGCAGTCTGCTGAACCATTTTGCACTACCCCCAATAACCCAACTAACATGTCTGCTGGGACGATGGCCATACGGGAAAGAATTACAGTGCTTTCCAAAAAAATTCCCTACACAAACAGCTTAGTAGAAAGAGACACACTATAACAGTAGGGTGCCATTAGAGTCATTCATATAGATATAGATAATTATTCTGATTTGAATCTTTGATCAATTACTTCAGTGTTCTTATGATTAATCGTTAGTGATTGGATATAAAGTCTTAAGATTTATTGCTTTAGCAAGTTATAAACAGTATTGTAGTAACACATGGGTTTGTTGATTTATATATTGTGATTTGTGTCGTTAAGCACAGCTAGCAATTTAATTTAATTAAATCTCATTATATGTGCTAAGGGCTAAACATCATTTCCATGTAAGTGTAACAATTATTTCCATCCAGATGGCATAACGGCCATATTCACCTGTTTGGCAATGCGTTAATGCAGTCGGCGTATGTATGTATGTTTACATAAGTAATGAGACCAAACCCCTTAGAAGAACGGTCCATTAAACCACCAGACATCCTGAAATACAGACGTTTTTTTCCTGAGTCCGGATTCACCCTCTGATGTTAGAATATCAATTTACCCAAGATTTAAATTGCCTAAGAATGATATGGTATTTTAAGATATTTTTTTAAGATTTGAGTTGAAAAAAGATAAACAAACAATAATGGTAAAGCCAAACACATTACATTTGGCTTAATCATTTAAACATTTAATTACTTATGTCAACATTATAGATTTAGATATAAAACATTTATATATTGAGGCAGTCATATATCCCCGCTTGAAATGCAATCGTTAAATACATCTGTAAACCACTTGAAATTGGATTTCTTTGGGTGAGTATGATGGATGTGTTAAATATTATGAATGGATAGCATTGTTGGTGGTTAAATAATACGCGCCCTATGAGCGAACCGCGTTAAATATGCATTAAAACCAAATAAAAGTGTCACGTTATTCTACCTAATCAATGTAATTGATAGCTGATAATTCATTGTCAATCGATGGGTGTTCCTTTAGAGCACTTTTAAATTCATCTTACTGACATCAAGGCACTGGTTTCAGCAAAAGTTTGCTAATGTATTATGTATCCGGAATGTTCGCACTGATAGCAAAATAACAAAATCAATGTATAAACCATCTAAAATGCGCTGCTAATGTATGCATGATTACACTAGCAAATTTCTGGCACTTAAAATTAATGAGTGATCATAATTATAACAAGTATATTACTTCATTTTTGAAAGGTAGACTTTTCACATTAAATACAAACACTGTACAGATATCTGGATAATTACTCAAAACGTTTGACGTTGCAATATAAGATATTTATATTAAAATAATATTATAGTATGTAGTCTTAAATTATATTTAATAAGTATTCAGTATTTTTTCATGATGAAATGAAAAAACAACAACAAAGAAACCCCATTCACAACCAAAATCTATTAACACATAAACGGTATAAATATCAATTTAGTTGAAATTAACATTAATATGAATTTAAGTCGAACACATTTTCACTAAAATAATAATAAGTATTAGGTCCAACCCAAGAAAACACTGAAAACACATTAGAGTAATTAGTCAAGACCTACGATTAATCCGTGAATAATGTTTAATAGCTCAAGATTTACGCAAGCTGTGCCATATTTCATAAATAAATGTGTACATTAACATTTATATCGTAAAGATGATACTGTTTGAGAAATTGCCTAAGGAAAGATTTCAAATGCCGATACTATAACATTATGAAGATCCAGTCACTTCAAACTCGCAATAACCACTGCAGAAATAAACAATTATGAACGATTTTCTGATAAGTTTAACACCTAATAAATGCGATACACATAACAATATAACGCGTTTAATGTCACCTAATCGAAATAGTATTTATCCTAAATGTCTCTGTATATTATTTCCACGTGTGGATGAAAGACGTACAAACTTAAATGAATGCAAAAACAAATGTAATATGCGTTTCGAATCGTTGCCAACCTGATATGATAGAATGTCTAATTATCAATTTGGAATACTCACCCGGCTGCAGATTTCCTATTATGAACAACGAAAGCAGAAGGCACTTCATTATCCAGTTTGATACCGAGAAATATCCCATATCTGAACACATTTTTGTTCCATTCGTAGATTCCAAATTCACAGTTATATCATGTTTAGTAATCCCATAGGAAACATATAAATTTAATATAGTAATTGATTATTACGTGTTTAACGACACCACACTGTTTCAGTAAACGTCAGTGCACTTTAATAATATCATTATATGCGTTACATTATTTTTTAATATTCCCCCACACACGAATTTAAATCAGTTTCACTTAATCGCGATAAACACCTACGGACTGAACCCAGTGTTTGACATAAACATTATAAAAATGTGAGGTTCCGAAATGAGCCGTGTATCTTCCTCTCCAATTTTCACAATGAACTTAACTTTTATGTTCGTCTAAATGGCTGACTGCTCGCGACGCACACATTCTTCCGTGAGGATTTGCATTATCCATTAGTCACTGGCCTTTAACAACAAAGCCATTCACTTCAAAGCGTCTCTCGTGTTTAATGCGTTCTGTTGAACCTATTTAACAATTGCAGTTGTGTTTCCGGAATGCTTTTATAATATCAGCATCTTTACAGTAATGCATTTTATATGTCGTTACAGTGTCGATCAGTAGATGCTTATCAATAAGCCGGTCTTGTCGGTGAATAAACTGTTCTTTTATTTTCAAGTACTAGTAAGTAATCAAATTTCCGACGGCAATAGACTTTTATTATATTTACCTCATCGGCAACAATAAATTCAAGGGGTTCTTTCTTTCAAATAAAATACTATTATATTTGTATGAATTAATGCTTATTTAGCTGTTTGGTTTCAGTTCGTTTATTACGTTTAACAAATAATTCATCTTTTTCAATCTGTGATTCTTTTTGAGGGTCTCCAATGCATCATTAAGTGGGAAAATCGAATGGGCACTATTCAAATACGTCTCACAATTATTTACGCTTACACTGATCTATTAACAACGTTATTTAATTTAACCAAGCGCTTACTAAATATTGCTCCCTTAAGCCATTTGCAATTTTCATCACATCAATATTCCTTTTTAATAACTGAGACATTTCCGTTCAACACATATTACAAGGAAACGGTTATTTGGAGTCACGAATGATCATTCAGTTATTTCAAATATCCATGGGCAGTGGCGTAGGCCCTTTAAAAATATTCATCGAATTACAATATATAACACTTCGTATAATAATCGTATTTTATCTAATACAACGTCCGCGTTTGCATCCAGGCGTAACAACTGTTGCCTAATGGACGTCTGATCGACAAGGTCGTGTCTCTAGTTTATCTTATTCTGAAATCCACAGCGTTGCACTGGCTCGATTACACGTGAGACCACTGTAACGGGACCCTTTGGGGGCTTTTTGTTCTATAAAAATCAATGATGTTCCATCTGTCAGCAACATATGCCCATCAATTTCCTTTGCAGCCATACACTGTAAAGCGGTTGCTCATAGCCTGCGTTTTTCTCCGTCTGTAAGTTGAAAAAAGATGGTTATACAAGGGTCATCTATAATCAATATCTGTCCATGAAACAGACGTTTCGTTAATGGAATTTTGAAAACTAAACACGACAGGCACGTATGCTGTAGAACACTTAGACATGCGAGCATATGGAATTTATTTACAAAGCAAATGATGAACTGAAACATGTAGAAATGGCAATTTATGAATGCAATAATCATTTCTACCGACCCATTGCCTCTATGAATATCTCTACAACCACTACTACCACTACCACCACTACTATCACCACAAACACTACAACAACAACAACAACACCAACAAAAAAGTACTACAGTGACTGCTACTACCGATACTATTATTACTGCTACTGCTACTTCTACTACTACTACTGCTACTACTACTACTACTACTACTACTACTACTACTACTACTACTACTACTACTACTACTACTACTACTACTATTACTACTACTACTACTACTACTACTACTACTACTAATAATAATAATAATAATATTATTATTATTATTATTATTACTACTATTACTACTACTACTACTACTACTACTACTATTATTAATAATATTACTACTACTACTAACAATGACAAGCCAATAGTACATGCGTAAAATACAACAGTCCATAGTTCCGAGAGGAAAACATATATAATGTATATATAATTGTATTTTAGAGGCTGAGCTGATGTAATTTGTAAATTATTAACTTATTTAATGGTCATGTATATATACTATTTTTAAAATATTGATCTTGGACGTATTTTAGACGCATTTCCGTAATAATAATAATTATATATATAACGGAAGACGGAGCAGCTATGGTAAATAATAACAGTTATATTAATAAAGTTTTGTTATAAAGCACTCACCTCAGCTCCTTTTCCCATTTATTCTACGATGTGCACATGTGGTTCTTGAACTACTTAAAACAAGCTGTAAAGCCCTCGAATAGCATACAATAACTGTGTAATCTTTTACTCTGAAACTTAAGTATTAAATTCCCTTATTATACCGTTATTATCGGCCGAATTCTAATTATGATCATACAGGCATCAGCATGGAATATAATCAAAACCTTTTAACATGACATCGTGATTTATTAACTGAACATTCCACAAGCAATGATGTACATTCAGTAGCACATAGCGCACCGTGTTTCAAAAAAGATAATAAACTGTATTTTGCTTAGCTGTCAATCAAAGTAACTAGCAATTTCCCATGTAACCCTCCGCTTGTTCCGATGTGTATCAGCATCGCTATGAGATAAAGCAGTTTCCTTTGCGCCGTTTTATTCCCCGTAGTTATCATCGCTGGAACGCTTAGTCAGATATCGGTTATTGTAGAATATCGCATTTGATGCTCAGGGTCTCCGAAATATCTCTTAAATTAACAAGTTAAATGAAAGTATACGCTTAGGACTTATAAAAAAACTTTGAAGAAGTGCTTTCTTTGAGCAGAATATATGGATTGTTATGATCGTGCAAGAACACACTGTAAACTGTTTTAAAATATATAAATATTCCAATGAGATATATGTCTTTTTACTTAACTTAGGTGTATGTGTTTAATTCAATGCTAAACTACCGTGTGATACGCTTTCTTTATTTATGTTGACATTGTTTCCATTTCTTAATTAGCTCATTCAAACTGATGTTTATGCACTGAAAACCATCTTTAATATGTGCAATTAACTGTTGTATATACGCCATTACTGAAGCATAATTATTCGCTATGGAAGGAACGTACTAAAAGTTATAAATTTAAATAGATTAAATCAATGTAAGCAATATGCAAACACGTGTTGGTTTCTAAAAATAATACACATGCTATTGGATCGTTTAATAAATCAATGATGTACTGAATCATCGGATACGCAAGCTGTTGTATAGAACTTATTAATTTCTCGAATGAGTTACTATTAGTTTAAGTCTCAAATACAACGCTTTCCATTTTCCTATAGTAATCTGAACTACGAAGTCAATATAAAAAAAAAAGGAAATCATTGCGTTTGACAGCGGTCTTAATTAACTTGCTATAGGGGCTGGTCTGGTGTTGAAATATGACTGCAGAATCAATTAATCACTCAGAAAATAAATAAGGAAATTATGCCGGGTATAAATCTATAGGGGCTGGTCTGGTGTTGAAATATGACTGAAGAATCAATTATTCTCTCAGAAAATAAACAAGTAAATTATGCCGGGTAGAAATCTATAAGGGTTGGTCTGGTGTTGAAATATATGTCTGCAGAATCAATTAATCACTCAGAAAAAAAATAAGGAAATTATGCCGGGTAGAAATATGATATTTGGTGCACCTGAATCAGTCATTTTTTCGACACGAAAATATGTCTACAGTTTTTAATATAAGAAATCAAGAATAAAATTCAATGACTGTTATAACATCCGTTTGTACTAGTAGTTATTGAAAATGTTCGTGCACTGTTCAATATCATCGTGTCCGATGCATCTTATCGACTCGTCCAAATAACTTAATACAATAGGCACTTAAGACCCGTTATGAATATGGTGTGTTTTGCAGAATGTTTTGCAAATATATTGAAAATACAATAATATTAAAATTGTATATTAGAACCGGTAAATAAAATCAAATTGTATGAAGTCACGTTAATGACCATATAATAACTTAAAATGAAAACCCCGACGCGTTATCATGGACAATAAGAGAGGTATGCCATATCCTATGTCACCTTAAATAAAGTGGTTATAAACTTATACATGTTTTATTGGTAACATATTATAGTTGAACTAATAGATCGTTCAGCGTTCTTATGTGAAGAAAATAAAACCCACTGAAATAAAATTCTGGTTAAGAAGCCAGAAGAAGCAAACACGACCTGTTATACATAATAATATGTTCTTTCCAAAAATCACACTTTAAACGAAAATATTCGTAACACTTTATTTAATAGACGAGTTTCACATTCCCATTTTTAGCGATTATGACGACACAATAATTTAGCGACGAATCGAAAACAAGGCTCGCGATGTATTGATAGTGGTTAATACCGGTTGCATAGCGGTCATTTACAGTTTATTACTTTAAAAATGTTATAAATATTCACTTAGTTTACTTCTTAATAAACAGAAATGGCATGATAAATAATATAATTATGATATATGATAAGAGAGTATCCGTTTAATAAGTATATCGTCGCTAAAAATGGAGAAAAAAAATGCAATCTAGACTTACGTACTTTCTCTGAGACTATACTTCGTATTGTTCGAACCTGGTCTTAGCAATCATAAGATTATAATCTCGTATAAACACATGACCATTATTATGTAACCAGAATGTGTATATATACTAGGTCCTAATTTTAAGATAGCATGTGACACAATTACGTAGTAAAAGTGCATACCAATTACTGAAGTAGTACACGGGTCATTGTCTCGGGAGCACTGACTTCATGAATCTGCTTGATAACACGTGAAATAATTATCATTAAAAATAATAAATAACTTTATTTAAGAAAAATAAAAATATTCGCATTTATCCTGATCATTTGCTTCAACCCATGACAGTTTATAAATGGAATGTACAAGTCATGTGTTTGTACACAAAGTTTGAAGACATACAACGATAATTAAAACTGCTTTTTAACGTTTTAATATATTAAAAAATGATGTTTTATTTCTCAGTAATATTTTTGTTTTGTTTTTTCTCTATCATTAGAAAGTACAAAGAAAAAACGTCTTTGATCAATTCTGGTTAACTCCGATGAACACAAAAGCATACACCGGGATATCACTTTCTTGCTCATGCTGCATAATAATAATAATAATAATAATAATAATCATAATATTATTATTATTATTATTATTATTATTATTATTATTATTATTATTAATCATAATAATCATAATAATCATTATAATACAATAATGATAATAATAATAATAATAATAATAGTATTTGTAACTGTCAAGCTGTTATATAATTACCCCAGCCGTATCCGGTATAAAAGAACTGCTTCTGTTAATTAAATATTGATTAATAAATTCAGCAATTATAGACTTATTTCAATCCTTAAAAATGTAGATCTGAATATGAAGCAACATAATCATGATGCCAACATAGTTTCTTTAACATATTTGGTTATGTTGTGATTGCTACATGATTTGCTTTATAATTTAAGTATTTGAAACATATCCACGTATACATAATGTAGTGAATAAAACAGACACAAGTTTAACGAAAAAACAAACAACATTTTATAAGTTTAGTCGACATTTTCTCCACTGAACATTATTTTCCTTTATGGACAATTACAGCCAATACATCGTCAGCCTCGTTCTGGACGCGCTTTAGCAAGGGAGAAACTACTACAGTACTCGATTACGGGAATGTGAAGAGGGTCTATTGAATCCTAAATTCCATGTTTTACTATAATATTAATTTGTGTCAACATTATAAATATAACTTGAACAGAGACATTGCTTGGCGATTTATAAGCTTCAACATGCGGCGTTAAACTAGATATTGCCACACAAATCAGATTTAAAAATATATATCACCATTGTGTAGTTAGGTTAGTTTTTGTCTCTCAATAATTCCGTTGTGAACTGTATCTGTTGTCAAATGTGCAGCTGATGAATTGAGGTCCATTGTAAAACGTACGCGACTAATTAAAACGTTAACAGGTGTGAAAACTATACAGCCGCTTAATGAAGCTAAACATACTATGTACGAATTAAATACATAAGGCCTGTCAAAACAACTTTAAATTGAAAATGAAAAATATTGTCGGGCAAAAAAACCTGATGAGCCAAATTCTTTGTCTACCGGTGGCATAAAACTGCCTTACGATAACTACTTAAGGTTCGCTAAAATGTTCGTGTTACCACTTAAGTTTCGTGTTATTTATCTTAAATCTTAATAGCGTTCTAGAATTGTTTCGACGTAATGTATTTATTTGGTTAACGAAAAACAGACCTGAGACTGCCCAGAACTGACACTAGAATTTCAGTTAATAAATATAGGAATAATGAAACTCTCATCAGGAGAGAAACCCTTATTACCATCCATTGGTCCTTTATTTGAGACTAGTGACCAATTGCCTGTACAACACAGGTCATTACATACAACACAACACACAACATACAAATGATTAAAACTGGGGTCACCGCCTTGGAACGGTCAATGCAAAGAATTGGGGGGTTTAAACCGGTTTAAAGGCATGCCGAACCTCACACTTAGCCCAGAATTAATCTTATGTGGTATCACAACTATTAACTAGTAAAAATGTGTGTTGTAAGATAATTATCACGATAATATTCGTGTTTGATAACTGGCAACAGAACAGAACAGAACAAGACTTTTATTTTTTCACCCAAGTATATAACATATACAATTAGGGCAATATAACAAAGCAAAATTGTTAGTAAATTAGTAACTTCCGATAATTTTTACGTTAACACAATTGTGTAGATGATATACGGGGGGTATTTAAATAATAAGATACATAGTCGGAACATATGATAATAATAATAATAATAATAATAATAATAATAATAATAATAATAATAATAGCAATAATGTGAGATCTATAATCAAAATCAAAATACCAAAAACTTGATAAAATTATCAAAATCATAATCATTATCATATCATATTCAAAATCATCGTACTAATCATAATAATCATAATAATAATAATCGTCATAGTTATCATAATCATCATAATCGTGGCATTTAAGAAACAAATAATAGTACAGTTCTATAAGAGCATTTTAATACTAGCACTGGTAAAAATAATTAGTGGTTTGTGATCATAGTTGTGCGGTGACGTATGTTCGTTTGCACGCGATTTACGCTTGAGGGCAACTGCACGCGAGTCGATGTTGAACACACAGGCAAGATGGAGGACCTATTGTGTGTGGTAATTACTCTAATCAGCTTTGCATTGCAGGATTACAATGGAGAATGCCGTTATCTGAGGGGTTAACATTAAATGACTGATGGGGCAAAAGCAAATTATAATTTGTGTGCTGGATAAGTTTAAAGGGAAGTAACAAAAGTATAATTATTAATTTATGTACTAGAACTGCTAGATTAATTAGGATAAAGAAACAGGATTGTAGGTGAAATATAGGTATCAGATGTACTCATTTAGAATGCAACAATTGTTTCCATTGCCTTAATTGAAATATAATATCAATATCGCGGACACAAATATTTAAAATGTTAACACTTGTACTTGAGTGGTACCATTTTGTACTACTCTTATATAATGCTGCAATTATTTCTGTTATATGAGTATAAGTATATAGCAATCTTACGTTAATATTGGCATATAATTATGCAGTTATCATTTGGTACAAATACAGAATGAAGTTATTATTTACATTGCACAGTTTATATTTACATGCATATATTTCTAATTAAAGTAAATAATGTGATTAGTATATACATGCAAAAATATATACATTTGTGACCAGACAAATATTTTGATATATTGATCACACAAGTGTAAACGGTCACTTATATTGAGATAATATGTAAATATGTTATGCTGTTAACAATAAAAATACATTGAAATAAAGGCAGTATTGTTACAAACTACAATATTAGAGTTGGTGTATTAGCTGGTGGCATTGGTAAAAACAGGTAGTTAAATAGATAACTTGCTATCGCTTAAACTTACTGAATATGAAGCGAATAAATTTGCTTGTATTCTGTAATAGTTGTAAGGAATTAGATGTTAGGATTTTAATAAGAGTAGCATCATAAAGATCATGTCCTAAGAATTGTTCTCTTTCAGATTTAAAGAAATCGCAATTTAGTAGATAGTGATGTTCGGAGCCAACTTGACCAGAATTACAAAGGCTGCATATTCTTTCCTCAAATGGGTTTCCATCGTATCGACCGGTTTCAACTGGTAACCAGTGATTTGCAGTTCTAAATTTAAAGAGGTATGTATATTCAGTTTTTGTAAGTTTTATAAAGTAGTCTTCAAAGGATGGAGTTTGTTTGAAACTGGTATATATTTGTCCCTTATGTGTTTGCTGTAGTTGATTGTGCCATTGGGTTTTGAATTGGGTTAATAATTTGGCTTTGACTAAGCGGCAAGTATTATTTTGGGTTGTTAGGAATTGGTTATCCCATAAGTTACTTAAGTTTACTGAGGTGAGGATTTCTTTAATTTTGTCGGCCCATTTAAAATTTGAGATTGGCAAGTTCATCATGTATTTATAGATTTGGATAGATAATTTCTGATCTTTGCCTATTAAGATTCTATTCCAAAAAGAGATCATGCGACTTTTGATGTTAATTGCTATAGGGTATCTGCCAAGTTCACCATATAAAAAAGCCATTGGGGTTGATTTCCGAGCATTCATAATTTTTCTAAGAAAGTTATTATGGACTTTCTCCAAGATATCTACATTTTCGAAACCAAAAATTTCTGAGCCATAGATTAAAATTGGTAAAACAGTGTGGTCGAAAAGTTTAAGAATTAAATCAATAGGTAGCTCTGCATTATTTGCTCTAGTATATAGAAGGTGCATTGCTTTTGTTGCTTGCTCGGCTAAGTGTTTCCGTGCATTGAGGAAAAACCATTGCTGGAAAGGGTAATGCCTAGGTAGTGGTAACGGTCAGTGATTTGTACAGGGTTGTCACCTAATGTGAAATGGAAGTTTTGTAGTTGTCTTGCACCAAATATTACAATTTTTGTTTTGCTAAGGTTTATTTTTAAATGCCAGTTATCACAGTATTTATGGAAGGTATTTAAACTATTTTGGAAGTCTATTTTTGAATCAGATAAAATCACAGTGTCATCAGCATAAAGTAGAATAAGTAGTTTTAGCCAAAGAGACAAATCCAGGGGATTTTCTAGTTCTATGCCAGTTGAGCCATTGAGGTGCATATGTGTTTGAAGGTCATTTAAGAAGATGGAAAAAAGAATTGGAGATAGATTTTCGCCTTGTCTAACGCCAATTTCTGATACAAAGGGTTCTGAAATATTGCCGTTAATAGAGATACTAGATTTGATATTGTTGTACATGTTTTGAATTAAATGTAAAACTTGCCATTTATATTTTGTTTAATAAGTTTGTGCCATAGGCCAATTCGCCAAACCTTGTCGAATGCTTGTGAAAAATCAATGAAGGCGCAGAATAGTTTTTGTTTTCTTTTTTTCAGTATTTCGATCAATGAATATAATGTAAAAATATGGTCAGAGCAAGAGTAGCCTTTCCTAAAGCCAGCTTGATTTTCATCTAAAATATTATTTTCATTAAGGAATTTGTTTAATCTTTCATTGAGTATGGAAGTAAAAAGTTTACCTAGACAACTGAGGATAGTAATTGGTCGGTAGTTATTAGGATCTTTAGGGTCACCTTTGTTTTTAAATATAGGTATGATTATTCCATTTAGCCAGCTTTGTGGAATGAACCCTGTTTCCAGTACACAGTTAAATAGTTTATGGTAAACAGGCATAAGTAGATGTTTAGTGGACTTGATATACTCATTTATAATATTGTCGAATGGGCTAGGTGTTTTAGAATTTTTAAGCTTTGTGATACATTTTTCTATTTCTTCTTCAGTAATTGGGGTATTAAGCCTGGTTGCTTGTGTCATTTTGTAGATGGGAGTTTGTGTCATTGAAGCGATTGTCATTGATTGTGCTGGTATTAATTTCTTTGAAGTGATCATGAAATTCATCTAATGTGGGTATAGTTTTAACTTTAGTTTTTGGTTTAAGTTTATTTAAAAAGGACCAGTACTGTTTAGGATTTTTGTCGGACATTGAACGAAGTTTATTTGACATGTTATGTTTGCTGGCATTAATGTGGTAGTTCATGGTGCGTTTATATTCCTTACTGGCATTGATCATTCTTTGTTTGTTGTCTATAGTTTTGTTTTTTGTATAGTCATTTTTGGCAGTATGATAATTTTTTCGTGCTTTAGAACATTGAGGACCAAACCATGGTTTATTGTTTTCTGGTCTATTATAATGAAATCGTTTTTTATTTTCAGGGTATGTGCTGGTGGAAGCTTGATGGAATACTGATTGGAGTTGATCGGTTATGTGCTCAATTGTCTGCTGTGATTGTGGGTAAGTGTTAATTTGCAAGAGTATTTGGTCTATTATGTTAAGGTTAATATTGTTAACAAATTGGTTGGACAAGTCAGGATTCCATTTTGGTTTCAGATTCATGTCACTTAGATTTTTGGTGGAAATATTGGAGCATTTTCTGTGTGGTATGTTTATGGACAAAGTGAGGGCATTATGACCATCTGAGAACAGTGAATCTGTTTCAATGATATGAAAATCTGAGAGAAAGTAAAAGCAATCAGATGAAGCAATTACATAATCAATTGTAGATTTATTTCTGAAAGTTAAGATAGCACAATCATTACCTGATGATAATCTTCCATTGAGGATAAAAATGTTGTTATTTTTGCATAAATCAATAAGTCGGAGTCCATGGGTATTTGTTCGATGGTCTTTAGAAGTACGAATAAGTGGAATAGATAATTGTTCAAGGGTTTTATATTTGTCAAGTTGGCTCTGTATATCATCATCAATATCAAACATGTCATTTAAATGGGGATCTGTAGTTATGTAATCTTTCATGCTTCCAACTCTGCTATTAAAATCTCCAGCAAGAATTACATATTTATGTTCATTACATTTTTGAGAGATTTCATTTTCAAAGGCCATAAACTCGTCATCGTTGAACAATTTGGAGTTTTCGGGTGGAACATATACAGCTCCTATTATAATATTTTCATCAAGTTTCGCTAATGATTTGCAAATGGATATCCATAGTACATATTCAGAGTTTGATTGTAGGACTTTAATTGAGGAAGTAAGTTGGTCTTTAACAAATATACCAATGCCACCAGATTTACGCTTATACTCTTGTTCTCTGTGTTTGGCTAAATATTCATAGTTATTTATTTTAATAATATCGTGTTCATCAGTGTGGGTTTCCGAGATACAAAATATGTCGTAATTACTAATGAGTTCAGTGAATTCTGGGTAATTGAGTCTTTTCTTGAGTCCACTAACGTTTAAGATTCCTAATTTTATGTTTTTCTCTTCCAGGTTAGAGAGTGATTCGACCCTCCCCCTCTGGCCTAGTGGGGATGGCTGCTGGCATCTGGAGCCCTGTTCAAATTTGGCGTCTGTGGAGTATTCCGGTTTTGTACAGACTCAGCAGTACGAGAGGTGTCCCATGGACGTTGTATGCCCTGCACAAAGGACTGTGCGCTCAGGGGAGTCCTAGGAGATAATGGCGGATGTTTACGAGTGTTTGCCCTCGAAGGATGAGGGGATACTGACTTTGTTCGCCTAGATATGTGCTCAGCGCTCTGGTCTGGTGTATCAGGAGTGTTGAGCACTGATGTGTTTCTGGGGATGACAGTGATCGTGTTGATAACAGGAGGATTAACGTTTAGGTTCCTGATATGGGAAGGTGGTTCGGAGTGTGCCTGTTTCGATTGGAAGGCTTGTGAGTTAGCAGAGACTCTGTTGCCCTGGAGGAGTTCCAGTCAGGGAATATGTCGTCGACTACCGTGCCGTCTACAACAATTTTTGCAGGGAAGACTATGGAGACTTTGCTGCGTGGATAACTTTCGCGAAGTTTCTTGTATTTTGGCCAAAGTGCTTTCCGTGCTTGGGTTATTTCCTTTGGATAGTCTCTGTTGATGCTAAAATTAGTTCCTCTTAGCCGGTTTGCACGTGAGAGGACATTAACTGGGTTTTGATAGTCTAGAAAGTTCACAATAATACCTCTGGTGGCACCCTTAGAAAATCTTCCAAGACGGTGTGCTCGCTGGATATGAGGACAAGGGGTTAGCTGGAGCTGTTCAGCCAGGAAATGGGCTATGACATTGTGGCAGTTTTCATCTCTCTGTTCGCTGATCCCGCCAAATATGAGATTGTTCCTTCGACTCCTTGCCTCAATGTCAATAGATTTGTATTCCAGGAGTTTGATTCGTGAGTTGTGATCAGATAATGACCCTTCAATGGATATAATTTTTGTGTGCATTAGTAAACATTCATCCACTTTGTGTTCAAATTTTTCATTTGTTTGAATATTTCTGTCATTTTTCCATCCAAAGATAAATGTTCAAAGTCATGTTGGTTTGTTATGACTTTTCCACTGCTACATTCACCACCTGTGTTTACTCTAGAACGTTTCCTATTTATATTGTCATGGTTAGTGGTACTTCCCGCCGGTGGAATGACAAAACGGTTCTGCGTAATAAATGGTTCATCCTATGAATTTTCGTTGCTGTAACAGTCAAAACTGTCTAGATGATCCATACTTACAGATTGGGAGTTATTTTGAGGCTATTAACTGGCACTTATGTAAAGAAAACGAGATTTAAATTGTCAGATGAAAAAAATGGCGACTGTTTACAAATTACCGGAATTGGTTTGCGAATACATGTGCGATACACAAAAATTAAGCGGTGTCACAAATATCAACGTGTTAAGATTTGCGTTGTAAGATAATTTTCGTGATAATATTCGCGTTAGTAAGATAATGCGGAAGACCTCGCGCACCAATTAAGTGGTAACACGAATATTATATAGTTAAGATTCGTGTTGTCAGATAATTATCATGACACTATTCGATAAGATAGGATAATGAAGACCTCACGCAGAATTAAGTTGTATCGCGAATATTAACGTGTTAAGATTTGCATTGTCAGATAATTATCGTGATAATATCGTGTTAGATAACATGAACGTGTTAAGATTTGCGTTGTAAAATAATTATCGTGATAATATTCGTGTTAGATAACTGGCAAACGAACTGGTTCGCGAATAAATTTGCGATACATGAACATTATGTGGTATCGCGAATATTAACGTGTTAAGATTTGCGTTGGAAGATAATTATCATGATAATATTCGTGTTAAATAACTGGAAACACGAACTGGTTTGCGAATTCATTTACGATACATGAACATTAAGTGGTATCGCAAATATTAACTAGATAAGATTTGCATTGTAAGATAATTATCATGATATTCGTGTTAGTTAGATAATACGGAAGACCTCGCAATCCCAAGAAACTTTATATAATGTCAGTTCTGGGCACTTAAAGGCCAATTAGTATAAAAATAAAATATCTTGCAGAAACATATTCGCAATAATATCCAGATAAATATCATAATAAATAAGTGGTTACACGAATCTGTTCGCGAACGCTAGGTAGTTAACACGAATATTTTCGCGAACCTTAAGTGGTTATCGTATGGCAGATCTATGCCACCATAGTCCGGTGTACACTATCGTGTTCTTTCTTTAGGCTACACACATAATTATCTTACCTTTAATGACATTCCGAAATTCTGACATTACATTTTCATTACCAAAACATTCTCCGAATGTACCTACCGGGTATATAGTGAACAATGATGTTTATCAGTGTTATTACCGGATAATCTCTGTGGAAGAGTATATTAATTTGTCGAAGAGAAATAACTATGTCGTTAAACAAAACTCAATTTAAACTTAAGAAACAAAGAATATGCTAAATAATAAAAATAGTTAACATTAAAATGAATGCAAAGACAGTGTTACGGGTTTTTCAACCGTATTAGCAAAGGTGTTGTGCTATAATAATTGGTAATGTTTTAAAATGCTTAAAGGAAGTCACTTACAGAATATTATATTTTAGAAATGCCTTCGTTTTCAATTAATAAAGCGTCTGGAGTAGCAATACAACAAAAATAAAATAATAAAACTGAAACAAATCCTGCCTCTCATAGAGGTCGATCACCGACCGCCGGCGTGAGAGTTTAAGGCGTTAATCACTCGGCCATTGAGTCTGTTTTGATCTGTAGTTTAATTTTCTGATAAGGTCACTGGAATGTAACCCACAGCTATTGCTAGTACCTGTACTGCATAAGGTGGCACTTTACAGTTTCAGCCAAAAATTCGAATTGGCAGGGTAGAGAATTCTAATAGGGATACAGTGAAACTGAGCAGCATTATGCGTGTTTTAGAAGTTGTAAGTATTCGAATAAAGGGCTGGAGTTTTGATTTGCATGCTTAGTGAATTCGGAAATATGCCCTATGTAAAGCCAGTGTATGTATTGAGCCAACATTCGTAAATGAGGACTCCTAGATTCCATTTTGGCAGGGTATTTAAAAGGGCGTACATACATTGGAATTTATTGGAAAATCTGAATGGTTTATCCCCAGTTTGCTCATTTGCAATAATGTATCTGGTAAGTTACGCAGACAGGCATGCAGTGTTTGAGGTGCTCGCATTTGCAGGAAAGTTCCAAATTGATGCTGAAAAAAATCACTGAAATGGTCGCGAACCCCAAAATTGGCTGATCATGCATGTTAAAATTATTATGGATATGTGTGCATAATTATTTTTGTGAAGCCTCAACCACAACAATATTGAAATGATGTTTGGTTTGTTTTCAGGTGTTGACATTATCAGTGTGTTCAAAACGGCTCGAACCCCCCAGGCCGAGCCCGAAGCCCGAGAAACTGTAAAGTGCCCCCTAAATTACCCAAACTCCTCGCAGTGGTTTCTTCCCCATTGATACTCTCTCAGTTACCACTGCCACCACGAGTAAAACAAACCTCCGCGCAGAGATTTAACTGTGTCCGAGCAAAGCTCAATTTTAAATCCCTGACGACATGAAGTTCCACGTGACCATAGGCAAACAATTGGCGCGAAATTAAATCGTGGACAAGCACATGATTAAAACGTGGACAACGTAAAGTCCTTACGTTCTTATGTTTACTTATTTATTTATTTTTTGTGTGCATTTTAACTCGTAATAAATATACCTGGACCAATAATGCAACATGCCTGTGTCATTGTTATAAAAAAGCAATGATAACATTAATTTTTTTGTAAAAAAATTCTTATATCTCCTCGTAATCGTCCCCCTGAAAACTTCAAAATCTGTAAGTTTTTAACCGGTTGTGGCAGTGGTAACTGAGAAGAGTACCAATGGATAAGTAACCACTGCGAGGAGTTTGGTTATTTATATGATTTAAAAGAAAACAACATTTACGCTTCCTAAACCAATACGGAATATTGTACAATAACACAAATACCAGTATAAATCTCTGCACCCTCTTACAACGGCAGCAATATTTTATATCTGATCACTTTCCTCCTAGGGTTTACCGACACTCGGAAATGTCTGCTATATTTAAATCACACGAATTTTATAAGTCGCGTTTGTCACTTAAGTTACACACATGTGTCGTTATAAGATAAAGGGAACAATTGAGTTGGACAAAACCCACAGTATATTGAATTTGTCTCATATCTGACATTTCTCAATTATCAATTAAGATGGCAACACACGCGCCTTAGTATAACTATGTAACAAATGTCATTTATAGAGAAAGGAACAGTCAGTGTACGATGTACACAAACGTAAAATATCAGACAGAAAAGCGATCGACAGCGTACAGACTTTGCAAATACAAGAAGGACACTGTTCGCCGTGGATAATATCGTCAACATAATTTACCAAAATCGTGTTTACGAAATATATCAGCCCGGTGTCCTCATAAAAATAAAACATCACAGTGTCACTATCAGTTCACATCCACACAATCTGATGTTTGTTAAATGGAAACTATAGGCACATACACATACATAATTTCATAATCATGATAACATCCTATTACATGCTGCTTTACAACACATTCCTATTATTTTGTTAGATTTGAAGCCTGTAATTTTGTTAACTTTGTATACATGTTCTTTGAACCTATATTTTTGTATGCATGGGTGACTTGCCCACCGCAAAAACAACCTTTGAAAGGATAAGCCGACTTCGAAACTCTTAATCATTGTATGGTACTATACTGTTTTATATTTGATAAAAATATTGCGCTGACAAACACATGCTATATTTACATTGTTTCTCAATAAAAACAATATGTTGCTTACCTTTTATCCAAAGTATAAACATGATAAAATTCCCAGACAGTTCAATCCACGTACTTGTGTATTTGTACTATACGTCTTCATTTAAGTTAATTACAATGTGCATACTCGTACATTATTATAATTCGGATGGTGAACAAATGTGCTTTTTTACAGTTTGTCCGAGATTCTAATTACGTTCCGGTGAGTTTCGTATGTGTATATCAAACAGTATGCAGGTGTTTCTATTACAAGTATTTAGTGATATTGTAGTTAACGTGAGTTTGACTGTTAAATGGATTTCCAAGAATGACGATATTTATGCCAACATTGGTTTGATGGTGTATGGCTCTTTGTAAATAACATAAATTTGCTTTGAAATATTATCGACGTTAAAAACCCATTAAGGACCTTACATACAATCCCAAAATACTTATGTCTACTTTCGAATAATTTTAGTTTTTCATTCAAATTACAAAAGGCACTGATGATGGGTGTGTGTGTTTGTTTGCTTAACATTCGCTCCTCTCATTCGACATTGGCAATTCATATAGCAATTTATCTGAAAAGAGAACTTGCATCGAAATAGTAATGTGTTAATGTTTGTTTTAATACATGTGGTAAATAACATTGTGGTCTTGAACTAGACCATGTACATAATTATTGTATAATTGTGCAAGTCACGGGTGATTACAGCAAATTCGAACAACTAATACATGTGTAATATATCCACGAATTCAAATATATAAGAACTAAAATCTAGTTGCTTTATTAAAGGTGAGCAATATTTAAAATACACCGTACTACGGAAAGATGTCAGACCCTTTTCTAAATGATTTAAAACGTGTCCGCTTTGTCATCGGTCATTCCGAATTAGATTGTTTGTGTGTATAATATAAACTATGCAATTCATTGTTTTCTTAGACTTTGGGCCTTCTAAATAATATTCACACGTACATGGATTATGATTGCTAATTTATTATATCCAAACACGTATATGAATGATGTTGGAATCGCTTGTGAAAGCTAGACCACATTCAAACTGATATTGGTATAAATTATATGTCGGGCGGCTGATTAAGGCATGTGGCTGCAATTAAGGGATGTCGGAGGACCACCCCAGATTACGAAGGGATGTCACTAGCGACCCGCCATATTGGCATGCGGGAAACTCTGGGTATAATGTTTGATCTCACAGCCCACCACATACATATATTTCCATTATAAACATATAATGTGTGCAGGTGCCAGTCGTATTTCTAATTACCATGGCGAAGAAAAGATGTTTAGGTGATTGCTTAATGATTTTGCTGGAATGAAACGGGTAATTTGCAAACCTTGTATCTTCAGAATATTCCAGCACGATAGCTTTATGTGCCAGTTAACTATACTACCGATAATTACGTTTGGAACAGTTTGTTTCGTCAAAAGTGAATCTGACGAATAGCAAGGAAATCATTCCTTTACTCTTTCTTAAATGAACTTGTCAAGCTAGATGTATACGAAATATAATCAATCGATGCACATGCAGCAACTTAAATAGTAACATCTTAAATAGAAACATGAAACTACCAATGCATCAATATTACAGAAACTATTTTATCTACTAAGATTCTTAATACAAGGCAAGTAATCCATCGCACTAAACACACCACGAAACACACATAAAACTTATTATTACTTTGATCACTGCCTTCAAACGGTCAATGTAAAACATAGAGGTTTAATCCGGTTTATAGGGCTCTGACCAAATATCATCGAAAATTAATGTGGTTGATTTGTTGTTATTTTTATGGAATGAATATTACACCAAAAGCACGTTAAACAATAAGTGATCACAATATCCATGAAATTCAAACAGAACCTGATACCAATTGTGCAATGTACTTGTTTACCTTTGATCTATCAATGCAAATTAATAATTGATTATCAATTGCTATGTTCTTCATAATTACGCAATAAATAATTCCTCAAGAATTCTACAATCACGTGCGTGGATGGCATGCAGTACTCACTTAGTATCCATACGACGGAGGTAACGCAAATCGAACATGCAGGTGAAAAGGCTCAAAGATAGCAATAGTCGTGGTGTGAAATGTCAGCCATTTTCAAAATAGTTTACTACTGATATAATGCTCTCAATACTCCCCTGTATGGAATAAAAGTGATAAAGATAACGATATAACTTCAGAAAAAATAGCAATTTCTGAAAAAGAGAATGCATTTATGTATGACTCTAGACCCATATTACTATTAACCGGTTGGTAGGCATTCAGTGTTTACCTTCGTCGAATTTCATTAGTAACTAAGGCAAATTTATACCATAAATATGTGTTTCCAATGGCAGTTGGACAGGTACACTAATTTATTTCAAACGCTTCGTTAATTCACTAAATGACAATACCAGCAATATGAACAAAATCATGGACGATAAATAATGGCGTTATATGGGATTCCACAATTCGAAGAACCAAAGGTAGATTATGATGCTGCAAAAATAAAAGCAAAACATTATGTTGCCGATCAATTGACATTAAAGGTATGAAATGTACTTGGTCGTGTATTATATTTCTTATCAATACATCGTTTGTCTAGCTCTTAGGTAGTATTACATTCTTGTAACTATAATTGAACTAGTCACCAATTTGATAACCTCAGTTTCTAATATATAGCTATATTTTCGATTTTCCAGTTGCTATACTTACGAAATAGACACTGATTCTAGCACAATTACAGTAGAGTACAAATCATACAGATACGACAGAAAACTAGGCTGTATGCAGTTTAATGCTGTTAACGATATGACGATCGAGTGTTCCAATTTTATTTAAGTAATTTATAGATGTTACGTAACGAACGTTTCAGGCTTTTGTTTATCAGTATTTTTTTATTTTGCGCTTGCACAAATAACACACCCTTCGTAATTCAGTTACAAGCACTTCCATACACGTCACATCTCCCTACGGATTTATTGACACTTAAAAAAGTCTGCTACATTCAAATCACAAGGATTTTATTAGCGACTCTTATCCCTAAAGCGATACACATCTGTCGTTATAAGATAAATTTGTGGCTAATTGGCACAACCGAAATTAGCTGGAGAGAGGCAATTACGTAGAACTGCACATTTAGAGCCACGCTATTGCCAATTAAGGGCACCATAATATTAGACAAAATCAAAATCGTATTGCATTTGTCTCATAACTTACATTTCTAAATCGCCAATTAAGATATGAACACACCCGCCTTCGTAGAAATGTGTGACAATAACTCGAGCATTTATAATTATACTGACAAGTAAAATGATAAAGTTATTATTAATAACCGACTTTAGGAAGAGTTTTAGACCTCGCACAAATCAGACATATTGTTCTTATATGTTCACTTTTACGAGCTTTTTCCACCATATATAATAAAACACCACCACAGAACTGATCGTTTACACCCGGACAGGGGATATCTAGGACTACTACACTTAACACATCTATGCTCTGATTAGCATTATAACATTTTGCCTTACTGTTAATTTCATATTCATTATGTTGTATGTTTCATTTAGTGCTGTTTTTTTTCCTTTTCTTAGGTATAGAACCAACCTAGGTGTCATACTATAATATTTAATGATGCTGCAATACAAATAGTTACAACACTATCTATCTTTTTTTTAATTTTTATGTTGATTTAATTACTGACGCAAACGAAACACTTTACAATTATATATTATAAATGTTTAGGCAATATAACCGCTTCAAAGTAAACAACCGTTTTATCGTAGTACATAGGCAAAATATGAATATGTTCATTTCTCGCCTCTATGAATGTGGGAATGGATTTGTAACAAACCACTCCCTGGTATATAATTACGTTAAATTGTCATTACCTGAAATATGTTTGTGAACATACAACTTCTTCCTGAGTTTGTACGAGACAATATAAACGCGCCGGAGAGTTCTTTTGTGTGTGTATCACAACGTACAGGTGTTTGCAATACAAGTGTTTACTGATGTTGAAATAAATGTGAAGTTACTGGGGTTTAGGAATGACACTGTTTATGCCAAAGGGGATTTAATACGTTATGGCTCTTTGTAAATAAAACAAATACGCTTTGAAATAATATCGCTGTCTTAACCCCATTAAGGAAATTAGAATAATTCCCAAATGCCTTTCTATTGTCTAGTTTTAAAGTAATTGCTTTTCATGTAAGTTACAAAGGATACGAATGATGGGGTTGTTTGTAAACATATTTCGTTATTGCGAGTTATTTGACGACAATTATTACATTGAACGTAATAAGGCAAATATACATTGAACGTTAAAAAATACCATTGTAATGCTCGTTTCATTATGTGGTTTGCAACACTAATTTCTCTTTAGGTAAACACATATTTATATATAATTCTTGTAGGATATTGTCGATTTCAGCGAGATGGATCCCACAATAACATATATCCCCAAGGGCTCATTCTAGTTTGTAATTTTATACAGGCAAACATCAACTACTGTCTATTGAATTCTTTCTTAAACGTGGACAGAATTTACAGGATCTAAAGAATCGTTGTACAATTTGTTTTTCTTTGTTTGAAACCACTTCATGTTTACAAGTATACACAGTAATATATATGTACTTTAGATACTATATTAATATTATTTATTTTTACTAACTATCGCATGATTTTATACGAGTTTGCACGAATCTGATGGGAAAAACAGAACGGAATGATATGAAGTGTTAGCAGTACACTTTGTTGCTATGGTCGTACAAATACAACCAAATACACACATTTCCGTTGTATTGTCGCATGCATAGACATGAAATTTATTTGAAGGTTTCGGTCGTATTTCTATTTGCCATGGAAATGAATATATGTTTAGGCGATTGCTTAATGATTTTGCTGGAATGAAAATGATAACGAAGACTGACATGCAGCAACAGTACTTTTCTAGAAAGTACGAGTTTTATTTGCCCGAAAACGGAACAACTTGGAATTATATTTCAGGTTTTTAATTTCATTTCACTTTGATCGGATATATTTTCTACAAACGTGTATTCCTTGCTCTTCCTTAATTTGACTGATATTTTAATTATAACAAGAAACGTGGACATTCCACGAAACACAGTTGTTTCGAATGAAATGCATAAAGATCAGTTCCATATAAACAGAACGTTCTGGATACAAGATATTTGTCATATGTCTATGTCAGGGAATACATAATTTAAATTTATAAGACCATTTAAGAATACTGACCCTGAACGAAAGTATGTTCATGTAAGAGCAAAATATTTATAACAATAACCCAATCTACTAGCAATTTATCTTTTTTTGTAATGGTAACCATGAACCCATCCATTCCAAGCGACGTCTCGATCAAAGGCAAGTATATATAACGTTGCAATTCAAGACCTCAATACCTCAATTAATCCTCAAGTTATTGACATAAACTGTTTTTCAATATCAAGTAACGTAGACCTGGACCTTAACATCACCCATCTAATATGTAACGCTAAGCTATGACTCAAGATAAGTTATTCAACTAGATTAAACTTCGTTACAATAGCTCAATCCAATTTTGAGATATTGAGAAGAAACTGTATGTCGATTTTAAGTAGCGATGACCTTGAACTTAACTAAACCGTCGGCACTCCCAAGCAACATTTCGCTATAACGTATATATTTATCATTTTCCAGTAACTCTACTCGTTCTCGAGTTGTTGTTGACCCACCCACCGCATATGCAATTCCAATATGACTCGATATAAGGTATATAGATATGAAATTATATTACAAGATCTCAATTTGCACTCAAGTAACTGATCGGAAACCATTTTTCATTTTTACGTAACGGTGACTTCGACCCCACCTACTTCATATACAACCCCAAGCATTTTTATAGTTACTATTTCTTTATGGCATTTAAGTGCGTTAATTCAGTTCCAACTTCAAGAATGGTAGAAATATATGATAATAGATTTTGACACATTCCATGAAATGATACTAACTATTATAACACGTGTGTCGACGTAATCTCATGTAACTAAAATCACTACATTTATGAAAATGAAAGATTGTTGAAACAGCATGCCTCAGATTTACGTATGAGGCGTGTCGTGGGAAAACTGGGCTAAATACAAGTGCGTAAAGTGTCGTGACGGCACTTTCCGCGTACAGTGGATTTATGTTTAGAAGAGACTTCATTGAAACAGAATAATACTACACACATAATTATCTTACCTTTGATGAAATTCCGAAATTCTGACCTTACATTTTCACAACCAAAACATTCTCCGAATGTACCTACCGGGTATATAGTGAACAGTGATGTTTATCAGTTTTATTACCGGATAATGTCTGTGGAAGAGTATATTAATTTGTCGAAGAGAAATAACTATGTCGTTAAGAAAAACTCAATTCAAGCTTAAAAAAACCAAAGAATATGCTAAATAAGTAAATTAGTAAAATATTAAAAATAGTTAACATTATAATGAATGCAACGACAGTGTTACAACTTTTTCAACCGTATTAGGAAAGGTGTTGTGCTATAATATTTGGTAATTTTTTAAAATGCTTAAAGGAAGTCACTTACAGGATATTACATTTTAGAAATGCCTTCTTCTTCAATTAATAAAGCGTCTGGAGTAGCAATACAACAACAAAAAAATAATAAATCCTGCCTGTCATAGGGGTCGATCACCAACCGCCGGCGTGAGAGTCTAAGGCGTTAACCACTCGGTCATTGAGTCTGTTTTGATATATAGTGTAATTTTCTGATAAGGTTACTGGAATGTAACCGACAGCTATTGCTAGTACCTGTTCTGCATAAGTTGGCACTTCACAGTTTCAGCCCAAAAATTCGATTTGGCAGGGTAGACAATTCTAATAAATAGGGATACAGTGAAACTGAGCAGCATTTTGAGTGTTTTAGAAGTTGCAAGTATCCGATTTAAGGGCTGGAGTTTTGAATTGCATGCTTAGTGAAATCGAAAATATGCCCTATATAAAGGCATTGTATGTGTTGAGCCACCTTGCACATAGAATTCGTAAATGAGGATTCCTAGCTCTGAACGTCATTTTGGCAGGATATTTAAATGGGCGTACATAATACATTGGAATTTATTGGAAAATCTCAATGGTTGACCCCCAGTTTGCTCAGTTGCAATTAAGTACCTGGTAAGTTATGCAGACAGGCATACAGTGTTTGAGGTGCTCGCAGTTGCAGGAAAGTTGCAAATTGATGCTGAAACCATTTTTCATGAAATTGTCGCGAAAACTGGTTACATTTGAACCCCAAAATTGGCTGATCATGCATGTTAAAATTATAGTGGATCTGTGTGCATAATTATTTTCCCTACATTTTTGTGAAGCCACAGCCACAACAATATTGAAATGATGTTTGGTTTGTTTTCAGATGTTGACATTATCAGTGTGTTCAAAAGGGCTCGAACCCAGACCCCACCAGGCCGAGTCCGAAGCCCGAGAAACTGTATAATGCCCCCTAATTACCCAAACTCCTCGCAGTGGTTACTTCCCCAGTCATACTCTCTCAGTTACCACTGCCACCACGAGTTAAAAACCAACCTCCGCGCAGAGATTTAACGGTGTCCGAGCAAAGCTCAATTTTAAATCCCTGACGACATGAATTTCCACGTGACCATAGGCAAACACTTGGCGCGAAATAAAATCGTGGACAAGCACATGATTAAAACGTGGACAACGTAAAGTCCTTGCGTTCTTATGTTTACTTATTTAATTGTTTTGGTGTTCATTTTAACTCGTAATAAATATACCTGGACCAATAATGCAACATGTCTGTGTCATTGTTATAAAATAGCAATGATAACATGTTTTGTAAACAAAAGTATTCAATCTCCTCATAATCGTCTCATCTGAAAACTTCAAAATCTGTAAGTTTTTAGCTGGTGGTGGCAGTGGTAACTGAGAAGTGTACCAATGGAGAAGTAACCACTGCGAGGAGTTTGGTTATTTTTATGATTTAAATAAAAACAACATTTACGCTTCCTAAACCAATACGGAATATTGTACAATAACACAAATACCAGTATAAATCTCTGCACCCTCTTACAACGGCAGCAATATTTTATATCACTTTCCTCCTAGGATTTACCAACACTCGTAAATGTCTGCTATATTTAAATCACAAGAATTTCATAAGTCGCGTTTGTCACTTAAGTTATACACATGCATCGTTATAAGATAAAGGGAACAATTGAGTTGGACAAAACCCACAGTATATTGAATTTGTCTCATATCTTTGTATACATGTTCTTTGAACCTATATTTTTGTATGCATGGCTGACTTGCTCACCGCAAAAACAACTTTTGAAAAAATAAACCGACTTGGAAACTCTTAATCATTTTAAGGTACTATACTGTTTTATATTTGATAAAAAAATATTGCGCTGACAAACAAATGTTATATTCACATTGCTTACCTTTTCTCCAAAGTATAAACATGATAAAATTCTCAGACACTTCAATCCACGTACTTGTGTATTTGTACTATACGTCTTCATGTAAGTTAATTACAATGTGCATACTCGTACATTATTATAATTCTTATAGTTTGTGCGAGATTCTATTGATGTTCCGGTGAGTTTCGTATGTGTATATCAAACAGCATGCAGGTGTTTCTAATACAAGTATTTAGTGATGTTGTAGTTAACGTGAGTTTGACTGTTAAATGGATTTCTAGGAATGACGATATTTATGCCAACATTGGTTTGATGTTGTATGGCTCTTTGTAAATAACATACATTTTCTTTGAAATATTATCGGAATTAAAACCCATTAAGGAACTTACATATAATCCCAAAATGCTTATGTCTACTTTCGAATAATTATTGTTTTTAATTCAAATTACAAAAGCACTGATGATGGGTGTGTGTGTTTGTTTGATTAACTTTCGCTATTCTCATTCGACATTGGCAATTCATATAGCAATTTATCTGAAAAGAGAAATTGCATTGAAATAGTAATGTGTTAATGTTTCTTTTAATACATGTGGTAAATAACCATGTCGTCTTGAACTAAACCATGTAAATAATTATTGTATAATTGTGCAAGTCACGGGTGATTACAGCAAATTCGAACAACGAAACAAATGTGTAATATATCCACGAATTCAAATAACTATAACACAGTTGCTTTATCAAAGGTGCGCAATATTTGAAATACACTGTACTACGGGAAGATTTAAAAACCTTTTCTAAATGATTTAAAGCGTGTTGGCTTTGTCATCAGCCATTCCGAATTAGATTGTGTGTATCATATAAATTATGCAATTCATTGTTTTCTTAGACTTTGGGCCTTCTAAATAATATTCACACGTAAATGGCTTATGTTTGCTAATTTATTATATCCAATCACGTATATGAATGATGTTGGAATCGCTTGTGAAAGCTAGACCACATTCATACTGATATTGGTATAAATTATATTTCGGGCGGCTGATTAAGGCATGTGGCTGCAATTAAGGGATGTCGGAAGACCTCCCCAGATTACGAAGGGATGTCGCTAGCGACCCGCCATATTGGCCTGGGGGAAACCCTGGGTATACTGTTTGATCTCAAAGCCCACCACATGTATATATTTCCATTCTGACATATAATTTGTGTGCAGGTGCCAGTCGTTTTTCTAATTACCATGGCGAAGAAAAGATGTTTAGGTGATTGTTTAATGATTTGTTGGAATGAAACTGGTAATTGGCAAACCTTGTATCTTTAGAATATTCCAGCACGATAGCTTTATGTGCCAGTTAACAATACTACCGATCATTACGTGTATGTATGATATTTAAGCTTCTCTGCTACTTTGGTAGGTTTTCTTAAACGACTTTAGCTGCTTTTCTTCTGATTGAACTTATTTGATATTTTGGGCTGGAACAGTTTGGTACGGCAAAAGTGAATCTCACGAATAGCAACGGAATCATTCCTTTATTCTTTCTTAATTGAGCTTTTCAAGCTAGATGTATTCGAAATATAATCAACCGATGCACATGCAGCAACCTAAAAAGTAACATCTTAAATATAAGCATGAAACTACCAATGCATCAATATTACAGAAACTATGTTTATCTACTAAAGATTCTTAATACAAGACAAGTGATCCATTGCACTAAATACACCACGAAACACAAAACTAATTATAACTTTGATCACTGCCTTGAAACGGTCGATGTAAACATAGGGGTTTAATCCGGTTTAAAGGGCTCAGACCAAATATCATCGAAAATGAATGTGGTTGATTTGTTTTCATTTTTATGGAATGGATATTGCACATAAAGCACGTTAAACAATAAGTGGACACAATCTCATTGAAATTCAAACAGAACCTGATACCAATGGTGCAATGTACTTGTTTACTTTTGATCTATCAATGAAAATTAATAATACATTATCAAATGCTATGTTCTTAATAATCATGCATAAATAATTCCACAAGAGGTCTACAATCACCTGCGTGGATGGCATATAGTACACACTTAGTATCCATACGACGGAGGTAACGCAAATCGAACATGCAGGTGAAAAGGCTCAAAAGAGCAATAGTCGTGGTGTGAAATGTCAGCCATTTTCAAATTAATTTACTACTTATACAATGCTCTCAATACTCCCCTGTATGGATAAAAGTGATAAAGATAACGATATGACTTCAGAAGAAAGAGCAATTTCTGAAAAAAAGAATGCATGTATGTATGACTATAGTCCCATATAACTATTAATGCCAATTACCAACCGGTTGGTAGGCATTCAGTGTTTACCTTCGTCGAATATCATTAGTAACTAAGACAAATTAATACCAGAAATATGTGTTTCCAATGGCAGTTGTACAGGTACACTAATTTACTTCAAACGCTTCGTTCATGCATAAAATGACAAAATCAGCAATATTAACAAAACCATGGACGATAAATAATATGGTATGCAACAATTCCAAGGTAGAATTAAGGTAGATTATGATGCTACAAATTCAAGAAAAACATTATGTTGGCCATCAATTGACATTAAAGGTATAACATACTATAATATTTAATGATGCTGCAATACAAATAGTTATAACACTATCTATCTTTCTGTATTTTTATATTGATTTGATTACTGACGCAAACAAAACACTTTACAATTATATATTATAAATGTTTAGTCAATATAACCGCTTCAAAGTAAACAACCGTTTTATCATAGTACATAGGCAAAATATGAACATGTTAATTTCTCGCCTGTATGAATGTGGGAATGGATTTGTAACAAAAGTCCCTTGTTGATAATTACGTTAAATTGTCATAACCTGAAATAGATTTGTGAACATACAACTTCATCCTGAGTTTGTACGAGACAATATTAACGCGCCGTCGAGTTCTTTTGTGTGTGTATCACAACGTACAGGTGTTTCGAATATTAGTGATTAGAATAAATGTGAAGTGGTTCAGGAATGACCATGTTTATGCCAAAAGGGATTTAATTCGTTATGGCTCTTTGTACATAAAACGAATACGCTTTGAAATAATATCGCTGTCTTAACCCCACTAAGGAAATTATAATAAATCCCAAATGATTTTCTATTGTTTAGTTTTACAGTAATTGCTTTTCATTCAAGTTACAAAGGATACAAATGATGGGGTTGTTTGTGAACATATTTCGCTATTGCGAGTTATTTGAAGACAATTATAACATTGAACGTCAAAAAAACACCATTGTAATGTTTGTTTCATTATGTGATTTGCAACACTAATCCCTCTTTAGATAAACACATATTAATCTATAATTCTTGTAGGATAATGTCGATTTCAGCGAGATTGAACCTACAATAACATATATCCCCCAGAGCTCATAGACATGAAATTTATTTGAAGGTGTCGGCAGTATTTCTATTTGCCATGGCAATGAAAAGATGTTTAGATGATTGCTTAATGATTTTGCTGAAATGAAAATGATAAAGAAGACTGACATGCAGCAACATAACACTTTTCTAGATAGAACTAGTTTAATTTGCCCGGAAACGGAACAACTTGGAATTATATTTCAGGTTTTTAATTTTATTTCACTTTGATCGGATATATTTTCTACCAACGTGTATTTCTTGCTCTTCCTTACTTTGACTGATATTTTAGTTATAACAAGAAACGTGGACATTTCACGAAAAACAGTTGTTTGAAATGAAATACATAAAAGTCAGTTCCATAAAAACAGAAAGTTCTGGACGCAAGATATATGTCATATATCTATGGCAGCGAATACATAATCCAAATAATTAGACCATTTAAGAATACTGACCCTGTACGAAAGTATGTTTATGTAAGAGCAAAAGATTTATAACAATAACCCAATCTACTATTGAATAATTGAGCGGAAAGCAAGTTATCTGTTTTTGTAATGGTGACAATGAACCCATCCATTCCAAGCGACGTCTCGATCCAATGTAAGTATACATAACGTTGCAGTTCAATACCTAAATTCATCCTCAAGTTATTGAAATAAACTGTTTTTCTATATTATGTAACGTAGACCTGGACCTTAACATCACCCATCTAATATAAACGCTAAGCTATGACTCGAGATAAGTTATTGAACTAAATTAAATTTCATTACAATAGCTCAATCCTTTTTTGAGATATTGAGAAGAAACTGTATGTCGATTTTTAGTAGCGATGACCTTGAACTTAACTAAACCGCTGGCACTCCCAAGCAACATTTCGCTATAACGTATACATTTATCATTTTACAATAACTCTAATCGTTTTCGATTTGTTGTTGTGGTAACGTTTTTTTTAATTAATGGTTACATTGAACCACCCACCGCATATGCAATCCCAATATGACTCGATATAAGATACATAGATATGAAGTTGTATTACAATATGTGTACTAGAGTAACTGAGCGGAAATCATTTTTCTTATTTACATAACGGTGACTTTGACCCCACCTACTTCATATACAACCCCAAGCGAGGTCTTTATGCACGGTATCTATATATGAAGTTTTATTAGAACATCTTAAATTGTTCTAAAGTTATTGTGCGGTAACCGTTTTTCTGTTGTAGGTAAGTGATATTGACCTTAACCCCACCAACCCCATATACAATCCCTGGCGTTGTTTCGCCATAAGGTATTTATGTATTATGTTTGATTACAGTACCTGAATTCGTTCTCGAGAATAAGAATGTAATAATTCATTATCATATTATATCTTTTTCCTTAGGCAAACAATAAATTATTCCTACAGTTACTTCACCTGCGTGGGTTGCAGACATTACACTCTCTAAATCAATAAAATGGAGGTAAAAACGTATGCACTAAACACGATCTGGCTGTTGAAATGAAAGTCAATAGAAATGGACGTGTCGTCAAATAATAAATGATACACGAATTATTTGAGAACTTAGACAATTACTGTCCTTGATAAAATGTCAACCTAGTCAACCCAGTCTAAGCAAATGAGCACGTGCAAATATTTGTGACCGTCAACGCCGTTTGCCAAATCTATTCATACGATGTAAAGGACTATCATATAATAATACATGTAGCAATTTGGAAATTTGTTAAAATATCAATATTGTATCGCAAACAGGTAAATGTCGATTTGTATCTTTATATGTACTGCAATGTTTGTTAAAATAGTGAAGCAACACACGTTCACTAAATTGTATCATTTTGCTCTAAAATAAACATACACGACACGTGTTTCCTTTCCCGTTATTAGCGTCTTGTGTGAAATATTTAGAGATTTCAGCTGCTCAGAATTGTTTTGTTGTAAACCTGTTTTCAGCAGGAATGCCTATGCCGAGATGCAGGAATTGTAGTATTAGTGAACGAGGTCTAATTACATACCCCCTATTATAAACGTGTTTGATAGTTTGTTGCAACTAGCACATACTTTTGTTTCGTTCGGATAACTTTTTTTTTCTTTTAGCATACTTGTGTATGAAATAAATTCAATGTTCGAACGTCAGCTTGTATGTAACAAATTTATATATCTGACATTATATGTATCTTGACAGTCTTTACCGTCTTCGTTATATTGAAATAATACAATACAAGTTAGATACAATGCCAGAGACATCAGAAGGAGAGAAGCCCTTATTAACACCCTCAGATCCTTTATTTGAGGCAAGTGACCATTTTTGCTTATACAAAACAGTACAATACACACAACACAACATAAGATCAAATAAATAAAACCGCGGTCAATGAAAAGCATTGGGGGTTTGAATCGATTAAAGGAGTGCCGAATCACCCACTT
This sequence comes from Congeria kusceri, assembly GCA_027627225.1. Lineage (NCBI taxonomy): Eukaryota > Metazoa > Mollusca > Bivalvia > Myida > Dreissenidae > Congeria > Congeria kusceri. The sequence continues at coordinate 97,082,882 of CM051025.1, forward strand.
GGCCCAGAATTAATCACAATACCCATAATTGTAAATGAAATTTAACCTCATAGCATTGCAATTAAAATCAATAGTAATAAAAGAAAATATTAAATGGAATTGCTATTGAATTACTCAATGGTTTAACATTTTCCAGAGTAACACAATTGCTACTTTCTGAGGCACGAAGAAATTATGTAAAAATAAGTATCAGCAACATCCCTACATGTTCACAAGATTTAAGGAAGAAGCCGTTATATGTGGTGTAAAAGGCCAGATAACATATAGCTTGGTTATACATGATAAACTTTTGTAATTAAAATAAAATAAATCAATAATTTAATATTAAATGATAATAAGCATTTACGATTTATGCAGACAGAAAACGGAAAACCGTTTTCAAGGGCTTCTCTTTTTAATATTATTTTTACAAATACACACATTTCTATTGTGTTGGTATTTATTACAACAACATGTTTATGTATGTCAATGACAGAAAGGGGTGGATCGTAGCTGAAAACAACAGGCTGTACAAGAAACAAAAAAATATAGCATTGTAAGTATTTCGTGCGTTTGTTTAATTGATATTAGAATATAAAATATACAACAGGAGCTTTAGTAACACGTCGCTTTTCAAATGATTTGGTTTCAAACGCCGAGTCAATGTACTTTTTCCATACTATTGCAGGAGCTATGATTGTTCATTCAATATTATCGCAATCAGCTTTTTCAGATGATATGATGTTGCTGTTTGACCAGATGTCCCAGGTTGAAAGTTTTTCTCATCACATCATAAGTATTAGTCCTTGCTATGTTTGAATAAGCTTTCTAACCATTTGTAAGAAAAGCAATTATTGGCATGTATCTGCCTACTTAGCCCCACAGCACTAACCTATAAGACATATAAGAGGTGTTTAATTGCAGAATTTACAGACCAACTTATCAATTATTCAAAGGTTAGGCAGTGCGATTGGGGGCATGCTGTTTAAATGTGTAGATATAATTAAAATTACATGGATAAACATTGGTATGCTTAAACGTACATTACATTGTATGAAACTTATAACCCATTAATACTGCAAAAGAAATATACATATTGGACATTGGATTGCATTGAGTTAACAAGTTTCGGAACAAGGCCATATATTGTTTAAGAAATGGAACACACACACACTATTATTACGAGACACACTTGAATGGCAAAAATATATACGATTGCATAAACATACAGAAGGCAGAGTATAAACACGAACATGTTTCGGATAACATTATTCGTTGTATGACATTTCAGCTGTCAGAATAACGATGGTTAAATATATAAACATATAGATCACCTTAATTGCTGATTGTCAAAACAAACATAACAGTATATAAATATTCCCTAATTTTAAAAGCGATTAATTTAATTCACTATGAAGCATATATCTTCGATACACAGTTTATTTTCTAATAGCAAAACAAAAACTAATCGTGTTCACGTATACAAGCGTTTGAGCTTTACTGTTGTTGTGTATCACATTAAACGTCCATTAACAGAAGGTGTGCATTATTTAGTATTTCCTTGTCAAAAATAATTGTTCCATCTATGCACGTACGATTCCTTGGTTAAACTAAGTATTTTTTACAGGTAGTTCTTGACTGAGCAGTAACGAAATTCAAACATATATACCTATTCTTGGAATATATTTAAGTAAATGGTTTTATATTTAATTTGGTGGATCCGCAAACTGAGAGGTTTACGTTTATAGGTTTTCTGAAGATAATTGCACCCATTGGGATTTTTTGCCCGGTGAATTATTATGTATTTTCCAAAGATTTCATGATGCACGTAGCCATCTTGAATCGTATTTGTATATGTTCTAATTATTAGCATACTATAACCCAACAGGTTGTCGAGTCAGTTAGCTAAATCGTTTCGACATGTGCTCAGCGATGTGTATAGCTCATTTTAACACAGTAATATAAATATGGAGATCAAAAAGAATGTTAATATAGATATGGTTTTAATATAGTTTAGTGTTATGTTTTGCAAATGTGTACTCAATATAACTGTTTGGCTTTTCTATTTCGTTTCCAAAAATCATTCCAAAAAGCGTCCTGTGCAATCACTAATATAAAAGAACATAATACACGGTACGAGAGGTATAGCGAAACTGTAATCTTGGAGTAAAGATCTAATGTTTTTAATCGATTGATATACGCTACGCATGTTACACAACTGTTAATGAATGCCCATTTATCAGTTTTATCTGATCACATGTTTGAAAGCTACAATCGCTTCACGTAACTGTATTAAGATATTAATGAAGCGCTGCTTCATTCATTTAGTACAATATCTTTTGCGCTGTATTGATGGATTACAGGTAAATATCAGGTTACGCTAAATACCTCATACGGATATGCCTAATTTATATTTGCATACAATGTCATATTATTTATTGTTGAATATCTCGCAACGGCACAGTGTGACTTTAATACGGGCTTAGTTACCAAGAGGTCTATTAACAAAAATGTGTATTGATAGATCTTTGATTTACCTGAAAACTATTTTAAGTCGCTACAAGTTAGTCTTAAGTTTATTGGACAGCAAATGCCTTGTCCGTTGGAAAGTTATACGGTTATTAAAATCAACTAAAACTATTTTGTTCCATAATATTAATAGATAGATAAAATTATAAAATAAATATCTGCAAAATATAATGTTTTGTATGGTTACATACTGTTTTTGGACTTGTCGTTAGTCATATTACGTTTTCTAGTTGGAATAATCATCGTGATTTAGAAACAGATGTATTAATTTGCATTTTTGCAATTATCTTACGGAAGATAAGTTCGCGGAGAGTGATTATCACAAATTACTGTATGTTTGTGTCAATATCGTTAATGAGTTTGAACATTTGAAGAATATTACAAGATGTAACTTCAATGATGTTGAACTATATAAATATTTCCATTATCGAACACGTATTTGAAGTGCGAAAGATTATGTCTGACCGTTATGAAAACATCGCTACTTGTATTATATAATAGTTCCAAACAGATTTTAGCGTGTATGTTTAAAATAGTATCTTAAACATTTTATTCGTTTCTTGATCACTAAATATATAGGTGCATGTTTAAGATAAAGATACGACTAAAGTAGCCCATGCGCTTAGCCAGTTACACGTTGGTGAACAAGCACCACACTACCACACAAACCTCATTTGTAACGGGGCACTATTTCAGAATATTTAAAATAGTGCTAGCCTTGCTGTTTGATGTATTTCTTATATTATATTTTTAGGTGCAAACAGAAACTTAAAACTGATGACAATTACATTAATTTTAACCGCTATTGGGAGTAACAAGTGTGATACATAAATTTGAAATATCACTTTTACCAGATAGAAAAACCCCCCATATATTTTGTAAGATTATCATTGGAACGTGGTATTAAGATAGAAAAAGTGATCAAATGTAGTGTTGGCATCGCGATACATGTAATAGATCTGTTTTGTATTGTCCATGCATTTTAATGACGGAACAAAATATAATGGAAACATGCTAAGAACCTTTTGATTCCATTTGGTATTACAACAGTGAACAAAACATTAATTTTTCTTTTTCTGTGAATAAAACATCGCTCAATGGACGACCAAAACTATTGTTCAAGCACGCAAATTAATGTTCTTTAGAGTGAATATTGTTCGCTTAAATCACAGTATAATAATGAATAATGAACACTTTTCAAAAGCATTCTCGGATCCCTGCAAAACCGTTCACATTAAAATGGCATGCCCGGTTTTATCGTAAGATGTACTACATTGTAAAATGTACAAGGCATTATAGGATTTTCTTTCTATCTTGCATCGTCTATATTGCAACGTATGATAGCAATTGAAATAGTAAAGTACCTGCAACTGGTTTCAGAATAAGTTTCTATAGCACAGAGGAGGAAGCTTATGCAATGATATAAGATCTAAGCATATTTATAACTACTTCAGTAGCTGCGCAGCCTCATATTCCTTCAGATAATAGTTTTGTATAAATGATAATGGAAATAAGATGGAATCACACTGATTAAGTTTGGATTAAACAGCTAATATATCGGTCCACACTTATGCTGGCTCAGTAAACATAATTTCTGTTGAGCTGGATAAGATTCATAAATATATTGTGTTTTATTTTAAGGAATCACCAAATGGTACAATTTACGCAGAGAAATAGTTACATATTTCGTTGCCAAATGCAATCCACTTTCATCGCGGCCATCTTCCAACACTTGTATGGATTATTACCTAGATTACGATAATTGAAATGTCATTTGTGAGTGACTGTTTCAGCAAACAAAAAAAGAAAGTTTGTAGCGATTTGGTATTGGTATGTAAAAATGTCCTCGAGTTTCTCCTCATATGAGTAAGTGTACTAAGACGGTACTTTAAACTCCAGTTTTACATCTTTGAATAGATGTATAATACATCTTTACAATTGATGCGATGCAACTTCAATCTGCTTCAAATGGAAATGTTTTTTATATTAAATATATATAAAGATAAAGGTACGTCAGAAGTGGAGTTTTTTGGACAAGGGCTGAATTGGCTGACGAGTGTCTAGTAATTATCTCATTTGTCATATATGTCATCCACACACTTTAATATCGCATGGTTTAAATGAATCGAAATGGCAAGACGTGTAAATGTAAAATAAAAATGACAACAACATTTTTATATAAAAGTACACTTTCTAGGGTACCCTCGTATAACAATTAAAAAGTAAAAATAAATGTTTCCACATTTCAAGATAGATCGAACAAATTAGTTAATTCATGTTTCTTCAAGAATTAAAACAATGCTATAGAACAAAATTAATAATTCTAGCATGATGACAGTATGCCTCAAAGAAATTTTGAACAATGCAATACCTGTCATTAAAACTGATCAATTATCTACATTTGTACAAGACACCATCAAGTCAATATTTGTGTTTTTGCTGTGAAATTCCTCTCAGGCTAATACTAATGTCAAAAACGCTACATATGAACATCGTGCTGGGGGTAAGTTTCTCACAAATAGACGAATGACGTGTATTTATTTTGGCGTCTTATAAATTTTAACTCTGTTTACGAATGGGTGAAAGTTGTTTATACAGTTGTAGAACCGAAAAAACTGATATCAAGAAACTGGATACGGAATACCAATGAAAAGCCCTAATTGTTGAAGCAGAAGCTTTGATGAAATATTTATCTTAGTTTCCTGCTAAAGCCTCAGGCACACATTCCCGATTTTACTGCCGACAGCGTCCGGAATCAAATATGTCGGGACAATATTCTAAGAATCGGGGCTCGAAATTCAATTTTTGATCAAAAGATCGAATATGGTCTGGATAGCGTCACAACCGCGTCGCGACAGAGTCCCGATTTTCCCGAATGCGATCCGACAGAGTCCCGACAGTGTCCCGATAGCATCCCGGTATTCCCGACTTTTTTAATTAGTTGTATCGTTGCGCTGTCTAGACGCTGTCAGGAGCCATAATCGGGAATCATTAATGGTGGTCGGTCAAAGTTCTGTCGGTGAATGACAAATGCACACAAACACGCACAACACACACGGTATATACAACAGACGTTATTTAAGTATATATATATTTATGCAATATCATTCCTGTTCCACCGGATATTGTCCCGACATCGTCTCGAAGTTGATCCGATATAGCCGGATCTATCCCGACAGGGTCCCGACTATACAACTTCGGCTGAGTCTCCAGAATGTTAAGGGAAAACCTTAACAGTCGGGGTTGCTTGGTCAATCACGCCGAACGTGTACCGATGATTCCCGATTCTCAGGACAGCGTTCCGAAAGCGTCCAGACAGCTCCCGACAGCGTCCCGATATTCCCGACATTTTTATTATTTGTATCGTAGCGCTGTCGGGACGCTGTCGGAAGCCATAATCGGGAATGTGTGACTGAGGCTTAAGATAAGTTTAATTTACATACGTGGTTATTGTTCGTGAACTGTATAAATTGAAAGAGACTTTTAAGTTATTGAATGGAGATAAATTATAAATGTTTTAGAATTTCCAAATATTTTGCTATGGATGTACACATACAATGTATATGTTATATCAAAGCGGTTGCACATACAGAAATATACGATATAAAAGAAAGTCCATGGTGAGTTACAGATTTATATTCCTTTTTAATTATCATCTTTGATAACGCGTGGCAATGTGCAAAGAAAATATTATTTCAGATTCCTTCAGATTTAAATGTTAAAAAACAAATTTTGAATGCATGACTGCATTATACAGCAATATTCTGAAGGAATATTATTACCTCATGAAAATACCACATTACATGAAAGTACCACATACATATTATCAGTTCTTACTCTATTAGCGAAGTATCTGAACCCTTCGTAATCATTTGCGTGTATGTGCTAGTACTCTTTCTTCGTACATGTACTGTCTATTTCGTTTATTACTGCGGTTCTGTATACCAAGCACAGGAAGTGATGCGAATGCCTGCACTGATTACTTGGGTATTAATATAGAATGAGCATCACAACCACTATCGACCTCATTATATCTTCTGAGGAATGAAACATTATAGCTAGTACTGCTTCTGTAATGAAAGGTATTACACCGCCTGCTGAACCGAAAAAAAAGGAAACTATCTAAAAAGATAATATTATACAAAGGAAAAATACGGCATGTTGATGTAACAATTTAAATATTTCCAATTTAGTTATAATACGAAAGATTTCGACGAACATTTTTTTCGTGTCTCAATTTTAAATTTGGAAATTAAAAGTTGGAACGTTGTACAATAATTTGGTTTTCTTAACACATGCTTAACACATGTATTGATGCTACAATCAAAAAATGTATGACCTTAAGCTACATCAGTAGAATTCTGGACAATGCTGTACATGAAATACTGGTTAAAACTGGGTCACCGCATTGTAACTATGAATGTAAGGCACTTGCATTGAACAGGTTTAATGTCCGGATAAATATGATAATCGTGAATTCTTATTATTTTAAATACATTAAAGCTGTCACAGAAAATAAAATACATTAAATTTGATACATTGCCTTAATTATTAAACGCTATTAATGTTTCAGACAGATATTTTACGGCCGTTTTTTCTTTTCAAAAACACTCTTGCCTGAAACACAAAAATGTCATTTATTTAAATCATTGGTTGTTAGTGAACGTCAGTAAATAACTGTATATTTAGTTTTCGGTGATGTTAGTGCTGAACAGGTTGACGTATTAAGTTCCTTTAATATAAAATGAGCAAAACACCTTTATGATACGAATTGGATTACAATTTCCGAATCACTTCTAATTTCGAGAATGGAAATAACAGTGTTTACATAAAATAATTCTATTAGAAAGAAAGAAAAAAAAAGCAAGCCCTGATGTAAAAATGAAGCGGTAAAATTACGCTTGTTTTCAAGTTCATTTGCTCAAGTAAATCCTGGAGCGGTTTAAACACCCAACACCCAATGCTTTGCATTGAGCTTTACAAGGCGATGTCACAAGTTTTATTCTTATTTGTGTTTTGTTTTACCTGTTTGTCGCATTGTGCTTTTTTAAATGTATACTCATTTGTATGAGCAATACAAATGACTATACATTTAAAAAGTATTGATAATTTAGGTCATTATGACAATTATAATTACAAAAATAACAACAAACAAATAAAAAAAAATACTTGAAAATAGAAAACCCGGAATTTGTATCAAACTCACGGCGAAGGAACAAATGACAATTGGCAGCACCCTAACTAACTGCTCTATTCTGACTTGTGAAAATACACGTGCATAATTTGGTTACAGATGCCATCAAATCTGACGTCAAAAGTAAACAAGAAATAACACAATTTCAATTTCTAATTTTTTACTTCCCTTGCCCCCATTGGGGCCATTTTTGAAGACATATTCCGTTTAAACTTACCATTATGCCTCTAGATAACAATTGTCGCAAATGTCTGCCAAGATTGCAAGATGCCAAATGAAATAGCTTGAAATAAATGCAAACACTTTACTGGAATCACCCCTTCGTGTAATCTGTCCTTCGTTCCTAGTGACTTCCTAGTGACTTTCTTTGGAAACTATTATTGTCTACACAATTGTGATAACACGTTTTTGTAGATAAATCAGTCTACTAAATGTGAACTGTCAATAAAAACTTGAAGCTTAATCACGGTTAGGAGACTCACCGGTACACTACATTTTGAGGTGGTAACTTCCAAGGTGGTCCGATGGAGTGAAAATATTGTTAACGATAAGCATGACATCTCATTTTGTATTATTTTCTCTTTTATTACGGCGCCTATTCAGAAATCGGTGCATTGCATTACCAAAGGCAATGGTAAACGGACAATAGTTATAAAGTTCGTTAAATAATGTATAAAAATAAGACTGACAGTGTAGGAGTTTTGTAAGTTGAAATAATTGTAGAACTATGTATGCACGGACATGTTTTACCCATCTGGTATGACTTACCATTTTATCATGTGCAGACACTGCCATGGGTAACATTCTTGTCATACCTGCAATAAGACCTTTTGCATTAATTGTGATTTTAGTTAGTTGTCTGTGAATTTCTTTTAAAATGATGTGGTCCGGTGTGAAAAATGAATACACTTTGAAATGTATCGTAGTTTAAAACCCATAGAAAAAATAGACATAATAAATCATGATTGATTGTGTATTGTTTAGTTTAAAAGTAATTGCTTTTCATTCAAATTACATAGGGTACAACAGATGAGGCTTTTGTTTGCCACAACAGTTCGTCTAAATACAAATATAATTATTCTTGCATGTTAATGTCAAATTAAACATAGATGTAAAAGAATAAATAACCTTTTTATACCCAGTGGACCTTTTTACCACAATGTGTTGATATGGCAAAAGCCATTCTACAAAATACATATGTTTTAATTGTGAGTACGCATGTACGAAAGTAATTAAACAACAGAACGGCACTAACATAAATGCAAAATATAATAACATTGAATGATTGAACGCAATCATTGAATTAAGACATCTGTTTCAAAATATGTTTATAGCGTATCAATCATCAATTCAATATCCGAATGAGAACAAGAAATGTCTTTAAAAAAGACGATCGGCGTTGAAATTAATATTGAGATGTCAGCTTTGCCCTAAATATAATAGACGAGGACCAAGATGTTCCGATACGCGACTTCTCGGATCCCAGATTTTTCGGTCCCTACTAAGTAGACTTTTCGGACCCATGATTTTTCGGTCCCTACTAAGGAGGCATCTCGGACACTAGATTTTTGGGACACCAAAATTAATTTGAGATAAACGCAATCATTAATGATATCTGTACCGTGAATAAACCGATCATATACCGCCCCATGTTTTCACCAGTGATACATCAATATCCGAAATAATAGTCATTTACTTTAACATAATTAATACATAAATTTGTCAGGCAAATTTAACAAACTAACATTGTCAGAAAATTATAGCGGGAACGAATAAAAATTATCTGTATCAGACAAGTGTACATGGTTATGTTAAGGCCCGGTCACACAGCGATTTACGGCTTAATCACGGCCACAACTCGTCAAAAATTGATCTCCCGTGAAGCAGACGATGTTGTTCGCGTTGATGTCGAGTTTAAGACGAGCTAAAGTCGATGTTCAGACGTGGCAGGACGCGGGGAAACTTCGGAACGGCGTTGGACTGCTCAAAACGTTATACCGCGGACAACCACGGGTGATACACGTGGTAAAGACGTGCAACACGCGTGAAACACACGTGATAATCCGTGTTCCGGCAGTGATTAAAACTTTGGAAGACGCAGTAAGACGCGAAAGTTTAGCGGGCTGTCACGGGCAGAGCACGGTCATCGGACGGGTGTTACGCGTTGGTATCAAGGGAAATGGCGTGTGTTTTGCGGCTTATCACTGACAAGTGGGGTTTACCGCGCACATAGCACTACCTAAGACCGTTTAAACGACGTCTCGAACAAGTGCTAAATACGAATGTTCACTGCCTAATCACGTATGTATCACTTCTGATTTGCGGCATATAAATACAGCAATTTTCTTAGACTTTGGCACTCTCAGTCTAGATGTCAAGGGGTGAACATGAACCTTCAACGCCGTGATGTTCTCATCTTTATGCTCCAGCACCAGCAGAACCAACTGATACAGGCCCAACATATCCTTGCTAAGAGAAGTAGAAGGAGGAGGAGGAGGAGGGTGGTACGGAATATCTGGGTGCGTGACTGGATTGCGAGGAGACCTCAGCTGGGGCTTTACGACTGTCTCATGGTCGAGCTGCGTAACGAAGATCCAAGAGCCTTTCAGAACTTTATGAGGATGCCTCCTGCGATGTACGATGAAATTGTGCAGAGACTGACACCAGCCCTTACCAAGGAGACCTCCAACTGGAGAGCACCCCTTGCACCAGGACTCAAGGTTGCTATCACCCTGAGGCACCTTGCCTCTGGCTCCAAGTACCGTGAGATGCAATATGCCTGGAGGGTCCCCCACAACACCATAAGTCTGGTGGTGCGTGAAGTCTGTGAGGCCATCGTCCACGAGTATGCTAATGAGATGCTCTCGCCGCCAGACACTGAGGCCCAGTGGCGCCAGTTAGCTGATGATTGGTACCACAGATGGAATTTTCCGCATGTGATTGGGGCTATAGATGGGAAGCATATTGCGTGTAAAGCTCCTTCCAACCACTGGGTCCGACTACTTCAACTATAAAGGCTTCTTCAGTGTTATCCTCCTAGCAGTCGTGTCTTCTGACTACAAGTTCCTGTGGATAGACTTAAGCGGCAAGGGGTCCTCCTCTGATGCCCACATCTACAATGAAAATGAGTTCAAGGAGGGTCTGCAGAACATTGACATCGCGGGCTTCCCAGAGCCGGATCCGCTGCCAGGTGACACACAGGATGTACCCTACTTCCTAGTAGGTGACGATGCGTTCGGACTACGGACCTACATGATGAAGCCCTACGCTAACAGGGACATGACCAGGGAGCAAAGGATATTTAACTATAGACTGTCGCGGGCCAGACGGGTAGTTGAAAATACGTTCGGGATCCTCGCCAACAGATTTCAAGTTCTTCTGACTACTATGATGCATAAAGCTGATACCGGCAGACTGCTGGTCAAGGCGTGCGTACTCCTTCACAACCTGATGAGAACACGTTACCCGGTGATGCAGAACAGGCTGTTGGACTGGGAGCGTCCAGATGGAGCCCTGGTGCTTGGTGCTTGGCGAGAAGGCAGGAACCTTGAAGACACGATGCCTGATAGAGTACCAGGACCCAACAGAGATGTCAGGCTAGCCAAGGCCCAGAGGAACCTCATCATGCAGTGGTGTAACTCGCCCGCTGGAAGGGTGCCGTGGCAAGATGACATGCTCCTCCCCCATTAGCTATGTTTATTGATCATGTTAGTTAGGGAAGCTGGAGCACTGATATGCAAATGTTGATGTAATTATGATGTTTGCTATATGTACTGTTGACATTACATGTTGTATTAAAGTAATAAATTGAAATGTAACCTGTGTTTGGCAGTTTTGACTTTAAATAGTAGATTGAAACTAAATTAAAACTCTAGATTATAGAAGTATTTAATTGTGAATTGGAATAAATAAACTTTTCATATATTACATTTAAATACAAAAAAATAAAGATAGCAAACATAAAAATATAAAGTACATATGAAATGAGCAGTTTGTACATGTACACGTGCAATAAATCTAGAAACATTGTTTACTAGCATTTCACATTACTACTCAAATTTTGTTAAAGATGCCGGACCGGTAACTAAAGGTCAAGTTTGTTTACATGTATAATTTTAAACAATGAATTGACAATGCTTTGAATTTCCTTCAACATGTATAAAGCCAAAATGAAAACATTAAGGTTTTTCAAAAACATAGAGAAAATAAACATTTTCGGAAAAAAAGCTGCTAGATTTTATCTCATGTTTGTTTACATTTTGTGTGTGTTTTAATCAGTGGTATGAATAGGTTAACTCATCAACTTATAGGTATAAGCCATCATAGCTCAGTGGTAGTGCTCGTCTCGTAACTCGGAGGTTATGGGTTCGAATCCCACCAAAGGCATGGAAATTTATTTTGTTCTTGTATAATGAGACTCAAGAAATGTTTTGATAAACAACATAATCAACATTTATATTTTGAAATAGGTCTCAATCAATCTTGTTGCATTGTTATTCTACATTAGGTTGCAACATATAGTGGTATATTCATCCTAAAATAGTGATCTCGACTTACCGGTCCAGCATGACTGTTCAAATTACCATGGGTATTATGTTGTTTTTGTTGAGCATGATGTAGGCGCTATAACAATAATTATACTACATGCTTAAGTTCTGTAAAGACGCCAATCATCAGTGGTATTCTGTAGAAATATTATGACGCATAGAACATAATAATCGATTTTAACAAAGTAATCCTTAACAAATTCTGAGTAAAAATAATCTGATAAAGGAAGATTATTATTATTTTATTAGTTTATTATTTCTATGCTGTACTTCAGCTAATAACATCAAAAGCAAACATTAAAATTAGAGTCAAAGCAATTGAGATTTAGCACAAAGTATCATTCACAAACATGTCATCATATGAATTAGAATTATTGAGCCAGATTGACCTGATCCTCGAAGAATATATTCACTTATATATATTATTCACGATATAAAGCTACGGCTGCAGTGGGTTCTCCTGTTCATCGCCTTGCTGCCGACCTTGCGGTTGGTCTAGAGAGGGCACATCAAGTAATCAACTTATCCCAGGGGTGGAGTTGATCGGCGAGATATTTGCAAGAGGTGTGGATTGGCTGAACTCTGGAGTATTGAGAAGAGACGTGTAGGTTTGCTGTTGTGCCTGGAAAATGTTTTGCGGCTGCTCCTGCTGTTGCGGCTGCTGCAGGGGGTAGGTGGGCTGCTGATTACAGAACTGCTTTGTTGTAGGAGAGGTTGTAGTAGCAGTCTGCAGCACGGTGGGGAACGAGGTCTGCTGCACGAAGCTGCCGTACTGCTGGTGCTGGGGGTTGTGCTGATGGAAGTACTGCTGGCAGCTGGAGGGCTGGCCGAAGGACTGAGTGAACTGCTGCCTGAAGGGCTGGGGGAGAGGCTGGGAAGATGCGCAGGCTATGGGTGCTGACACGGCCTGAGCTGTTCTGGCCCATAAGGTGGATGGCTGTTCACTGTCACCAGGCTGACGGCGCCTGCCCTGGCGCACTATGTCAAAGATCAACTCCTTCATCTCGTTGTACTGCTGCTGGGGAGCTGTCCTCAGGGTGTCAGCAACAAACCGTACGAAGGGCTCACGGTCAGTCTGGGGCCTCTCCTCCACAAGCTTCTCCAGGAAGGCTTGGTTGGCCTGCATAATGGCGCTGAGGTCTCGCATCCAGGTGCCTTCCTCCTCCTGGCACTCTTCCCCCCTCCTCCTCTTGTCACGCTTGCGGCTGGACTTGGACGTGGTCTGAGAAGTATAGGCCTGGTCAACAGCTGCGGACTCTATGTCCTCGAGGACGTGAGCCTGACTGTCATCGTCAGAGTCCACTGAGGGGGGTGGACGCGAGACCGTGGACGTGGCAGCGGCAGAGGCAGTAGGGACCCGGGCCAGAGTGACGAGGGGATCCCCGGTGTCATTTGGGATGGAACCTGAAAAGTTTAAGACGTTTATTTAAGAAATGACCGCCGCGTGTTGCACTTGTATCGAGGTATGAACAACATTGAGGCTTTTTAATTTAAGTGAGACCCGAGGAGGGGTTTCACTAAAAATTAAACTGTTCATACCTCGATACAAGTGCAACATGCGGCCGTTTTTTCTTATATTTATATTCACTAAATAGATCTAAACAACATTATTCTTACTCTTGTCAGTGTATTTAAAAAAAAAAAAGCAGACAGCGATCTGAAGAAATTCAAAACACAGTTGAAATCAATGTAATTAAATGTACTGACCTTTGTAGAAGCCACAGTGTTGCAGGACCCAGGTCTCCCTCTCTGTGAGCATCTTGGTCGCCTGGCCACTGGTCTTCTTCGAGAGCCTCACATACCAGTCCTTTATTCCTTTCCACCACTGCTCTAGGTGCTCCACATTGATCCCCAGCTCTTGGGCCTTCATCTCCCAGGCAGCCCTCTTCTGCTTGTAGCCTTTCTTGCTTCGCATCCAGAGGTAGCAGTTGGCCTTCAGCCACTCTAGAACGTCCTCCTCTATAGCAGCGTCAAGGCTCCAGTCCTTCTTGGGGGCCTTGAAGGCAGCCTTCGCCTTACCCTTGCCATGTCCACGTCCACGGCCCTTGCCTACGAGTACTGGTTCTTCCTCCTCGACTTGGGGAGGAGGAGTAGAAGGCATCACTTCTTCCACAATGAGTGTTTCTCCCTCCTCAAGGGCTTGGGGGGAGACTTCTCCAAGCTCCATGGGTGCCTCAGGGGCAGCAGCAGGGGTGTCAACAGAGGTAGGGGTAATGGTGGCAGCAGTGGTGGTGGCAGGAGGGATGGAAGCAGGGGTGGCGACAGGGGTAGCACCTGAACATGAAAAATAAATTCATTAAGTGACAATTTATTTAGTGACTTGCTTCTAATTTTCATTTCTAAATAGAAATTCGAAATGTAAATTTGAAAGTAACAAAATTTGCAAATGAAAAGACAGTGAATTGATTAAAATAAAATGTACTGACCATCAACAGCAGCCTCCGCTTCTCCAGGAGCAACAGGGTCAGTATCAGCCTGAGGGCCAGGGTCTGGACTGGCAGCATCAGCAGGAGGAGCATGGACCTCGGCCTGGACATGAACCGTTACCTGGGCCTGTGAGGCTTGAAGAGCCTCATCCTCAGCTGGGGCCTTGGCCTTGATCTTCGTATACTTAGTTGGCCTCTTCTTTGCAGGGGAACCCTTCTTTCTGGGCATTATTAAATTGAGAACAGCGAACGAACTTGGACTGTAGAAGATCGGCAACTGTGAGGACCAGCCGTGCGCGGCCGCTTTTATACGTGGCAAGCTGCGCTTCCGACGAGGCCGAGCCGTGATTGGGCAGTGCTATGACAGTGGAGTTCCCGTTTTACGATCGTGCTCAACACGTGATCAGCAGTGCTCCAGACGCGATAAGGCCGCGGCTAGCCGTGGTAACTTGCCTCTTTTTTCCCCGCGTTTAAACACGCGCGAACCTATTTCTAACCTTACACGTGGCTGGAAGTGGTTAGCCGTGCTTAGGCAGTGTTTCAGCAGTGGAACAGCCGCCGACGGCCAGACCACGTACAAAGCACGTACAAAGCACAGCCAAGCCAACATTGACCAGAAATTACCACGTACGACCACGTCCACCAGATTTTCAAAACTTTTTGTACGTGATTAAGCCGCAATGCGCTGTGTGACCGGGCCTTTAAAACATATACTATATGTATCGTGATGCGTGAGTATTAACACAGCTTTACCGCGCGTTATTTTCAAAATGATTCACTCTCCTGCTGGAATGTGCTGTACTCGCTAGAATTATTTCACGGGCACGACAGTCGGTCACAACATAACATTATAGTTTTACACAATAATAAAATAATATGCGAAATATAAACTCCATCAAGTTTGCTAATATTTTTTTGCTTATTTATCAGAAAAATACCAGAAATGTACCGCTTTATATTTTCAATGGGACCCAAGTCGGTCACAACGTACAATGTTGCCTGTTGAGCCCCTTTCACTGCTGCCTGTCGCTAGAGTTACGGTTTCCTGCGAGTTTAAATATGGCTTACCGGACATTGAGTCGCGCAACTATTCCCAGTTTTCTCAAGGTAATGAATATTTTAGACGTTAGACAATGTCTTTTTGCCATTGATTTGGTTTTTAGCGTCGCATTGAGGTACAATATGCAGATATACTAATGAATTACTGAGTCGGAGTCTGTAAAATACAGTTTTGTTGTTACAATCAAAGAATATGACATATTTTGACAAATGGCTCATTTATGATTGCATCCACAACTCATCAAAATTCTTGGGAAGCATTACAATAGCGAATCGTAGCATTAGTCATGTCTTAAGCATTTTGTCACTACCATTATGAAATGTGTCACGGTTTGCATGTTGAGCTACTACCTAACGTCACGGTTGTCTGTCTATAGGGTAACGGTTTCCTTACACTTATGTAGGAGGGATCTGAATGGATCCGAAGTGTCGTTCGAGGACGAGTCATCATTTTTTAAGAAAGGAATGTTTCTGTGAGTCAAGAGGTAGACACAGAGATCTGCATTGACAAAATCTATAATTCTACAAAAGAAGTCAAAGCGTGCTTTCACGTGTAAAAAGGTACAGTACATACAACAGTGATTTCTTTAAGGACATACACGAGTAAAAGCCTTTGCAGGCACCAAAGGCATACTCAAAACCCACATTGAGTTTTCTCTAAGTCGTTAAGTTTGTAGCATCCGCTATCTACAATATAGTTCATATGAACATGCTGGTAATTTGTGAGGTTTGCTCCAGCACTTACTCATCTATGACATGTTCTACATGTCATTGTATGTAATAAGATACGTCATTTTAGGTATTATTACCATAGCAATGCGTCAAATGCCTGTGCATCAGTTGCAATTGAGAAATTTCCTGCTGTTTACAGGAACTACAGTGCATGTACTAGTAGTAAATGTTTACACTACCCAGTTGACCGAACCACAGGTATAAAGCACGTTTGGTTTATCATACACGATTTTCTTTACTGCAACTGTAATTAAAGGGGCTATCGATGGCATTTGCATGAAACAAACTATTTTTACATTTTGACGAGTAGCCACAATATAATGATGGAATCGTTAAGAACAAAATATATGCAAAAACAAGTACGTTCTGATTTTGTGCTAATATTGTTTAAACCGGATTCTTACTATAGTGTCTACAAAATCGCGCACTGCTATTATTTTCAAGTGCCCGCGAGAATGGTATCAATAACTGTTAAGTACATTTTATAATGTATTATTTAGACTCCGACAATATGTCAAAATTAGAATTTGATTTTCATGGCTGGGCAATACGAAAATGAATTGTATTAACGATCTAAACATTGTAGCACTTTTTCTGGTCTCATATTCAACGAAAACAAAAGAAAAAAAACTAATTTAGAACTAATTTACCTTTAAACGTATTGTATTCCGAGAAAGTTTCGGAATGCGCGTAATATACTATGTCTCATTTCATAGAGTCTTATGGTTTAAATAAATCCAACCATAATATATTAGGCATTCATTTTAGTAAGTACTTAGTTTTCGGTCATGTAAAGGTGGTATAACGTTATATGGCAACCCCGTCAGTCATTTTACAATGTGGAAAGCAATATCCGACAATATCTACGCCGTACAATCCTTAGAGTATAACTTTCGTCAGTAAAACCGAGACAATGTCCATACACTCGTCATACAAACCGTGACATGGTGGAATAAAACCGTGACATATTCAAGAACAATATTTTGGCATTTTCTCAACATAACCATCGAATTTATACATTTGAAACCAATGATTATCACTTACATTACACGAGAGACGAGCCTCTGCTAATGTTTGATGCCTGCGGAAGAGCAAAATCTAAATGTGATAAGACATTGGCTAAAAGACTGATAAAATTATCACATTGCTGCATTATATACACGTTTTAAACAAAATTATATTTTTACACAATGACAAAATAATATGAAATTGATTATCCGTCAAATTTGCAATACGTTTGTTGCTTAGTAATCGGTACAATATACAAAATATAATTTACCATTTTTTCTGCTTGCGAAACCCGCAATTAACCGTAACACTATCGACAAGCAGCCGTGGCACGAGCTCAACAGGCAATATTGCACGTTGTGACCGACTTGAGTCCACATGATTTTGTGGTGTCACAAAAAACTTTAACACTATTGACAGGCAGACGTGCCGCAAGCTCAACAGGCAACATTGTAAAATGTGACCGGCTGTCGTGCCCGTGAAGTGTAGCGTTCTAATTGCTATTTATAGAGCGCGCCGATTATGTTGGCTAAACAAAATAGTTATTTCATTATGTGAATGGATTTAACATTCTGATCATGACATACAATGAGTAAAATAGTTCATAATTGGGTTCAGTTCTAGAGTGTATGTCGAAGATATGTTTATAACTTTAATTTAACCGCTTAGGTAAACAATTATGTAAATTTTAATCCTCAAAAGTATGAAACAGTTATTAGTATACATTAAACCATTGTTGTAAGTGTGCATTCCCTAAAATTAGAAAATTTGTACAATTCTATTGGCATTCAATTTTCCCGTTGCATAATTATCACAAGAAATCAAGGTCAAAAATCATCTTAGACAGCTACGCCGAAAAACTAATGGTCTTATTTTTATTCGATAATATGTTCTTGAAAATGCCATAATTCATAATCATATCATATCTTTATTCCCGCAGCGCACAAAACACGTACTCAATATGCGTTGATCCAGACAGCACATCTATATATTTATCAACTTTTGGTTAAACAGTACGCCATACGCGATCTTGTTGGCTATTTGAATCGAGGTAGATATGGACGCATTGTAAAATCCAAATAATGCTCGATAAGTACTTCACATGTAATGAGTCTACCTTGTGTGTGCAGTGTCCGTAACTGTTATTGTCAAAAGCAACAGTTACAAAGTAATCATATAGCACTACATTTAGCTGCTTGGACGTGTTTTAAAATATCAGTATCGCACATAAATTAAATCTTATTGTTGAAGTTTTATATACAACAAAATATTTACCGTAAGGATTTTTTTAAAGTTAAAACAATGCTCATTTACAAATATACTGAAATGTAGATTTTGTTATAATGTACGTATATAATACGTTTATCCTGTATGTGTAATATGTCATGTCGTTTAATTTCTTGATTACCTACTTGTTAGGCGTATATTATATTTATCGTTTGGCGCATTTATGCACATAACTATTAATCCAAACGGATCTTCATAGATACTACATGTATCTTTGATGGCATTAATTTGGAATATCCACTACAATTAAAGGCGTTAGATAAGGTGCAACAAAATGCATGGTTTTACATTATTTGAACATTAAATAAGTTGAAGAAATGATACCTATTAATCATGTATATATGTGCCGATGTATTCCGTAACGTGTGAAAACACTTCATGTACTTGTATGAAAGATTGATGCTGCAGCTTGCCTCAGATTTGCGTGTTCAATGCAGACAAGGGTACTGTTAAATAATGCATTCTCCCCTATGGAATGAACAATATTATGAAAAAAAAGATATCCAACAATTTATACTTAGGCTGGCACGTGAGCAAGTCTTCTGGGACGAACAAACCCTTTGTTTCGTGCAAAGATATCATGAACGTAATTCAAACTAAAATAATATTGCATACACATTGACCAACAGTTACTGCCGTCTGTTCCACTACATGAAGTATCACGATGGATGGATAACCGTTGACGTTTTAATTCCATGTGATTAACATTTAACGCAGACACAATATGTGCTAGTCAATCAAACACGAAATGCAATACAATAACGATACAAGTTTTTGGAAACGTAACAATAATTTTTAAAATATGCAACTAGAACATGTTTATGTCTCGGTGGCTGACTGATATTTATTGTGTCAAATATCATACAGGTGCGAGAAATAATTACAACGTTGAAATGTCAGCTCTACCGTATGTAACGAATTATATATCTGACAGTTTAATGGAATTGTGTGGAATAATCCGTAAACGCTAATAAGGTCAGGCGTTTACCCGTCATCGTTGTATTGAAATAATAAAGAATCCTTTTCTTTTTCAAGTGCATCAGTTTTACTTTCAACACGTGTTACAAATGTGTCTTTTTTCATACAACTTCTAAATTATTTCGTTCATATTCACAATAAACTTGTTCACATGATTTGATGTTGCTGTCTGACCAGATGTGCAGGAATGAAAGTTTCTCTCACTGCATCATTTGGATTAGTCCGCTGCTTGCTTTCTTGGGAGAGAGTTTTTTTATTTCTTGGGTTTCGGATCCGCCGACCCGACTTTTTTCAAAAAGCAAAAAAAATAATTTATAATTTGTAGATATCGTAAAAATGACCCTGTAAAAGGGAATCAGCCTGTTACACGGAATGCAATAAAAGCGCTGAAGAAACGACTGTATATTGCTGAATGATTCATATGATCTGCTCTCTGTTACCTTATCCATCATGCAACACTTAAAGTCAGAAGAAAATACTCATTAAAATAAATTAAGATCTTAGAATCATTGTATTAAATACACATTTATATTTTTATATCAATATTATAACCAAGACATTTCATTGGTGTATATTGATTTATTAAAAAGATATATTTAATTAGTTTTCACTTCATTAAACATGCTGTTATGCATATAATATGGCCCCTGACCACTGATATCATTGTGACATAGGCCTACAGTGTTTAAGTGTAAGCATATTGTAACTGTAGTTTTTACTTGATAAATACTGCCTTTTAATGTTACTATTATTGGTATTTATCTGATGGTTATCGTGCAGTGATTAAGTGAATGTTGTGTTTCTGTAAGTAATAATTAATAAAAAATTTAATATCCCTGCCCATTTCCATTTGTGAAATGATAGTCATTAATTTACTCAAGTCTCTGGGTTTTTTTCCCTCCTCCAACCAGACACTTTTCCAAGAATATCCAAGAACTTTTAAATAAAAAAACACTGGCCTTGCCTATATCAAATATGTGTTTTAATCAATTTATATCAAAGCAAATATATGCACTTCATCTGCTAATTTAATCGCACAGCAGTAACCGGTAGCACATATTAGAGGTGCTAGAGGGGCAGACTAAATATCAATTAACCAAAGGTAAAGCAGAGCGGATATCTTGAGCATGCTGTTTGAATGAGTATAACTGACTATTTAATTGTAAACACAAACGATGTCGATATCGTAAATGAATTTCAAATACTCGACTGGAAAAACTTTTCCGATCACGCAGCTATTTATTTCTCAATAAAATGTAATACAAAAACTAGAACTATACCACCTGACGAATATACAGAAGAAACTAAGCTTGTTTTCAACGCGAGTTTGGTTGAACAATTTCAAGAATCTTTAAAAGAAAATATCAGTTCACTAAATGACTTCCTTAATGAAAATATAAACCGTGAAATAAAATGTATCACAGACTGTATATATGATAATGCGGTCAAAATATTCGGAAAAACAATCAGTTCGAATCACAATAAAAATAACCACAACAAATCACGTTCTCCAAAATGGTTTGATAATAATTGTTACACGACGAAGAAAAACTTCAAACGCGCGCGAAACGTGTTCAACAAATCTAAAACGGATGAAAATAGAAATCATTTTGTAAAAATGAGAACTCTGTACAACAAAACAAGAAAAAAAGCTAAAGCTAAAAACAAACTATCAGAAAGAAAAAAGCTTGAAAATACCGCTAAATCAAATTCAAAACAATTCTGGAAATCTCTAAAACAAAAAAATGCTATAAACAGACGTCAAACACTAATGACAGTCCAAAATTAGATGACCTGTATACGGATTTTAATAATTTATTAGGCGAACAGCCCACACAAATAAACGACAATATAAATTTCACTGAAACAACAGATAATGATTTAGACAAAGAATTCACCATGAACGAAATAAAAGCTGCCGTTTTCCATCAAAACAATAATAAGTCATGTGGTCCAGATAATATAACTGCAGAAATAATTAAGTCATCATTTAACATATTAGCACCACATTTACTCTTAAGATACAATAAACTATTTAAAAATGGCGAATATCCGGAAAGCTGGGGTCTGGGGTATATAGTTCCTATATTTAAAGGCGGGAAATCAAACGAAGCAAACAATTATAGAGGTATAACCTTAAATAACATTTTAGCAAAGATATACTCACAACTACTACTAAATCGTCTAACAAATTGGACAAATAAACACGAAAAAATCATCAAAAAGGAAAAGTACGACAGACTGCATATTTATACTCCACGCAATAATATCAAAAATAATTAATTCAGGACAAAAATTATGCACTGTTTTTATTGATTATCAACAATGCTATGATAAAATCAATCACACACTGCTTTGGCAAAAATTAATGTCAGAAAATGTAAGTTAAAAAATGATAAATGCCCTAAAGGCTATGTACAGTGTCGTTAAATCCGCAATTAAATTTAATCACAACTTGTCTGACCCTATCCTTATACACCAAGGTGTGAAACAGGGTGACTCTAGCTCATCATTGCTGTTCATGATGTTCGTAAATGACATATTGAACCACATAAACACAGGCATAGATGACTTATTCACTATTAACGAACTCAAGTTATTTCTAATACTATATGCTGACGACCAGATTCTTTATGCAACCTCCCCAACAGCGCTACAAACCATGCTTACGGACATAGAGACATACTGTAACACGTGGAAATTGAAAACTAATACAGCCAAAACAAAAGTTTTAATTTTTGAAAAAGGAACACGCTACACGAATGTTGATATCTTCCTATACGGTGAAAAACTGGAAGTAGTCACTTCTTTCAAATATCTGGGGGTTTACTTCTTTAAAAATGGTAATTTCAATAGAACACAAAAATGTATAGCAGACCACGCCTCGAAATCAATGCACAGACTATTCTCAGTGTTCAATAATTACGAGTTTAGCACAAAAAGGAAACTAAAACTTTTTGATATCCTTGTTGCGTCCGTATTAAATTACTCATCCGAAATTTGGGGAACTGCGCGGGCAAATGATATAGAAGCCGTGCATACAAATTTTTCAAGAAAAATACTATGCGTCAATAAGTCAACAAATCTTAGCGCGTTATATGGAGAATTAGGACGAATGCCATTCAAAGAAATACAGAAAATAAATATTATTAAATATTGGTTTAAACTGATTTCGTCAAATGCAAACAGCGTAATTAAAATAATATATAACATGCTACAAAACGATGCGAATAACGGTCATACATATAACAATTAAAACTGGGCTTGTCACGTGAAAACCATTCTCGAAAACATTGGCATGTCTGACCTATGGATTAACCAAAACATAACCGAAGCGCAGTTAATACAAAAGAATACTAGACAGTTATACACAAACCTGGCATATCGAGGTAAATTTTGCAACATGAACGCAATAGAAAATGAGTATCATTTCTTTTTAGTCTGTCCAATATATACACACATTAGAAAAAAAACTCCTAAAACAACATTTTTGCATGTGGCCAACAATTTCAAAGTTTAAAAGGTTAATGTCCAGCGAAAATAAAAATGAAATAATAAGTGTAGCGAAGTTCATTTATGAAGCAACTAATTTCAGACGCCAATTAGAACGTAATTAAAACATCGTTTACCAGTAAAATTGTAAGTATCCTAGTCATAAACTACGGAACTACTGATTTTTATTTCACGCAAACATGTTTGATTTTTTTATCATTAAATACTTCCTCCTATTAGTATTTAAATAATATATGAGCAATACTGTTTGTTTCTCTCCAATTATAGATTTATTCTCTTTACTTCTTGTCAATAAAAATATAATTGTGTTTAACCATTTTATTAGACAATTATACGTTCCACTTCTGCCATTACATGTAAATATTTATACTTATTCATATTATGTAGGCTATGAGCTTGTATAAGCTTTATTGCTGAATAAATGTTGTTGTTGTTGTAGTGTAGACATAATTCAAATAACATGGATAAAAACGTAAATGCTTAAACTCACACTCCATTTTCAGAATAGTGTATACCATTATTATTGCAAAAGCTATAGATATTCTAACACTGGATTGAATTTATTATACAAGTTATATGTTCATATCTGTTTAAGGTAGAAAGCCCCTAAATGGGACTTTTTTCAGACCTTGACTTTCTTATTATCTTTGATAATTAAATCTATTATGAGACTAAACTGTGAAATATAAACGAAATCTAACAACACGTTTTGACAAAAATGCGATTTTTTTATAACCCAACATTTTTCTACTTCAACCTAAAAATTTGATGGGGTACACTTACAAAAAATGACTGATATATTGTCAAAATGTATTTTATTTATTCCTAAATAGCTTTAATTTATACGTTAAAGATGTATCTTATGAACAAGTATAACAAACATAAGTACTAACGTTGACCAACAATACTTATGACATTTAATTTGGCTTCACTTCATGTACTTGTATGAAAGATTGATGCTGCAGCTTGCCTCAGATTTGCGTGTTCAATGCAGACAAGGGTACTGTTAAATAATGCATTCTCCCCTATGGAATGAACAATATTATGAAAAAAAAGATATTCAACAATTTATACTTAGGCTGGCACGTGAGCAAGTCTTCTGGGACGAACAAACCCTTTTATTTCGTACAAAGATATCATGAACGTAATTCAAACTAAAATAATATTGCATACACATTGACCAACAGTTACTGCCGTCTGTTCCACTACATGAAGTATCACGATGGATGGATAACCGTTGACGTTTTAATTCCATGTGATTAACATTTAAAGCAGACACAATATGTGCTAGTCAATCAAACACGAAATGCAATACTAAACGATACAAGTTTTTGGAAACGTAACAATAATTTTTAAAATATGCACCTAGAACATGTTTATGTCTCGGTGGCTGACTGATATTTCTTGTGTCAAATAGCATACAGGTGCGAGAAATAATTACAACGTTGGAATGTCAGCTCTACCGTATGTAACGAATTATATATCTGACAGTTTAATGGAATTGTGTGGAACAATCCGTAAACGCAAATAAGGTCAGGCGTTTACCCGTCATCGTTGTATTGAAATAATAAAGAATCCTTTTCTTTTTCAAGTGCATCAGTTTTACTTTGAACACGTTTTACAAATGTGTCTTTTTTCATACAACTTCTAAATTATTTCGTTCATATTCACAATAAGCTTGTTCACATGATTTGATGTTGCTGTCTGACCAGATGTGCAGGAATGAAAGTTTCTCTCACTGCATCATTTGGATTAGTTCGCTGCTTGCTTCCTTGGGAGAGAGTTTTTTTATTTCTTGGGTTTCGGATCCGCCGACCCGACTTTTTTCAAAAAGCAAAAAAAAAAAATATTATAATTTGTAGATATCGTAAAAATGACCCTGTAAAAGGGAATCAGCCTGTTACACGGAATGCAATAAAAGCGCTGAAGAAACGACTGTATATTGCTGAATGATTCATATGATCTGCTCTCTGTTACCTTATCCATCATGCAACACTTAAAGTCAGAAGAAAATACTCATTAAAATAAATTAAGATCTTAGAATCATTGTATTAAATACACATTTATATTTTTATATCAATATTATAACCAAGACATTTCATTGGTGTATATTGATTTATTAAAAAGATATATTTAATTAGTTTTCACTTCATTAAACATGCTGTTGTGCATATAATATGGCCCCTGACCACTGATATCATTGTGACATAGGCCTACAGTGTTTAAGTGTAAGCATATTGTAACAGTAGTTTTCACTTGATAAATACTGCCTTTTAATGTTACTATTATTGGTATTTATCTGATGGTTATCGTGCAGTGATTAAGTGAATGTTGTGTTTTTGTAAGTAATAATTAATAAAAAATTTAATATCCCTGCCCATTTCCATTTGTGAAATGATAGTCATTAATTTACTCAAGTCTCTGGTTTTTTTTCCCTCCTCCAACCAGACACTTTTCCAAGAATATCCGAGAACTTTTAAATAAAAAAACACTGGCCTTGCCTATATCAAATATGTGTTTTAATCAATTTATATCAAAGCAAATATATGCACTTCATCTGCTAATTTAATCGCACAGCAGTAACCGGTAGCACATATTAGAGGTGCTAGAGGGGCAGACTAAATATCAGTTAACCAAAGGTAAAGCAGAGCGGATATCTTGAGCATGCTGTTTGAATGAGTATAACTGACAATTTAATTGTAAACACAAACGATGTCGATCTCGTAAATGAATTTCAAATACTCGACTGGAAAAACTTTTCCGATCACGCAGCTATTTATTTCTCAATAAAATATAATACAAAAACTAGAACTATACCACCTGACGAATATACAGAAGAAACTAAGCTTGTTTTCAACGCGAGTTTGGTTGAACAATTTTCAAGAATCTTTAAAAGAAAATATCAGTTCACTAAATGACTTCCTTAATGAAAATATAAACCGTGAAATAAAATGTATCACAGACTGTATATATGATAATGCGGTCAAAATATTCGGAAAAACAATCAGTTCGAATCACAATAAAAATAACCACAACAAATCACGTTCTCCAAAATGGTTTGATAATAATTGTTACACGACGAAGAAAAACTTCAAACGCGCGCGAAACGTGTTCAACAAATCTAAAACGGATGAAAATAGAAATCATTTTGTAAAAATGAGAACTCTGTACAACAAAACAAGAAAAAAAGCTAAAGCTAAATACAAACTATCAGAAAGAAAAAAGCTTGAAAATACCGCTAAATCAAATTCAAAACAATTCTGGAAATCTCTAAAAAAAAAATGCTATAAACAGACGTCAAACACTAATGACAGTCCAAAATTAGATGACCTGTATACGCATTTTAATAATTTATTAGGCGAACAGCCCACACAAATAAACGACAATATAAATTTCACTGAAACAACAGATAATGATTTAGACAAAGAATTCACCATGAACGAAATAAAAGCTGCCGTTTTCCATCAAAACAATAATAAGTCATGTGGTCCAGATAATATAACTGCAGAAATAATTAAGTCATCATTTAACATATTAGCACCACATTTACTTTTAAGATACAATAAACTATTTAAAAATGCCGAATATCCGGAAAGCTGGGGTCTGGGGTATATAGTTCCTATATTTAAAGGCGGGAAATCAAACGAAGCAAACAATTATAGAGGTATAACCTTAAATAACATTTTAGCAAAGATATACTCACAACTACTACTAAATCGTCTAACAAATTGGACAAATAAACACGAAAAAATCATCAAAAAGGAAAAAGTACGACAGACTGCATATTTATACTCCACGCAATAATATCAAAAATAATTAATTCAGGACAAAAATTATACACTGTTTTTTTATTGATTATCAACAATGCTATGATAAAATCAATCACACACTGCTTTGGCAAAAATTAATGTCAGAAAATGTAAGTTAAAAAATGATAAATGCCCTAAAGGCTATGTACAGTGTCGTTAAATCCGCAATTAAATTTAATCACAACTTGTCTGACCCTATCCTTATACACCAAGGTGTGAAACAGGGTGACTCTAGCTCATCATTGCTGTTCATGATGTTCGTAAATGACATATTGAACCACATAAACACAGGCATAGATGACTTATTCACTATTAACGAAATCAAGTTATTTCTAATACTATATGCTGACGACCAGATTCTTTATGCAACCTCCCCAACAGCACTACAAACCATGCTTACGGACATTGAAAACTAATACAGCCAAAACAAAAGTTTTAATTTTTGAAAAAGGAACACGCTACACAAATGTTGATATCTTCCTATACGGTGAAAAACTGGAAGTAGTCACTTCTTTCAAATATCTGGGGGTATACTTCTTTAAAAATGGTAATTTCAATAGAACACAAAAATGTATAGCAGACCACGCCTCGAAATCAATGCACCGACTATTCTCAGTGTTCAATAATTACGAGTTTAGCACAAAAAGCAAACTAAAACTTTTTGATATCCTTGTTGCGTCCGTATTAAATTACTCATCCGAAATTTGGGGAACTGCGCGGGCAAATGATATAGAAGCCGTGCATACAAATTGTTTAAGAAAAATACTATGCGTCAATAAGTCAACAAATCTTAGCGCGTTATATGGAGAATTAGGACGAATATCATTCAAAGAAATACAGAAAATAAATATTATTAAATATTGGTTTAAACTGATTTCGTCAAATGCAAACAGCGTAATTAAAATAATATATAACATGCTACAAAACGATGCGAATAACGGTCATACATATAACAATTAAAACTGGGCTTGTCACGTGAAAACCATTCTCGAAAACATTGGCATGTCTGACCTATGGATTAACCAAAACATAACCGAAGCGCAGTTAATACAATGCAAACAAAGAATACTAGACAGCTATACACAAACCTGGCATATCGAGGTAAACTATTCTCCACGCCTATCTTCTTATTGCTTATTTAAACAAAACTTAACACTAGAAACGTATTTAGACAATGTAAATGAAACAAAATATAAAATCGCCTTAAGTAGGCTCGGTTGTCATCACATAATCTAGAAATAGAAAGAGGACGATATCATAATATTGACAGAGAAAATCGTAAGTGTAAATTTTGCAACATGAACGCAATAGAAAATGAGTATCATTTCTTTTTAGTCTGTCCAATATATACACACATTAGAAAAAAAAACTCCTAAAACAACATTTTTGCAGGTGGCCAACAATTTCAAAGTTTAAACGATTAATGTCCAGCGAAAATAAAAATGAAACAATAAGTGTATCGAAGTTCATTTATGAAGCAACTAATTTAAGACGCCAATTAGAACGTAATTAAATCATCGTTTACCAGTAAAATTGTAAGTATCCTAGTCATAAACTACGGAACTACTGATTTTTATTTCACGCAAACATGTTTGATTTTTTTATCATTAAATACTTCCTCCTATTAGTATTTAAATAATATATGAGCAATACTGTTTGTTTCTCTCCAATTATAGATTTATTCTCTTTACTTCTTGTCTATAAAAATATAATTGTGTTTAACCATTTTATTAGACAATTATACGTTCCACTTCTGCCATTACATGTAAATATTTATACTTGTTCATATTATGTAGGCTATGAGCTTGTATAAGCTTTATTGCTGAATAAATGTTGTTGTTGTTGTTGTAGTGTAGACATAATTCAAATAACATGGATAAAAATGTAAATGCTTAAACTCACACTCCATTTTCAGAACAGTGTATACCATTATTATTGCAAAAGCTATAGATATTCTAACACTGGATTGAATTTATTATACAAGTTATATGTTCATAACTGTTTAAGGTAGAAAGCCCCTAAATGGGACTTTTTTCAGACCTTGACTTTCTTATTATCTTTGATAATTAAATCTATTATGAGAATAAACTGTGAAATATAAACGAAATCTAACAACACGTTTTGACAAAAATGCGATTTTTTCATAACCCAACATTTTTCTACTTCAACCTAAAAATTTGATGGGGTACACTTACAAAAAATGACTGATATATTGTCAAAATGTATTTTATTTATTCCTAAATAGCTTTAATTTATACGTTAAAGATGTATCTTATGAACAAGTATAACAAACATAAGTACTAACGTTGACCAACAATACTTATGACATTTAATTTGGCTAAGCATATGGTAAAAAACAACAGATTTCATTACAGTAAAAATACGCCAAACACCAATTGTTGTAATTGTTTTTACTTTTATTTCATAGTATATCAAAATCAGTAATACCACAATATAATATAACCTTATCTGAGAGGAAAAAGGTATAAATTGACATAGGTTCACCACAAAAATCTCAAGGTATAACATTTGGAGTGAAGCAACCCTATGTTATTACAAGAAATGAAAATTATGAAAAATAAGACAAGTAAAAAAGCAAATATTTTCCTTCTATGTTAAAATAAATTGTTTCTCTTCTAATGATAATCTAATAGCAGTATCGATATTAAATGAATTATTTTTGCATTAATGTTAAAGAAATAGTGTTTTGTGTAAACATTTTAAATACATATGTAACTAGCTGAGGTTCACATTTGCTTGATACCAAATTCAGAAAATAATATACATTTCTATAAGTGTGTGTTTCCAAAAATTCAATTGACATTTTCACTACATTGCGTTAACAAGAGTTTCAAAAAACTGGCAAATCTTTGTGATAACTTCATCAAGACTCTTCTTGGAGCTTGCGACTATTGGTAAAATGTCACTGTTTTTGGATGAAAAGGTGTCTCTTAGACCATTCTCATCTTTTCGCCGATACATAATTTTCAGATGTTTTTACAGCGGTAGATCTCGTCAAAATTACTCAGTGGAACAGGTCGAAGTTTACACAATGAACAGTATTTTTAATTATCCAACAGAACACCAAACTCGATCACCCGAC
The DNA here is from genome assembly GCA_027627225.1 of Congeria kusceri. Classification (NCBI taxonomy): domain Eukaryota; kingdom Metazoa; phylum Mollusca; class Bivalvia; order Myida; family Dreissenidae; genus Congeria; species Congeria kusceri. The sequence continues at coordinate 97,113,046 of CM051025.1, forward strand.
GTCCCGTTCTCCACCCATCTCGACTGACTATTTTTCCAAGTTTTTGGTGTTCTTGAATGTTATTTCACAGCAAGAAACACGTATCTCCTTCACGCAGATATGTTTTTATATACGAATAATTATGTTCAATAATACTAATAATCCTTGGACGTTTATTTATAACTATTTTAACTTTAATGTAATGAAGTACACCAGACATATCGCGAAAATGTCATGATCAAATGTAAACAGAAATTCCCAACAATGACGTCATTTTAAGGTATTCCCCATGCCAGAGTATCTTGTTTTTGTTCAAACTACATTTTTACGTTCATCTTTAAACACAAATAAGCATTTATTTTACACATTTAATTGAACATAACTCAACATACGAAAGGTAATGTTTTTCGCGAAAATAATTTCTGTTTCGGATCAGATCGATTAGATTTACGGTTAGTTGCGAATGGGCCGAAGTCAACCGATATTTCGCGATTTTTTCCGAAGTCAGCAGGACCTTTCTACCTTAAGAAATGAAATAGACATTTCTACCACAAAAATCACTGGAATGACAAACATACTGAATTAAATAATGAGACATTTCCACACGGAGTTCACATCATTTATTATGGGACATGTTCAGTTTTAATAATAAAGATGGTTAAAAATAGAAACATATCGACCACATTAATGGCTGTTTGGTATAACAAACTTAACAGCATACGCCTATTTTCTAAAGCGAATAATTACATTCACTATAAAGCATGAATCCTGGATACACGGTTAATGTGCTAATAGTAATAAGAACAAAACGTTTTAACTTATACCATATGTTAGAGCATTACTGTTGCATTGTATTACATTAAACATCCATTAACAGGAGCTATGTATTATTAAGTATTTTAATTGTTTTCCTTGTGGGTCGAAGAACATAATTGCTCTAGCTAAACTCATATACACGTACGTGGAGCGATTCCTTAGTTGATCTTCGTATCATTCAGATATATTAACGTTATATTTCGACGTATTCAACGTCAAGTTTTGACTTGATTACACGACTCCATTATATATCGGTTACCTGACATTTTGTGTTATATTTGAGCACACTAAACATATGGTTTTGTAAACTGTATTATATAAAACTGTGAGATATATAGATGTCCTGACTATTATTATAATCATTTGCAAGTAAATGCAAGTAAAATAAGCAAGTAAAATAATGTAAGGCAAAGTGGTTTTATGAATCTACAATATATCACAGCATTATCGTTTCTTCATATATAAGCATTATACAAAATAATTATTTATACCATATCCCAGACCTTTGTCTGTCAGCCAATCTATTACATTCACATTAGTTTGTCTATTATCTCGCAACCGCACAGTGCGACTTTAATACAGATCCTACTTACGAGAAACGTACCATGAACTTCAAGTCGCCATAAGTGCGTCTGAAATTTCAGTAGTCCAGGTTGTTATCCACTAAAAAAAACAAACACAACAATATAACAGAAACCATAGTGTTTGTGGACCACTATTTGAGATTATAAAAAAGAGCGTTTTTATGGCTACTGTTGCTATAACATAAAATAATGGTTTAACACTTGAGCCAATATTGTGTGTGCCAAAGTAATTTGAAACATCGCATACTAGATAGAAAATATCGTCTTTAGTACGATTATCATTGGGCCGTTTTGTTAAGATTGTGCAAATCATAAAGCACCTCTTGCCATCGTGGGAATATGTCTATGTTCTATGTTCTATGAATTTGTTTAATAACAGAACATACGATTAGACATGTGATCCATTATGAATATCAAAAGTTAAAAAAATCTGTTTATTTTATCATTGTACAAACTTTATTTTCTTCGTCAATAGGTGCGTGAAGGTCAAGGGCATTCTCCTTCGCACCTAACAATATTCGTATTTTGCAACAATATAATACACGTGCAGACATAAAGAAAGTATAAATAAAGCATCAATATAATTCTTTCTATTTTGGGTATACTCATTACAAGGCATATGCAACAACAAACAACAAAACGAACCAATGAAATACGTTTGCAAGTATAGAACATATTAAGTCACATTTGTTTATTCGGGAAATTTGCTTATGTGAATTTATTTTATTGAAGATTGCACTATAATTGTACAAGCAAGAAACTAATGGTGCATAGTGAAAACAGCGTATATTTATATCACCGTGACAGTAACAGAACACATTTAGGTATATTGAACGGTCTTCATCATTGTGAACTCAGAATGTAGAAGTATGCGCTATTCAAAAGTATAACATCGTCAGTTTTTCTTTCGAATTACCGTATTTACCCTATGTATTGGGACACTTAAAAATAATTACAATTGTTCTTGTCCCAATATAAAGGGCCATAAAAAAATAATTCATTAAATTGTGTCCCAAAATATAGGGTAATATTCGACCCCGTGTATTTTTACACCCACACCGATTGTCCTTATGCCGCCTGCTTAACTGAGTGGAGCGTGTCAATTAAGAACATCGGGTAGTATAGCGTGTTAGTACCACGGGCCAATTAAATAGGCCCTAGACGTGTTTGTTTAGCGATAAAACGCCGCATGTTGCACACTAATTGACTTCATGAGAGACCCGACAATTATCACATACTACCGGATAGTTACCCTAATACTGGTAACTGTTAATTGACATTAATTGACAATTTTATAGTTTTTTTATAAGAAGTTCAATAAATTATTTAATGTGAATATAATTTTACGAACATGACGTAAAACATGCATTAAAAGTTTGAAAACGGTAGTCTTTGTAGTTTTTATTATATAAAAGGGGTACACTCTTATTATTTGCATCAATATATTGCAATATACGGTGTACAGTAGATCTATACTACTCTGATCATATTGAAATCGAGAGATATTTATTTTAAACTGGCAAAATTGAAAACAATTTACCATTATATTTCTGTGTCCCAATATTTAGGGACAAGAACAAATTCAAATTTCATAAGTGTCCCAATATTATTGGACTCAAAAAATAAATATTTTTCCAAAAATAGGGGTGTCCCAATATTTAAGGTGTCCCTATACATAGGGTAAATACGGTATCAAGTACACCAAAATATGTACAAATAAAATTAGAATTCGGTTTGATGCCCACTTTTGTGTAGCTACATCACACTATAAAAGTTTACACACCAGCAACGTTTTAATATTTCATTGAATTCTATCAAAGAAAATGCTAAACTCTAGATAGGTATGTAACGGATTCAAAATAAGTTTAAGTTTCATCCAGTATCGATGGCATGTTCGCATATAAATGCACTTTGAACGAAGCTTAGCTCAGGCACTAATCTATAACTACATCTTAACGTTTATAAATAGTTATTTATCGTTAGTTGAGTTTCATACCGTCGATGGTGATAATGGAGCAGAAATTGCAATTTTATCATCACTTGTACTCCTTGTATAATGTTTGATAAAGCGTATAAAGTACAGAATTTAGACAAGATTGGTACACATTGAAGATGATAAAGCGTATAAAGTACAGAATTTAGACAAGATTGGTACACATTGAAGATGATAAAGCGTATAAAGTACAGAATTTAGACAAGATTGGTACACATTGAAGATGATAAAACAATGATATCTGTAGTGTTTCAATTGCCTGCATTATATGTGCTGACAAGTGTTGAATTTTTATCTGGTATGATCGTGTTGTCATGAGTTGTACTGTTTTAACCGTAAAGTGGGTACTTTCAAAATAATTGTATTAATTTCACATTGTCCTATTGGCATTAGGTGCCAAACCCAGTGTAACATTTTGAATATTAATTAATATGTTAACCAGCATTTCCTGTTGAATTCAGTTGGCCATCTCACTCAGTTTTACCGTTACGTTTTATATTTTATAAAATATTGACGCTACATTCGAGTAAAAAGAATATGAATAATATATGTATATATAAGAAGACGTGCCATTGCAAAAACTAGTGCCCACCGTCTATCAAGATCAACGCTGTAATTTTTCAGTGACATATGACTGTTCAATCTCAGCAATGAATTGCAAGTAACGGACAACTTAAGATGACAATTTACAAATATAATTGTAGAGCGTTATTGAAAAATAGTAAAAATAAGCTGTAATGTGATTCTGTAAAAAAAATCATCTGTAACAAGCACAATACTGATATCAAGAACGCTCAATCTGAACATCGCGATGGGGGTTAGGTTTTCACACAAAAACGATTGAATTGTATTTATTTTTGGTTTATCATCAATTTAAACATTGTTTGGTAATGGAGGTAACTGTTTATATACGTACAATTGTAGATCGAGAGACTGATACACAGACATTTGCTTTATGTTTCCAATGAAATGCACTCATTATTGAAGCAGAATCTTTGTTCAAATCTTCGTATTCTGCTTAGAGAAGTTTAAATAAAGTCCATGGCTTCCCAATGTTTGGTGATAAATGCCAACATATAAATGTATATATGTTATAGAGAAATGGCTGCAGTGACAAAAATATAAATATAAAAGAATAATGTGTTGCTAATGCACACGTCTGTTCATTGGTTCGAATTCCACATTTACCACTAGCCCTCTAGCCTAATTCTTTATGTTTGTTTTTAAATTTATTAACCCCGGCTTTTGTGTATCACTTTGTTATTGACAAAGCCTCTTTTGTGATTGGCAAAAACTCCAAACTGTTTATCCGAGCACAATAATATCAATGCTGATCAACCATGGTTTGAGTTATTTTCAAATGACTGTTTTTACATCAATAAACTATTTAAACTAATATTCGTTTAATTAATATAACTGTGCGTTTTACTTAGATTTCCAGCGATGTACAGAACTAGTATTCCATTACATTTTATTCCATCATGGTGAGTAACCGATAATTCCATTTTAATTATCATATTTGATAAACCTAGCAATGTGTGAAGAAATGGCTCCTTCCGATTTAAATATTGAATCAAATCAACAATGCATGACTGCATTAAACAGCAACAGAGGCTATTCTGAATGAAAACTATTGAGACATTAAAAATTAACATAGAACATTTACTTCCACCTTTGTATGCGCAGTAATTAGTGTACTGGTGAAGTATCTGAATCTTCATTATCATTTACATTTATGTTCTTTGATAGTGTCCTCACACTGTTACCTTTACTGGCTATTTCTTTTATTACTACGTGCATGTAAATCAATAATGTAAAATAAGAAACACATATCACGCAACATAACGTACATGAATGTTTTAAATGCATTGCTATTCTACATATGATACACAACTGTTAATAACTGCATAGCCATCAATTTTATTTGAACGAATTGATGAATTGCATATATAAATTTAACATGATATAAATAAACTTTAATTTTAAGATGCAGTGATTGTTTTAATATCAATTTAGGATGACCGTTTTGGTAACTTAATCTGCATCCACTATTGTATCACAGGCTTGTTACCTTTGAGTGTAAGTGGAACATTAAAAGGCAAAGACGGTTTATGATTCTACAATAAATCACAGCGTTATGGTTTCTTTAAATATAGGCATTACTCAAAATAATTCTGTATACCTCGGCCCAGACGTTTGTCTGTCAGCCAAACTGTTGGATTCACATTAGTTTCTCTTCTATCTCGCAATATCACAGAGGGACTTTAATACGTCTCTACTTACGAGAAACGTAAAAGTCCAAAGCTACGTTGGACATTTCTTAAAGCATCCAGAACGTGATGAAGTTATTAAAATCGACCTAAACAATCTGGTTTTATGTATGAATAAAATTAATATGTTATTAAATAGATGTCCACAAACTGTGGTGTTATGTTGAGATGATACTGTATAGACTTTTCGTTAGTAAAATTATATTTGCCATTTAAAAAGTTTGAATACATCATCGTAATTAGGAGACGAATAGCCTTTATTTGCAATTATAAAATTAGCTAATGTCATTTACCTTCTTGGCGTGTGACTGACACACATTACACGACGTTTGGGTCTATACCAGTAACGGGATTAATTAATGTGTCATTTAAATAATATTTGAAAATGTGTATTCATTTCTTAAGTTCCTAAATATAAATTACAAATATTTATTAGACGAGTATACGACTAAAGTCATCCAGTTAGAGAAATAATAGCACTACAGTGTACCAAAAGCCAAAAAAAAAAAGATTTAGTGGAACAATATCTGAGAGTATTAAAATAGAGCTTGATATTATTTCTAAGATTTCATTTTACATTATCCGTAAGGTTACAGAAGAAGCGTTCATCTGTTTGCAAACACATGATGTATAACAACTATTGCCTATAACGTATGGGCAAAATAAATTTGAAATATCGCATACTAGGTAGAAAATACCATATGTTTTATTGGATTGTCATTGGAACGTTGTGCTATGATAGTGAAAATGAAAAAAAAGCAATGATTACAAACGAGGAATAAAGCTGTGTTCTATTTTCTATGCATGTTGAATAACGGTTGATGCTGTAAGTTATAACGCATATGATTCTATTTAGTATATCACAAAAGTCAAAAGCGACATTTACATAATTACTTTCAATGGAAGATCGCGCGCAGTACTAAAATAATTATAATTGTACAAGCATAAAACTAATGTTGCGTATCGAATACAGTGTGCGTGTACATAAAGGACACAACACAACCATTGGAATATTGAATGGTCTTCGTGCTTATAAACACAGAATGTGTAAGTATGACATTTGCTGTAAACGATATTTGAAAGCATTACCAGATCATCGTTTAATTTTCTATCCGCGTTCACTTAAACCAAAAAGCTGATGCCCGATTTTGTCGTTAAGAGATACCACCTTGCTAAAGTTAACCAACAGCACATTTTTTAATATTTCACTGAAAGCTATGAAAGCAAAACCTGAAGAGAGGTGAATTGGAGAAAACCTTTGATAGCAAGTTCGCACAGAACCGCACTAGCAAAGAAGCTTAGCTAAGGATTTGGATCTAAGATCTAGAGATATTTATAAATAACCTAAACGTTTAAAAGCTATTTATCCTCAGATGAGTTGAATACTTTCGAAAATGATCAAGGAACTAAAATTGCCTATTATCACTTTTACTGCTTGTTTAATTTTGAATTAAACGGTTTTAGTTGCAGTCCAAATTTAAGTTAGTACAGGAAAAATAATTTCTGCTGAACTCTGATACGATTATATGATATATTGTATTTTAATTTAAATGATTCATACAAATATAGAATGTAGGCAGACGCATCGATTACAATTTTGATTAATCGACATTGACTACATTGGTCGTAATCGTGGTCACTTTGATGTATCATTAGATACATTGCATTTATTGAAACGCCATATATGAGTGATTGATTCAGCAAACAAAATTCATCATATTAGAAAAGAAAATGTGCTTTGAATTCACATGTTTGAAATGTGTGCATTTTTGAATCAGACTGCATTTTTATTTGCGTATATGTATGTCAAAAACATGAATTGCAAAATAATTTACGCTGGACGTTAACATTTGAGGCATATCCAATGGTGTACATTGTTATTGTGTCTCTTTGAAGTTATTTGTGACACTGTTTATTTGTGAAATCGTTTGCTAATAGTGTAGACGTGTACCCTAATCCTACATCAACGCTTCTTTTTCATCACATTGTATAAATCACACCATGTTAGGTTTGTCTCGAAGTTCCTGGACAACCCTCATATACAAGTAATTTGCACATGCTAGATTGGTTTTGTTTTCTACCAGATTCAACACATATTATTGTTTACACCAGTGGCGATGCGCATATCAAAACCGCTTTATTTTAAACTGAGAGATATGCCACGCGCCTAATGCAGAAATGATACAAACTGAAGATAAAACGATGTCATTAGTAATGTTTAACAGCCTGAACGTCATGTGCTATCAATTGTCGATAATTTGTCTGTCATCACTTGCGGTTCTGAGGTTTAATGCTTTAAATTACGAAGTGCCAAGTGGCGATTTTTTTTTTTCAACCGGTCGCTCGTCTTGTTTACTATCAAAGAGCCATCGTTAAGTTAATAAGTTTAAACTAGGTTGACGGTATACGGGTGTTTAGGGAACAATCAAAACTGTTAGCCCACGGTGGAGGGATGACCGTTTGAACTGTTTTCCGAGGCCGCTAGGTTTTACTTTTTGTAGCCTGGCATAAAAATTATCAACATTGGATATGCTTTCACTGGTATTCTGAGTATTCTCTATATTCTTGCAAAAAGAAAGTTGGTGCTTTATGCTTTTGGTCAAATATCCTTCCTGTCAATTATTATTGAAGTTAAATACACATTATGATAATAAGATAGAATCCCAATGTTTGTATATATTGACTTTCTTTTGAGTAATTGCTTTCCTTTCAAATTATACAAGATACAACTGAAAGGATTTTTGTTTCGCTGTACTTTTCTCATTCGACATTTTGCAATTGATATAGAAATTATCTGAAAAAAGTATGAGGTGAAAGAAATGGTGTCGTTTATGTTTCGTTCAATATGTGATTTACAATTATATAAGTACATAAACGATATAATTCTTGTAATTATCTGTATTTCACTTGTTACTATGAGGTTTAATGCTTTAAAATGCAAAGTGCAAACTGGCGAGCATTTTTTTGAAACCGATCGCTCTTCCTGATAACTATCAACGAGCCATCGTTAAGTTAGTAAGTTTTTGCTAGGTTGACAGTAGTGACTATGATAATATCTTTAAAACCATGTTACTAACACACAATGCGGAATACTTACAAATAATACGTTTTATTAACTTAAAAACGGACTAATTTTCAGTTGTAATTTAGTTATAACGTTACAACCGTTTGCAAATTGGAGCACTTAGACGTTTATTTTCAATGTACATAACACTCAATTTAGATCATTCGTATACATTATAATTCTAATTGAATGTTTATATTGCTGTAAACTGATCAATAATGACATGCATTCTTTCCAATTTCTGTTTTTAACATCAATGAACTATTGAGCTTATTTTAATTCATATAGCTGTGGGTATATAGCATTCCTAATTTATTAATAGAGTTAGGTTCAGTACTTCCATTTTATATTATTACATAGTGAGTAACCGATAATTCCATTTTAATATTTGATAAATCGTAGCAATGCGTTAAAAACAGGTTCCTTCCGTTTTAAATATGAAATATAACATATGAATGTCCGCATTAAGCAGCAAGTTTCTGCATGAATGATATTGCTCTCATTAAAAATTAACACAATACAAAAATGTTTCACATATATATTCGCAGTTCTTACTCTACTTGTAAAGTATCAGTAGCCTCATATCATTTTACGTGTATGTGCTTCGATAATTCTCTTTGACTGTTACCTTTACTGGCTACTTCGTTTATTACTGCGCATCTGTAAACCTAGCTCACGAAGTAATGGGAGTGCCTCAATTGATAAGCTCATTAATCTTCTGTAAACCAAGTTCACGAAGTAATGGGAGTGCCTCAACTGATTAGCTCATTATCTTCTGTAAACGAAACAAACATGTCGATGAAAGCTTTAACTATTAAAATTTCATTATAATACTAAAATGCGTAATTTTCAACGAGAATAATTTCGTTTGTCAGTTTTAAATTATTTTGGAGTTCAACAGTTGGAATATTGTACATGTACAATAATAATAACTTTCTTCATGCATATGTAGTTATTTTTTAATCTAAAATAGTATAAAAGTTAAGTTGTATAAGCAGGGGAAAACTCTCTAAAACTGGCGTTAGTGAATTTAACTGTCAATGTATAGTATTGGTGGTGAAAGAGTTTCACTCCCAAATAATTATCATATTTTTGTAGCGTAGCCATATCGATAGCATGTGTACTGTTACATGAGCGTCTTCAAATATTCCGTTTTCACCACTGAATATTAAAACTACTAATTCAAGATAAATATTTCTAAAAAAAAGTCAATAAGTTTAATTCAATTGCACAGATAGACAAAACAAGTGCAAACCCAGACTGATAAAAATGATCCTTGTTGCGAGTTCGTTTCTCCAGTTCCAATATTTTGCACGTGTAAACAAATACTAGTATTTGTTGTCTTCTTGCAGTTAAGTGGTATTTACGACACTATTGACAATATGAACGTTTCAGAATACTCCAAGTATGATCAGTCTTTTTTTTATTTTACACTTTCACAAACTTCAGAACGCTCTAAAATAAAGAGTAATATTTTATATCAGATCACATTCCTCCTAGGATTTACCAACATCAGGAAATGTATGCTGTATTTAATCATAAGAATTATATTAGCCGCTTGTGTCACTAAAAGTTATACACGTGTGTCGTTATAAGATATAATTATGACTAACTGGCACAATAAAAAACTCTCAGGAGGCCGGCAATTACACAGAACTGCACATTGAAAGCATCGCTATTGCCAATTAAGGGAACACTTATCTTGGACAAATCCATAACATATTTCAATCTTATATCGGACATTTCTTAATTGTCAATTAAGATGGTAACGAACGCGTCTTTGTATGTTCGTTAAATAATATCTCTTTATAGAACCAAATATTTACCGACATAAAATATTCGAGACAAAATTTGCAAAGGAGTGCAAACCGTATATAGTTTAGATGGAATTTAAAGTATATATTATCATTGATTTGTATCATAATGTTGCCAAAAATATCAATTATATACTTTGACTGGTATTCTGAATATTCTCTATATTTGTGCCAACAGAGAATTACCCTATGACTTATTGTTGAAGTTCAAATCACATAATGACAATAAGATAAAATACCAATGTGTGTATATATTGACTATTTTTGAAGTAATTGCTTTTCCTTTGAATTACAACATATACAAATATATAAGGATTTTTGTGTCGCCGTACTTTTGCTTTTCTCATTCGACATTTGGCAATTCATATAAAAAAGTATCTGAATATAAGTATGGGGTAAAAAAATTGTGTTTTTATGTTTCGTTCAATATGCGATTTACAAGTATATAACTGGATAAACGATATTATATAATTCTTAAGAGATTTTAGAAAAATGGAACAATTTAGACAAAATACTATCAAAGCATATATATATATATATACCCTAGGCCTCTTTCTTATTTGTAGATTGATACACGCGGTCACAACATCATCGGTTTAAATAATGCTTTAAGAAAAATGCTTCTGCGGTATATCGGGTATAGTGAGGTATGACATGTCTGCTTCATCGGAAATATAAATAAGGTTCGAGTCCCACACAGGGCGAATTCTGATATGGCCGGTTGCCTACCCAGCAGCTAGTTAAATAATGGGGTACCGATTGCCTTCCTGCCAAGCGCCCGGCATATAGGATAGGAATCGGGAGTAAAGATGTTCATCAGTAAAGGTGTCTCATAAGTCAAAACTGGCTGGCCCTTAATCGCGAGGGGTGACACTATAATAAACAAACACTTTACTTTACTTTTATAAAGTACAAAGCATATACCTGGGTCATATTGGAACATAATTCGTCTCAATTTATAATAACATTCAACACGTTTATATATTTCTATAGGAAATAGTTAAATATTTTGCAGGTGTCAGTCGTCGTCCTAATTATCATGCCAATTAAAATGTGTTTAGGTGATTGTTTAATGATTTTGCTAAATTGAACAAAACTAATAGGCAAATTGTCTTGGCAAGCAGCATAGCTCAACGATGATGTACTACGATTGTTCTATGTGCCTGAAAACAGTCCAACTTCTAGTTATATATCAGGCATTAACTTCTATTTTTCTTGGCACAGCTTTAGTGAAAATATCGTTATTGCTTTGAACGTTTTAGATTTTAACCGGAAGACTGTGTTACCTTTTAGGTAAATCAATCATACTGAAATTACCTGAATAGACCGTAAATCAACAGAACGGTACAGTCTTTCTTACACAAATGCCTACAAAATTATAATATGATAAGACTTTTTACTACTTATCCAATGAGTTCGCTTGGGAAAAGTTTAAGCAAAAGAGCACGCGTCAATGTTTGTGACTGTTACTTTTTTGAGTACTTTAACTGTGTCAGCTCCCTGTAATTGCTTTGTGGTAAACTTGCTTCCAGTAGGAATGTCTACGTATATGCAGGAACTGTTTTACAATGCGGACATACCTCCTTTCGCTACCGCATGCTGCTTAATAGCAGGGCCAAGGTGCACGGTGGCGCTTCAAAATATTTGCCATTATTAAATAACGCCAAAAAGAACAATTGTTATAAAACATGAACGTCGTCAAATATACACAAAGGGTAATTTTAAAATGTTTACAAAACTTACATTGTCCTCTTTCAGGGGCTTACATATATTCACATACCATTTGACACATTGATGTAAAGACCACGTTGGTCCATCTATTTATTCAATATGGATATTGAGAACTGATAAAAAAGCGCCATATTCTCTGAATAACGTTTTATGTTCGAATCGAAAATGCTCATATATAAGACTTTTTTCTGAACATCGCCAATTTGATTATATTCAAGCATGACTTTAAACATCATATAATGATAAATACCAACGAATTACCTTGTCTTCAACTGGCAATTGGACGGATCGTTATAATTTATACATAATTGAAATAATTTTAAGCGATACGACCTGACATCCAAAACGATTGATTGTTTGGGTTTATATGAATGATTATTTTTGGTCAAACAATATCAAATATACAAGTATGTGATATTATTTATACCAAATTTATACCCTAAATATATGTGTCGATCTTGATAGCATGCTATTTTATATGAAAACGAGTAATAAAGTAATCAATACCCTTAAATGACGGATGATATCAATGTGATCTAATAACTATTATTATTACATTGTATTAATATGAAGAAAAAAAAACATTTAGCTTCTTACATTAGCGTTCTCTGTCATAAATGATCAAGCTATCGAATCAGGTCAACGAATGTCGATAACTTAACATAATTGTTTGAGACTCCTGTTAGTAAAAGCAATGCACATGCATGTTTGAGAAATTGATGTGACACAATGCCTGAGAGTAACATAGAGTTACGTTGTACACATGAGTAATGTTTACTAATGCATTGTTCTCGAGGTAGTGCGCAACATAAAGAAGGCAAATATTGGACCATCGATAATCGGGATGGCACGTAAGCAGGCCTTCTAGCAAGATCTGTCCTTTTAATTGCATGTGACGTATCGTGAACGTTACTCAAACAAAATCTAATTCGTTATCAAAATTGACTTCCTACTTCTGCCCGGATCTTTGGATAACTTACTTAATTCCATTTGTTAGACAAATTGACATATTTAAATCAGATAAAAGACATTAACGACAATCAATCGCTAAGACATGCAATACTATAAAACATTACAATATATTACTTATTTAGGGAAAAATAACATTGAACTACATATAACGTTGAAACAGTTTAACATGCATCACGAAAGGATGGTCATACATAATAGGTTTATGCACTGTAATTCAATATTAACGTGTGTGTTATTTGGTTGCAATAAGAACGTCCCGGTGGGTGAATGCTGTGTCTTTGCCGAGTAGCATACAGGTGCTATCAAGCAAAAAACTTTCAGAGCAGGAGTAGGTTGTATGTCGAAAATGTACAGTGTTGAAACATGAAAAACACATGGCTTTTAACCTGATTTAATTTCCAATGCTGATTATTTTTCCGGATGACTGTAACGGGAGATTTAATTCCTTATGTACAATCGGCCTGTTTGCATGAACTATCTTGAGCATGGTGTTTTAATGTGTAGATATAATTCATATAACATGGAAAACCCCGGATACATTTTGAGCCCGAATCCATTTTCAAAAAGACAAGGTAACTACAAACATTGCAAACGATATAGATAGTACGTTGAATTAAGCTTTCAAATTTCCTACGAATTTGCTAGGAATATCAAATTTATGAAAAAACATGTTTCAGTTTAATGAACGCTTTAAACAGAAGGCAAATCGCTAACCATAAAGATGTTGGTGACAGCATCTTTTGTTGTAGGAAATGTTTAAAATTAAAGATGGTTAAATAAAGAAACATATGTAGACCACATTGATAGACGTGTTTGTTAAAACATAATTTAAAACGATGAACATGTTCTATGAAGCGAATTAATAAATTCACAAGTAAGTAAGCTTGGATCCTAGATTCACCGTCTCCCCTAGATTCACTGTTCAGGCTAAAACACAATCAGATCATTTTCACATACTTCATGTGTTAGAACGTCACTCCGTTGTTTACCACAGTAAATGTCCACTAAATAACATAAAGGATTTATGTTATTGGCATTACGTTTGAATCGCTTTCCTAGTGATTCTTGGAACATTATTGTACCACATATACGACTTCGAAAAAGAGATTCATTAGTCGATCCACGTCTTCTGAATTTTCCTGAGCGAGAAACATGTAAACTAACTCTTTCTGGAAAAAAGTATTATCTAATGGCAGACCATCATTACTTCAATCTAGGTATGTAAAGAAAGGTTTGCCATAAGTACAGGATCAAGTGCTGCTAATAAGAGTTCTCTCCTGCTGATGCAGCTCGAGTTTCACTTTGTTTCTATTTGATTACCGAACTTCAATCTCTATTACTTTACTGCCAGTCAAATTCATACACGAGCACTCGTAACATATGTTTTCGTACATAGTGTTATATTAAGTGTGTTTGCTCAGCAAACATTCGGGTTTATCTTGATGATAACTGATACTGTACTTATTTTGGTTTTTCAAGTAATAATTATGTATTTTCTTAATAGTTCATAATTATAGTACATGTCCAGTTGGATGCGTATATTTCGTTTTTAATTACAGAATTTAACCTATCAGGTTGTTGATTAATGTAATGCAGTTATTATGAAGTTAATTGTTTTGACATGTGCTAAATGATGTGTACAACTCATGTTTATACGAGTATAATAATGGAGATCAAACTGGGCGCTTGTTTACATGGGTTGAAAAATGTACATATGTTAAATTTCAGAAATAATTTTCAATTTATCGTTGTTTATCGGCCAATAAACAATGATTTGGAGTTCTGATGCGTAGGAATAAAACCACAAAGGGGGGTTAGCCCAAATTGTTTAATAGCCACGAATCAGAACGACAAAGAGTTGTTTATTGGGCAATAACAACGATCATGCGAACATTATTTCGATTCTAACATGATGTGACATATATGTTTTGCACTTGTAATTGGAACTTCTTTTTACTATACTCCGTCCAGAATCGGGACTTCTTTTTGCGTTGTTAACTGGGTAGTTAAACGATAATTTTGTTCTTTGTCCGTAGAAAAAATTAGCGATTATCAAGTTAGGATTTACATTTTAAATGTCGTGCTAAATACTCTTTTTTGTTCAATACAACGGTATATGTGTTGGTCCAAACTTCATGGCCCAGGCAACGTAATTATTTCGGTTGAGTTCCGAGAAC
Organism: Congeria kusceri; assembly: GCA_027627225.1. Classification (NCBI taxonomy): domain Eukaryota; kingdom Metazoa; phylum Mollusca; class Bivalvia; order Myida; family Dreissenidae; genus Congeria; species Congeria kusceri. The sequence continues at coordinate 97,128,446 of CM051025.1, forward strand.
GTTCCCATGCTGTATTGTGTTTTAGTTTACGAAATCACACAATTATACACTTAGAGAGACTAATCGTTCACATTTCGATTAATCGACGCTGAATGCAATCCTTTTTCATCGCGATCATCCAACGACACTTGTATGGCTCATTACCTACATTACGATAATTGAAATGTCATTTGTGAGTGATTAATTCAGCAAATAAAATAGACAATATTAGAAAGGAAAGTATTTATGGATAAGTGTCTTTTTCTTGATATTGTTTACGTATTACTTTCCATGGTTGCCTGTTTATAAAGTAAGTGTATGCCTACGATATGCATTACACATTCTGGGCATACTAAGACGCTACTTGTGGTGGTAGAAATCAAGTTTTAAATGTTTTAATACGTGTACAGTACATCTTTACAAATAGATACAAACAGCGCATTCAATCTGCATGAAAAAAGAACTGTTTTTTTGTTGTGAAGTGTTATTTGAAGTGTTGTTCCATGCTATCAGTTAGACTAAGTCAAGATAAGGCTGTGTCAATAATCGAGTTTTATGACCAGAACTGTTTTTCCTGAATTGTGTGTAGTAATTATCTTTATCGGCTAAAGTAATGATATTGTACTGGCTACTGCTACTGCCAACTTCACATTTTCCTACTGCTAGCTACTGCTTCTGCCTACTTCCTTCTTCTCTTCTTCCAGTCATGTACAAAAACTCACTCTGGGGCATAGTCGTACGGTAGTGTATCATACTAGGTACATGTGAGGCGCGCATATGTTCCTATACAATTAAAGACTTTATAAAGAAGATTAAATTTCAAATGTGTAGATAGATGTGCAGACTTCGGGTTTTCTAAAATATATCAATGATAAAAGTAAATATGTTATTTTGCGTTATTATGTAAACTTTGTCATCCTGTAACAAGAATATTTGTTAAACGCGAACAATGGACATACTATGCAAAAATGCCTTCCACGCTTATACCTATATCAAGAACACTAACAAACTAACTAACTAACTAACTCAACAACCAAAAAAGGATTAGAGTTCATATAGTGTATCTTTCTAAACAGTGCTTACGAGAGGAGATTACTGTTTATATACAGTTTTAAATCAAGTGACTGACACACGGAAACCGGCTTTGCATTACCAGTGGCATGCACTCATTGTTGAAACTGCGTTCAAATATTTATATTTTCGTTTCCAAGTTAGAGCAGTAAAATACATGTGTGTGTTTTACGTGTAAATAATGCCCGATTTTAGCCTCGACTATTGTGTATCAGTTTGTAATTGATTGAGCTTCTGGTGAGTGTAAAAAGTGTAGTGAATGCACTATAGTGCATAATTTTGTATTTGTATTGTTTGTAAATGACACGTATTCATTAGTTCACTTGAATCATCATACACATTTATACATTTATGTCATACAATCAATCATTATAGCCGAATATTTAAGATGAGTACGTAGATACATATATAGCACTACTAGCTGTTATATGTAAACATGCCTGAATACAAACAGCTAATTTAATAGTCTTATGTAGTTTAATAACGATGTCTGGAAATCTCTCATAAAATAAAGTGTATGACGGTGTCTGCATTATGAACTAGATGATGTGCAACTATGCACTTAAACCCCCCGCTTATTTCTTGAAATGACAGAAACAGAGCATTTTGTCTTTCAGTGCAACTGAACGGGCCAAACCTTGATAAGGTTATACCCAGAGTAACTTCTTCAATTTTGTACTTCATCGACTTGATCTGCATTTGCCTCTCCAATCAGCAGAATGTAAGTGTGAGCCCTTTGCAATTATTGTCTATGTTTCAAATCATTAAATAGTACATTTGTAATAATAATAAGTCTATTAATGCTTAGATTCAAGTATATTGTTTGTTGTTTTAAGTGTTTGGCTTGAATAGTATATCGTTTTATATGATGCTTCGCGTTAGTGATAGAAATTTTCACTCGCTTCGCTCGCTCAATTTGGTAAAAGATGCACATCAACTTCTGTAAAACATGCCCGACCTAGCCCGCCCCCTACGATTTCTTACGTACACCATAGTACCATCGCAACTATAGACAATGGGTATATATACATTTATTTGTAAATGATTTTGTTTTCTTTTTTAAATTCATATATTATATAAAGATGTCAGATGCAATACACCACAGGATACCACATAAGACATTTATTTTTTTCGAATAAATATGATTTAAAGTCTAAATTCAAGTAAATCAATGACTGCTTTCGAGTTTAAACAGTATTGTCTCAAGAAATAGTTTAGTTCCAAAAAATCTAAATCGACAAACTTTCTCCATTACCAATCACACTTGTTGTATGGGTTTATAAAAAAAAAGATATAAAGTGATGAAGAAGAGGGGTGTCCACAACGTTGACTCCAATTCCTGTCGATTATATATTTTTCCGGCACCATAAGAAAGCGAAATTGACACCAAGTCATCATCACTTGCTGTATTGTTTCACTACGCAACCATACGAGTTTGTCTGTCCGTTAGTTCGGTTCGATGAAAAAAAAAACACATATGAAGACATGAAGGAAGCATGACTGTGAATGTGTGAGTTAATAAAATGACATTAACTTCTAAAAGAGATCATTACACTTCGCTAGATGAATAATACAAATAATTCTCTACGTATTTAGTGAACAGGCACATCAAACAAGTGCAATTTACTGCCAAAACAGGTTCATGACATACAGATGAACCAACATGTCTTTCGAACATAATACAATGTAGTATTAATGTATTCAGTGAAACAAAGTGCATTTAATGACGACGACGACGACGACGACGACGACGACGATGATGATGATGATGATAATGTGCACAGATTTATCATATATCTTTGATACGGATCTGTAGCTGATCACTGCAGACCCACAGACCCACAGACCCACAGACCCACAGACAACGTTATAACTGCACGATCAAAAGTTAACGCCCCCCCCCCCCTCTAACCCGAAATCCTGGAACCGCCCCTGATAGTTTAATTAAATTTAAACCTATTTATTTTAGCTCGATTGCATCGAAAGCCTAAGGCTTATTGAGACACTCTCGAGTCCGTTTCCTGGGTAGAACCAGTACTTTGCGTCTTTGGGCGAGATCTTGAGAACGCTCCCAGAGTGAGGATCGAACCCGGGACCTCCCAACCGCCCCTGATAGCTGTTTTAATAAACTATAAACGATATTGTTGTGTTAATTTACATAACTGTATGCTTATAACATACTACGCCAAATATTATTTCCCAACTTTACGTACATTTCTAATATTCCAATACGCATTATTCCAATGTGATAACCGATTATCCCATATTTATTCATATCTGAGAAACGGTTTGCCGGCGTATTTAAATAGTTTATGATATATTGACGTGTTCTATAATTTGATTCACAGTTAAAATGAATAGAAATGAAACGATTTTTGCGAAAATATGCTAGTGGGTTATAAATTTTCAGAAATAGAGTTTCTAATATTTATCACTAATACATACTCATCGCGAAAGCATGTTAACTTTATCACTTATACGCATCGCAAAAGTATGTTGTTGATTAACATTGACAGCTCGTAATAACTGTTTTCATGAAGCATCTGCATTTGTTTAAATGTCTGGAAAATTAAATCTAATTATAGGGACGTTCTGTAGCAAAACACCTATGAACATGCCTTTTGAATGTATGTAACAAACTGTTAGATATATATGCACGTACATATTACTTTCTTTAGCGCAGCAAAAGTGAAACAATATGTGATTTTATCATTTTCTTACGAGGAATTTATTTTGTTTTTATGTACACTATTGAGTGTGTTGTTTTTTTCTAACCTGTGTCAAATAACATGCCCTGTATGAACTGAAACTATATTATTTAACCACATTCGACATTCTATTTCTACTGCTGAAAGTATCTGGAATTTTTAACCATTCTACATGTAACTTATGCATCTACAAATCTATTTCACTTATACCTACACTGGCTACTTCGTTACATATTGTGTGTCTGTAAACCCAGTAATGCGAATGCCTGAACTGATATAGAAGTTCATTAATACAGAATGAGCATCATGCCCACCATCTAACTGATTCACTCGTTTGTTTTGAGGTATAAATACGTTAAAGCAAGAAATGCTTACCAGGTATGTAACAAACTGCAATAAACGGATCACTTAAGCGAAACAAATACAGAATAAAATATAATCTACAAATAAGAATGGAATACAAAATACAAAATATGTTATGTTGTTTTGAAAATATACCTTTCACAGAATACATCTTTAAAATATGTGGCTCATCTTTTAAATTGTGCTAAATTGTGATTGTCAATTTTAGTTCGACGTTGAAAGTCGGCATTACCCTGCACGGTGCATTGGTTTTCTTAATACAATATTTATATAATGATATTCAAAATACGAGATACACCAAATAATAACGCGTTGTTCGTTTTTTATGGCAAGTGAATATATTACACTCGTATACAACAAAGAAAACATGAAAACGGCACACAATATAAAATATAATCAAAATTGCAGTCAACCAACTTGGGGCGGGCAATTAGACTCTTTGGGGTTGAACTGGTGCAAAGACCCAAATACCTATCATATGTGCAGCTATACTTATTGTTCCTACATGGTTTTATGCACCAAGTTCTTATACAATCACACTGCAAAAATTCAGTTTTATATACAGACCTAGATTCCAATCACAATATAAAAAACTACTTATTTATGATAAATATTTATAGAAAATGCACAGCTTTCATAAATGAATAGTCATTAGTATTAAAAAGCTGCTTCTTGATTATCAAACTTGCCAAACGTTCTCTGCGAATTGCTTAATATTTTGCAACAAGATAATTCAACAGCGTACTAAATTTAAATTCATTGCATTGTATTGCCTATTACAACAATAATAGAACAAACGAATTGAGAACATCTGGAAACGATGCGAAAACATTTACCATCAACTTCTGCATTAACAGAAATGCATTTACAAATTAGTAACAAAAACAACACAAATAAAGGCGTTATTTTATGACGATTTTAATTACTTATTCATTTAAAACTAGTTTAAAACTCAAAATAGAAAATGTTGTGTCTTTTAGTGGGTACAGTCTTAATTATGTAGCTGTATACTTTGCTATAATTACTTTAAAACAAGTGGGCCAAACTGGCCCTGGGTCGCTCACCTGAGTTGAATGAATCATAATGGTAATTTCGTTGAAATTATTTCAAAACTCCGCTAGTGGCTCTAGAATATTATCAAAGTTTTCAATAAAGACATATCTGGGAAACTACTTAACACATCATAATAAATTGAAGGACTTTGTCAGAAGGTCTCTCAAGGAACATTTATGTTAAATTATTTCCAAATCCAATCGGTGCTTTCTAACAAGAAGATTTTTTAATGTTTTCAATCAAGTCATATTAGAAAAAACGGCACCGCTCCCCTAGCGGCCATGGTTTAAACTTTTAAAATAATTTGAAGTATTTTTGTAGAGGGTCACCCAAGAAACATTTCTGTGAAATAATTTCAAAATTCAACCAGTGGTTTCTGACAAGAAGATTTTTTTAAGTTTTCAATAAAGTCATAATGCGGCCATGTTTTTTAATATATCAAAATAAGCTTTTGAGCAGAGGACCAACCAAGATAAATGTATGTGAATTTTTTTTCAAAATTCAACTTTTGGTTTCAAGCAAGTGGATTTTTGAAGTTTTCATTATAGCGATATATGGCGGCCATGTTTTTTAACGAATCAAAATAATTTGAAGTGTTTTTTGTAGAGAACCACCCAAGGAACATGGCTGTAAAAGTATTCCGAAATTAAATCAGTGGTTGCAGACAATAACTTCAAGAAGATTTTATTTTTTAAATAAAGCCATATAAGGAAAAAGGCCCCTGCCCATGGCCACCATGTTTGTTAAGTAAATTGTTGAAGACGGACAACCACTGAACATAAAAGCTCACATCTGAGCACTTATGGCTCAGGTGAGCTAAAAAAAAGTAACAAGATTTAGTATTTCCGAAAAAAAGTATTATACGACTGTGCTTTTTTCCAAACGAACTTTGGACGATAGACCGAAAATGCAATTTCTTTAAAAAACATATTTAACGGCCGTGCTTTCTTTCCAAGCACCGATGGCTGACAAAAATTGCATTTATTTAAATAATGTGTTGCTAGTGAACGTTCGTTATTTACTGAAGGGTTGCTTGTCCGTGATGCAAGTGTTGTACGTGGTTGTCGTGTGAAGTTTCTTTAATTATATAACATCAGCAAAACACCTTTAACTCACAAATTAGATTGCACTTTCAAAAACAAAATAATCACTTCTAATTTCGAGAAGGGAAATGGCACTTCTTAAATAACAAACATTTTATTAGACCGGAAGAAACTTATGTTTATTCGTTCGAGAATAAACCATTTTATCAAACGCATGCTGGTCGACTGTCTTGTTATCTATTTGTTGCTCAAGAGTTAATTGTTCACGATATCATGTTTTACCCGTTTGGTAGCACTGTATCGCTAGTATTAATTCGGCCAGTTTTATACATTCATTCTTTTATATCTTCCGTTCGATAATGAGTAAGTCGCATAGATTGTTTATCTAGGAAAACTATAAAAAAAAATACGAAAAAACCTCACACCACCCCATGAAAGTGTTATTATGAACTTGGATACTCGCCATGTTGTTGTATATTTTTAGTTTTGCATTGTGCATTCCGACAGGGTTACTCCTCATACCGTCGTCAAGGCTGATTTTAGTAAGGCTGATGTTATCAGTAATGGACTTCCGGTGTCGGGGTCCTCCATATATGTTCATAAATGTGTTATTAACTTTATCATGTTTGTATCTTTTGGACTTCCGTTGTCGGGGTCCTGCTGATATTTTCATATTAAATGTTTTATGAGCTTTATTATGTTTGCATCTTCAATGGCATTTTTCTATTGTAACACGTCCTTCCTGTGCCGGGGCATATAAGTCTGCTTTTTGTTATGACTTTTACACATGTTTGGTTGTTATAAAATATAGTTATTCATTTGTTGTCAAAATTCAGCCTTGACAGATATTTCTGTCAAACCTTAATATTAAATAAATAATATAAACTTTATTTTGCTTGTCGTTGGTTAAAAACATTGGCATACCCGGATTTAAAACCTAACGGGTAACGTGATGCTTGTTTTCAAGTTCATTGATCCAATTAGAACTATTGCTGTCACTAAAAACGAACATTGCAATAATGTTCATGTACGTTTATATCTTTCTATATGCATAAAAAATTAAATATGAAAAATAAACATAGATTAATATGTATTGTAAATGTTTAATTTAATTTGTGAAACATTAGTAGCAACAATGTAAGAATAAGTAAGCCGATAATTTGTATTCACGGATTTCATTGACCTTTCCAAAGATGTTTTCATCAGTTTTGTGTGTCTAGTGTATTTTTCGTCATTTCAATGGTTTATACTGTGCAATACTGCAGAATAATACCATTGCTTTTGTTCAGTTTTAATTTTTTTTTGTACATCGATCTCTTATTGAAATATTTAATTTAAGTATTCTCATTTTTAACAAATGTTTAAAACTTACCTTTAAACGTAAATCTTATGACAGTATATGTTGGTGTCCTTCACATAAAATATTACTCTACCTCCGCGCAATGTATTAACTGCAAATGCTAGTAAATCGCTTGAAAGAAAAATGCTAACGCTATTTCTGGACACACCTGTTTTAGTAGCATGTTCTTCGTTCTTCATGACTTTCTTAAGAAACGATGATGCTTCTTTCCACATCTGTGAGCATCACATTGTTGCAGACATATCGATCAGTCTACGAAATGTAAACTTTCAATAGAAACTAAAGACTTAATGCTAGTAAAACGAGTTCAGATTATTTTGCAAAAGGGAATTGTAAACTCTATTTTCACAACTATGGTGTTCCGCTATTGTCAAAATTTCAGAATCGATAACGTTGGGAAAATGAGAAAAATAAACGCGAATAAAAAAGTTTCCCTTCATCTACAAGACTGCAACTTTTTACTATAAACTTAACTATATAAGGTGTGTCTTATATAAAAGTTTTTGAAAATTTTGCAATGTGTGCATGGTGTGACACTACATTGACTGGCCTATATGTGTTGCAGAATGTATACGAGTATATTCTTGGGCAACAAACAACGCTGTCGGCTATCTAGTATGCATAAATACAGTACTTTGTTCTAGTAGTATGGGTACTACTTTTGTAATCAAAGTCATAACACAGCTGACTTATTCGTTGCCATTTGATTTTAGCAATGAAATTTGTTTTAATATTTTTCTAACGTTTAAGAAAACTTCTATTCCTTGACAATACGTGTATTTACTAGAAAAATAATTCATGTTTTGGGAAACCTTTTAAATAAGTATGTTACTGGAAAAGTCACTGGTAGTGTTTGTCTTTTTATAAATGTTTGACAGTTGAAATACCAAATTCCTATCAGTTTATTAGAAACATATGTTACAGTCTTACCGAAAGCTTATGTATCATCAGCACTATGGACCTATTTAGTTTCTTTACGAATCCGGGCTAATCGTTTATTTGTATAAAATCTAACGTTAACTGTATATAATTAAACACGTTAATACACATTTACACCATGGATCACACTAGGTAGTTAGTTTATTGTTCAACGGTTATATAATGTTTATGTAATACTTGTAACGTCAAACGAACGTAGCAATTAATGACGAAATACTTGATATAAAGATTTCCGGGAATAAGTTATCAACATGTTCCAACCTGGTTTTTTGAGCTTGTAAAGTGCCCGTTACAATGCCATGGAAGCAGAGCATTAAATGCTAGCTGAAGTTAAAGTTAATTAATTGTTGGGCCTTACTAATTATGAGTTCACTGGGAATCGAAGTCAGTTGCTCTACATGATTATAGAACCAAATCAAATATACCCACAATGCATTGCCGTATTCATTTAATTCATCGCGAATTAAACAAGACTATCTATGTAAAGTATTATGTTCGATTTGTTTCAGTACTATGATCAGATCCACAGGCATCACATTGGACTGTGAAATATTTTAATCAGAGTATCCATTGAATAAGTCATTAACTTCATATCTCAAAGGACATTTCAGTCACCCTACTTATTTTAATTGTTTATGTTTAAGGACAACGCAATGGAACAATGACGAAGCATGATTCAATATATGTCACTTAGTGCAGTCGATTACATGCATGGCCAATACAATATAAACCAAGCGAAACTCCAGTTGCGACAGCAGCAGAGAACTCTTATTAGCAGCCCGAGGTTCTTTATTTATGGCAAGTGACCAATTGCCAAAATCAATACACGGGACATCACAAAAACACATAACAAACACAAAACACACATGAATAAAACTGGAGTCACCGCCTTGGAACGGTCAATGCAAAGCATTGGGGGTTTATACCGGTTTATGTGCGCACGAATCTCACACTTGGTCCAGAATTTTTCACAAAACATGTAAGGCCAACATTTTTTTATCTTTTGTTTTACGGGAGCGCCGAACCTAAATTTTGACAAAATCAAATAAAAATAAAAGTAACTTTTGTGAATTTTATTTATAATTTCCCCGCCGACTTTTTTTTATTTATAGCACAAAAAAAAGTATATGCCGATAGCTAAAATGTTTTGTACTATGTTCCAATAAAAAGTACTATTTCCATTTCTTTCCCGATGAAGACCAAACAATTTGAGTACGAATATAAATTCGGCAAAATGTAAGGACTAGTTTTTGAATAGAACACATATTTTATAACAAAAACCATTAATTTCCAATAACCATTCTAGCACAGTCTGCCAGGTGCGTGGTTTCATCTCGGAAATTCATTATCAAATTTGTGAAAACAACGAGCTGTTTGTCAGCATTCACTGTCTTATTAAAGATGATTGCTAGCAAGCGGTCGTAGAATCAGCGGACACAACTAATTAAAGGATTATCTTATTGATAAATGGAGTGTGTAATTTTGTGTCTGGAATATGTCAAATGGTTTGGTTATCGGGTGTGTTTACATTTCGGACAGTAAAGTCAAAGTGGATTGTTCTTGAGTTCTTCAAATATAATATCGTATTTTACTAATTAGTTGTTTTTGATACGTATACTAATTGATATATATTTTGTTCAGACTTTTTATATTAACCAGAGTGCAACAATTCATTATAGTATACTATTTACAAATTTTAGTTCATTCATTAATATTTTGTGAAACACTTGTAAATATTATAAAGATGAGTGTATACATGTTGACATAGAACAACACAGTTTCTGACATCGTTACCGATTTATGTGAAAAAAATGTAATCAATTTGAGTGTCTTTGCCGACGAAGCAGAGGTGTTCTCAGGCATACACTTTGACATTATGAAAAGCTTTGGGAAGGTTTGATGAAATAAATATTATTGATTAAAATGCGATACTTAAATTATATGCATTATTAAACTGTATAAAGTGCCTAATGATTGCATCGGACCAGTTTGAAGATAGGTAAACTTTTAGGGTAAACTTATAGGCCATGTCAATTTAAAGTATGAATAAAAGAAAACAGGTCGGGAAAACTACTAAATTTCAGTATTAAGTTAGTGAGCTCCAGATGATCCAGTAGTTACAAAAAGAATGAAAATTGACAAGATACCGCGGTCAACGAAAGTGCCAGCTAATTAATGTTTAAATTAAAATAATCACAAGTGTACAAACACAGAAATATGACAATACAATATGAAACAAAAGCAGTTGTCAAGTTAAAAATAATAAATGTTTGAATAAGTATCAAATAATGATTGTTTAATTCTGTTCAAATACATAGTTAAAGAGTTTTCAACTATTTTATTTTTACTAGTATGTCTTAAAAGTGCATGTTTTTGGCCATGACTGTTAAAAAATGTTTCATTTTGAAAATAAATAAAATTATATATTTTTCATTTTTATTTTTATTTTTTTTGTCGACTGGTGATAAAAAGACATATTATTTTTATTTTTATTTCTCCCCCGCGACTCAATAAAAAAAAACAAATTCCCGTAAAACAAAAAATAAAAAAATGTTGGCCTAAATAAAATTAACCTCATAGCATCGCAAATCAAAAAACAAAAAACAGCAATGAAAGAGAATATTATTCAATTTAATAACCATTGAATTACTCAATGGCTAGATGCAAACCAGAGCAGCAGAATTGCAACTTTCCGAGGCACTATTAAATTAAACAAAAAGAACAAGTATCAATTACATCTCGTCTTTTTATAAAAAAAAGCTTTAATTACATAGCATCATATAGTTCAATTTTCAGATCGTAATGCAATTTCAGAAAGAAGCCGTTATGTTGGGTGTAAAAAGCCAAATTGCATGGCTTTGTTGTAGATCTATAGGTTTATTTTAAACTTAATAAAACTTAATACACTAATCTACATCTTCCTGCCAACCCAAATTGAAAGAAAAAAAATTAATGAACATGGGTGTTAAAACCAGTGTTTAAATTGGAAATGCTGAAAAATATTAAAGAAAAGGGCACGATATGTCATAGATAACCGTACGCTACGTCTCTAAAGTGTATTAAATTGTTAAGTATACGTTCAGCATTCACCTTAACGTATTTACATTTGCGAATTCGTTTCAAAACATCACTGTAAAATGATGGGTGAGATATTCCGTTAGATAAGAACCATTTCAAAGAAACATTGTATTTAGAAACTAAGACATTATTTAGCAAACTAATAGCGTAAATAATGATATAAAAAACCTTGTTTTAATAATTTCTTAGTCAGTGCAAGGTTACGGCCGTTGAAATCTTTAACTCATGAGCAAGCTAATTGCGAAATGTACCACAGGAAGGACCTCTAGGAATATTACCATCCAAGAAAGGGAAATTTACAATTTCGAACTTAAAATCATCGCGTTTGTCATATAGACTGGTTTTAACTATATTGTTAGTAATAGTTAGATGACGTAATAGTTAGATGACGTAATCCAGAAACGCGAATGCACACGATTACGTCAAAATATTAAAACGCAAAGAAGTTAAAGCTACTTATCCACCATTTTAAAACGACCAAATTTGTAACGATGAAAGAACTTTAGTATCGAAAACTAATAAGAATGTGTTTTTTATTATATAACATTATATCCTTTTGATAAGAAAGAGTGTACTAAATTATTAGGTACACAAATAGCATTCATTTTAACATATTTACATTTGCGAACACGTTTCAAAACATAACTGTAAAATGATGGGTGGGATTTTTCGTTAGATAAGAACCATTTCAAAGAAACATTGTATTTAGAAACTAAGACATTATATTGTCTATAGAATTCAGCAAACTTATTGCGTGGATCATGATATAAAAAACCTTGTTTTTATAATTTCTTAGTCAGTTGTAAGGTTACGGTCGTTGGAAGAATGACCGCCACTCTGGTGCGCTATATTGAAAATCCAATAATCCACTTAGCCGCTCGGCGATTGCAGCCGATCATTGCCGAAACCCGGCGTCGTTTTCCGATGTTGTATTGCTTTCAATCGATAGCGGTCATAAAATATAGCCCCTAGGCAATCAGAAAATTACTGATAAGTTAAATTGCAATGTTAAGCCGCAAGAATCGTCTTTAAATAGATCAAAATTTTAATTGATTCCTAGATTTTTGAGAATACAAAATAATACATCATGTGCATTAATCAATTGAACGTTATTTAATTAAATAAAGGAATCATACTTCAGCTTTATGAATCTGCCGAAATCAGCTGAATAAGTTTTACTTTTAAATTGTATATAAATGGTGTCTTATACTCAGAAACAATAGACCTTAATACATGTCATGTAATTGCTTTGTATTTATCTTCAAAATATGTTATACTTATTTCAAAGAAACGCCTACATCAAAATTATATAGTTAAAAATGTTTTAGTAAGTTTTAAGTTAGTTAATTTTTATATATTTAATTGCTGGACATTTATCTTCCAAATATATTTTTAATTTAATTAAAAGAAACGCCAACATCAAAATAATATAGTTCTAATTAAAAAATCATGTGTTGTTTTGTTTTTTTAATGTAGACATGCGAATTTCCAAATGTTCCTTTTTGGACATTGGAGAGGTTATGTTTGTTAGTTTAAAAGTTGTATATAGATACTGTTCATTGGTTAGGTTTGATAAAAAGAAGTTTCTTCAGTGATTTAGTTGTTTATCATCAAAAGTGTTCACCCCTTTCAGACTTCCCGAAAGCTCAAAAACGTGTCAGACATTCGGTCCCTCAGAATGTCAAAACTTGCCGGACCGATATAAAATGTGCCAGGCCGTAAATTCATTCATGTATTTATAGTCTATAGTAAACATGTATGCACTAGTGTATTTTTGAGATCTCAAACACCAAACGTAATTTGCTCACCTTTTACATTGTTGATAACAACCATACATTTAATTAATATCGAATTACGATATGACATCGCAAATCCGAAACGCCTATCCGAATTGTACTGTTTACGAGACATACACACGTATTCTATTTACAATTATCATGCACATGTTGTTCATGTAAAACCCTTGGTTAGCTAAAAAAAAAAAAGCCCGCGAAAATTATGCTGACAAGCACAACGTCCCGACATCCGCATGCAAAGCGTGGACGTATTGACAGTGAAATAAAAATGTTGTAGGGCAAAGAACTGTAAAATCTTGACTTTTGTATAAAAGTTGTGTAGCGAAGAACAATAAGGTGTGGCGATGAAGGCGCGAAAATCCGGACCAAACTGGATTTATTTACGGCAGTTGGGGTAAGAAGATAATCTTTAAAAAGCATGAAAAAACAAAATAATGATCAGATCTACGACCGATTCACAAAATGCGGATCACGATATAGCGGAGCTGTTTTCAATTGCTCCGATATTAGTTTGTTTTATCCAGTTGCCTATAGAAATAAGTCTTGAAAATGCTGTCGGACGGTCGGACCGATTCTTGGTAAATAAATGTCAGACCCACTCAAAATTTGCCGGTCATGTCCGTCGGACCGACGGTTTTCGGGAAGTCTGGGCCCTTTCAAAACAACCAAATACATTTTCCTCGCATTATAAAAGTTAAATTAATTCATAAAGTAGTGTTCTTATTAATTAATAAATGTTATCCCTCCGCAACGGATACGATTATCCCTGATAACAGTCGGGCTATTAATATACTGTAGTCATCTTTATTATACCGTCGTAAAATGTTACCGGATTAAGTTGCCCACGGAAGTGGGGCCACAACTAAAGAAGGGTCAAACTATCAGCTGATATGTTTCTTTAAAATAGTTTATATTCTGTAATAGGTAGACTATACAAATATGTTTAATCCGTGCACACTTAATCTTGAAAAATCGTAATTATTTTTATTATTTTAAAATCTAATAAATATCCGTTAAGCAAATAAATAGAAAGTTGAAAAAAAGAAAAACAGTTTAATAGACAAAATGAAATAAGCATAGCCCATTTTATATAGCAATCAAGAGTTTTCCACTCACTCATGTACTGAAATATCTGCTCCATTTGTAAATGTTAGCTTTTCACTAGTACGTTTATTGTTCGACTATAATTTACTATTTGTTCAATGTGTTAGAAGAAAAACAAACAGCACCATAATCTACATGCATGCAATAAACAACGTTCAAAATAGAAAGGTTCACAAAATGAGGCGGGACGTGGGAAAACCGGGCTTAATGCACGTGCGTTAAGTGTCGTCCCAGATTTAGGACGGCACTTTCCGCTTTCATGGTATTTTCTGTTTCAATGAAGTCTCTTCTAAATATTAATCCACTGTAGGCGGAAAGTGTCGTACCGGATTAGCCTGTGCTGACTGCACAGGCTAATCCGGGACGACACTTTACGCACATGTATAAGTCCGGTTTTCCCACGACGCGCCTCAAACACATTTTTTAATAATATGACTTTTTTCGAATATATTTAGATATATTCGCTAGTTCCATAGAAATTTTTTTTATTGATGTTTTTTTTAATACGTGTCAAAAATCTATCTCGTATAAAGATTCCAATATATTCTTTATTTAACAACGTGAAATTATTTTAAAGGTTCATATTTCATTTAATGTCGGTGCGATCTTCTATTTTCCATTAAGTCAAACCCCTTTCGGTATATGACCGGTATGACCGATATATGATGATGAAACAAGTAAGAAACCTCAGTTTCCACTATATATGGTCCTTATTTTATTACCCCCATAAAACCAATATCCCCGAGACGAACACAGATCTTAACAGTTGATAGTGGTCATCCCCGAGCATAAGTCGCGGAAAAGTTTGACGGAAACCAAAAAGGTATACCACCAACTTATTTTAAACGCAAAAAGGACGAAAAGAATATTTGTTTAAATTTATTAAATTGACTTTAACTCTTGAGCAAGCTCTTGCATATCGAACTAATTGCGATATGTAAATACCATAGGAAGGACCTCTAGGAATATTACCATCAAAGAAAGGGAAAGTTACAATTTCAAACTTAAAATCATCGTGTTTGTCTTATAGACAGGTTTTAACTATATTGTTAGTAATAGTAAGGTGTAAGTCTAGGAAGGCAGCATCTGTATACGATGAACACGATTTATTGAAGGAAAGTTCTTTAGGGTAAATGTTTTGGATATTTTGTTCAAAGAAAGGGTTATCTATGTTACATATATATCATCAATATATCTACTAGTTTGAATAAAACATTGAATCAAATTTAATTTGATAAACCTAGCATAAAATCCCGTTCATAGCAATATAGAAATAGATCAGCTATAAGCGGTGCACAGTTAGTACCCATTGGCACACCAATAAATTGTTTAAATATTTTGCCATGGAATTCAACAAATAAGTTATCCAGAAGAAAGGTAAGGGCTGAACATAAATCTAATCAAGTCCAAATAATATATTCATCAAAAATCTGATTAGTAAAAATGCTGTATTAGTATTTAAAGCTAGGTATGAGCAATTTTCTCTTGCAAATGCTTTTTTCAATGAGTGAAACAAGTTTATTTTTAATAAGAGGTAGGGTTGTGTACAATATAGAAAAATCATATGTTCTCACACAGGACGCTTTGTAATCTTTGCTTTTAATTTTATTAATAACTTCATTCGAATTTTTTATTGACCAACATAAATTAATGTTTGTATTCTCATAAACTTTATTGCGGTATTTAGTAATGTGATTTCTAGACCAGAAGTCAGGTAAACTGATTATTGTTTAGTGGTACATGACACTTTATTTGCTATGAAACGACTTTTTTATGGAGTTTTATGGAATTTAGGAATCCAATAAAGTGATGGTAATTTTGTGTTATTATTATTGATTTTAACATTAAATTTACTGCATTCAGTTATATGTTCAGAAATAATTTCATTAAAGTATTTTTTGTATTTAGTATATGATGTCAGTTTTCTTGAAATAGTTTGAACATCAGGATTTAGTATAAGTAATACACTACCGCTTAAACTATGTTACAGTCTCTGCCAATATGTAACACAATATATGCATAACAGGTTCAACCAATAATGTATGCATCTGAGTACATGTTGTGTACATTAATTCAGGTTGTTTAATGTGCTGTTGTTATTGTATAGTAGTTTCAACAGAACATTTAGCAACATCGTCAAGAAGCATCTCGAACATAAACTATCAGGAATATAATATTAATTATAAGAAATATGCACAAATTAAGTTTATGTTTTGATGGAAGATAACTCCTCTATCATATAACAAAGATGGTGGAACTGGTGAACTTGTCTTCTCCCCTTCGCAAGTTCGGAACATATCAACACAGTCTCGGGCTGCAGTCATTACCTTCAACACGTGAATGTAAACACTTGTGCATTGATTTTACAATGCTTTTAGAACACACAACACAAGGCCTTTGATTTTAGAACTACTAGACATTTCAGAATATGCCTTTCATCTCTAAAAAAATGAAAATAGCCTACGGTGGTTAATCTTAAAGACATGTTTCAGAAAAAAAAGTCCAGACAATAAAATGGTTCACACTTTTTTTCAATGTGTATTTTTGTAACGTCACCTGCAATAAAAACATTGTCTGCGACAATTTTATAAGTATTTTATTGATAATCCGACGACATCTCTCTGGGAAATAGTCGGTGTCAGAGTTATTGTTAAATGAGTAAAACAAACGGAGAAATGTCAGCTTGCGCGTATTCATATAATTATTTCCGAATGACTCCAACCCACAACCTTTACAGTTGAATAGGTATATGGCAGTTAATTTAACCGCTTGCGAGGTGAATGGCTCATTGAGAGAGTTTCCGTTTCATCGGAAGTGTTTTATTTCCAGTGTTAGGATCATCAACATAACAAATTATCGGCATACAAAACAAAACTTTGATACATTTGAGCCATTCAAACGTTGTAATACTAAAGTCAATATATTTGGCATGCATGTGTACATTTCTACTTTGTTTTCAGCATCTGGTATTTACGAGTATATACCATTTCAGTTTAAGTGGATTTCTTATATATGGTATCAGTATTAGTTGATTTTTTTCAGAAACTGACAAACACAAGAAATAATAAAATGATTAGAATCAGCTTTTTTTTTTAAATAATAAGCTTTTTGTGTTTTCAAAACTACTATGGGCATTGACGTTTATATCCATTTTTCATGTAAATATCTGCAAATGTATATCAGCTGATCCAAAAATATGATATGATTTTCTCGTACGACTTTTTTCATGTTTTTTTTTAATATACTACATGTATCTAAACTCATTCAAACCACCTTATTTTAATATTACTATTCATCGTAATATGGTTATGAAATATTTACAGCAAAGCGTCGTTATAAATTATGCTCATAATTAAATAGTGTAGTAAATCTGCATGACGTCACCCAAATTCAAAATGAAACATCACGATTCACAATAAAACATCACGATCCACAATAAAACATCACGATTCACAATCAAATGGCACACTTCACAACGGAATGTCGCATTTTGCATTATTTATGTTGTTTTTATAACTTCTTATTTTGCACCGTCCTTTTGAACGGCTTGCAATAATCAAATGACGCGCGCACTGGTAATGTTCCATTGGGGGATTTTTAGCAAAATGAAAATGTATATCTTTCTGCGTTTCGACAACACTGGTGGAAGTATTCGTGATTCAATATTATAAATCTCATCTTTATAACGACGATTCAGTTGAATAGGTATGTGGCAGTTAATTTAATCGCTTGCGAGGTGAATGGCTCATTGAGAGAGTTTCCGTTTCATCGGAAGTGTTTTATTACCAGTGTTATGATCATCAACATAACACATTATCTACATACAAAACAAAACTTTGATATTACTAATATTTAATATTTACTTTTTGTTATATGAGTGTATCTAAGATTACATTCGCTTGTTAAGATGCACAGGGCCGCAGCAATAGTAGCTTAGTTGAATTTTCATTTCTTTCTAAATGTGTAGCTTGTTTGGAAAGTAATACACAATATTGGGATACCTACTTATCACATCGACCATATTAACATGACACGGTACCAGTGACTATTACCGATTCTACTCGAAGCCACAGTTTAAATGTTCAAGCAAATGAAATTTAGCTTGTTAGACCAATTAACAATCTAGGTTGATTTTTAGAAGCATTTGTTGAACGTCTGTCTATGTCTTTAGATTCAAATGTTTAAAGAACCGTCTTCTGCTCCATCTTTCAGCTCCAAATATGTCATCTAGGACTACAACAATCAATACATTCAATATATTATACAATCAAGAACACAATAGGCAATGCTATTATGATTTTATCATACAACGTTATGTTGTCAACAGCATTTTATATTGATTGATTCCACTTTACGTCTGTTCGCCAGTGTTTCATTTCATTAAAATCACGTTCTCTTCTTTCAGAAATGTGTGCTCTTAAGACAAATGTATATTCATTTCATCACCCAAGTACTATTCCCGACAAGCTTTAAGTAAGTTGTAAGTTTTGCGCATACAAACCGTTTTTGGTACGTCACATTCGTCAAAAGACAACTTTATTTACACACGCATTCCAATTGTATGTGTAATTTTATAATTAATTGAGTAATTGTCTGTTTTCATACACATATGCTTCCATGTGTGCTTTTGATGTTATCCGTTTCATTAGTTAAATTTTCCGTGCAGACTTGGACAGGGAACCAATTAGATGTCTCGCCTTACCTCCCATGGTCGGATCAAGAAGCAGAGCGTATTTGAGCGAACGTGGGTTCCGACGATATTAGTAAATGATGTTATAATGAATATTTTTGCAAGTTTTAAATTAAAGGTATATATTCAAAGACTTGCCAATTGACCATTTTCCAATGTTTTTATGCCCCCCACCCCCTTGGGGGTAAATTGCTTTGCACCTGTCCGTCGGTCGGTCGGTCGGTCGGATGGTCGGTCGGTCTGTCCGTAGACCATTTGGTTTCCGCACGATATCTAGAGAACGCTTTGACCTACGATTATTTTAGTTGGTATGCTGGTTACTTGGGAGGAAAGGAAGACGCCTATCGATGTTGAAGTCAACAGGTCAAAGGTCAGGGTCACAGGGGCTTAATTGTAGCATAAAACTCGTTTCCACGCGATATCTAGAGAACTCTTTACGTACGATAATTTAAGCTTGTATGCTGGTTACTCGGGATGAAAGGAAGACGCATATCAATTTTGAGGTCAACAGGTCAAAGGTCAAGGTCACAGGGGCTTGTAACATGAAAACTGTTTTTCTCCGTAGACCATTTTGTTTCTGCAGGATATCTAGAGATATTTTGGCCTATCTGATGTTTAAATTCAACAGAAAACAGGTATCCTTATATAATAGACTGTAAAAATAATGCACATCTAATATTTAAAACGAATCTCTTAATAATTGCACATATTGACGACTTGTCTTCAAGTCGGGGGCATACATGTTTTACAAACATCTCTTGTTTTTACAGAATCCCAAAAGAATGGAATAAATACACGAAATAAAATCAATGATACAGAAACATATCGACAAAAAATGTCACATTTATCAATAATCATCATTTGTTTCTTTTTGTTATCTTGAAAAACATTTGCAACTATTAAACTTTTAAATGTATTCACCAATCTGACATAAGTGCACGATCTCCCCGGTGTAAGCGTATTTTAGGGCCAGATTTTATTCAGATTGATTTATACAGTTCGTTTTTCTGCTCCGGACGATATATAATCGTCGCAACCAATCGTTATCGAATTGCTTTCCATTTATTATTGTCTTGGTGTGTGCATCACAAGCATTACCAGTGCACGTGCTTCTTTGTATAACTGTTATTCAGCATGTTCAGGGGATACACACGTACAATTATACTGTGTAAATGAATCATTGTAATATGATTGCACTTTGAAAAAAAAAAGTTCTATAACGGGCCGTGTTTTATCTAACACCTACAGATGTGGCAATGGTACTACTAAACAACAACGCACTGAAACATTCAATATCAATTATTTAATTTAAAAATAGAGTATTAGCTCGAGTACTTTGATTCAAAAATAATAATGTGGATGGATTATTAATTTCCAGCCATACCTTTCAGAAACGGTTGTCCTAGTGGAGTATCAACTCCAATGCAGTGTAAAACGTCCCCGTACGTACGGTTAGAAGAATAAAGTATGTAATAAATTGTATAGTGAAAAAATACTAGTATCCAAATTTACGGATTATGATTCAAATGCATGTATCAAATATCAATTGGATGATTAAATTTATCTTGATATTACACTTGTTAGTCCGTAAAAGTACATTAGAACACATGTGTCATCGTAGTTTTAAGTCATGGCTCACCGACGATTGTGGACAGGGCCACGATATTAGGCAGTTTAGTAGGGCTTAATTGATGGGTCGATCGGACCATATATATATTTGGCACCGTTCCCGTCGATATCGGTTAAATACATGACACAGTCGAACTGAGCCGACTTTATCCGGCGACAATTATAACGGCAACCACGTTACGTGGAAGCCCCTAGCACCAGAGTGTGATCCAAGCTGTTAATGGCACGTAAACGTCAATTATGAAGGCATGGGCCGGTATTCACAAAGCTCCTAAGGGATTCTTAACTTAGGTTGTACTTAACTGAGTGATAATATATATATCAGATCAAATTTTCTATGTAAAATCCAGTGATTTTTGTTTTCATCAGAGCTAAATACTTAACATCTAAGCAATAATTACTAGTTTAAAGCATTTTAATATAAAAAGACACATTCATGAGAAGCCAGATACTTAAGGAATTTTATGAATTTAAGTTTTCCGTTAGGAGCTTTGTGAATACGGGTCATGATCTCATGTGAGACGATGGGTTTTGCAAGTACTCGCTACACAGTTCGGGATTTTTGTTTTTATCGTTGTTTTTAATTTGTACATTAACTATTTCCCCATATTTATAGCCGATCATAACGTAACTCATTCATTAATTCTGGCTCTTTTTTAAAATCCTGCAGTAACCTTTTCCGCAATATATAGCATTCTTCTGTTTGTTCTATTTGTTTTTACACGTAAAACAAAAACATTACCTGGGCATTTTTCTGTAAATTATACAATATACATACCGTGTATTTGGTTAGTTTACATGTAGCGATAAAGCAAGGCTAGCAAGCTATTGCTGAGAGTTATAGCTCATAAAAAGTACTATCTGTGTAAAAAGTACTATATGGTTGAAAATAGCCCATACAACGTGGCATGTAACCATTGTGTCGAACGCATTTTTTTGCGCGGAAAAATAAAAGGTATTTGATTGTTGTTTTTTTAATCCTAAATGCAAAAATAAGATTAAACGTAATAAATTCACAGTAAAACATAAAGTTCACACCTTAAGCACTTACATTCATGTCGTGCTTTGTCATTTCTTTTCAAGTGAGGCAAGTCAATATTTGTAAATCATGTTATTAGTTCGGATGTAGTTTTATTTCGGACATAAGTCACATATACAGAATAAGTTATATACAGTAAATGTGTTGTTTAATTTGTAAAGCAATGGTAAATGCAATTTTTTTCATTATAACAAGGATATATTTACAGTGATTTTCTTACCTCTGCGTCCAGGACGCAGTAATATTGCCGAAGACGCAAAGTTTCAGTTCATGTGCGATTGCGAGACGCATGCATTTTGTAAATGGGGAGTCCTGTCCGGCAGTTTTCAGGCATTTTTTGTACGAGTACTGATGGTAAATAGAGGGTAAAATTTACCATCGCACCGTTCCGTCTATTTGTATTACAACCATTTTCATTGGATTATCGATTTGCAAATAACCAAGTTCATCAGCAACATGGGTCTGAAAAGAAAAATGACACATGACTGAACGCCAGAACTCCAGATAAGGCGCGTATCTGCATATTAACGCATTGGAAATCTACCCAGTGCGTAACGTTACGCATTGTAAATCTCTGTACATATTTTGTATCGCTTAAACTGCGTATCCGGTTTTACCAATTATCCAGTTCAGCTAATGGTTTAAGTTAGCCTTTGAATCGATTAAAAGTGAATCAAGCGAATCTTTCTACCATAAATACTCATTCATAAGTCTAGATTTTTTGCTTTCAAAAATCGTTTTAAATTTAAATTATAGCATCGACTTATGAAGCGGTTCATAATTTTTTTTCAAGAAAGATCGACCATTGCGGTAATTGCAACCGTGTTTTGTTGTTGTTGTTTTTGTCAAAATTTGTTTAAGCATAATAAAAAAAAGGTCTTCTATTCAATAATTATACCCAAGCTTACAAATTAATAAAATCGCAGTTGCAACATTACCTTTTTAATTTAATATCCAAATTTTGCTACGAGTAATTATGTTTCAAACTGTGAAATCATACACAAAGGCAATAGAACCCATCTCGCGAAAAACCCAACCTGTTCGAAATAACAGTTCGACGTCATCAAAGTGTAGCCGATTGCTTTGAAGGTGCTGTCAATTACAAACCATAAATAACACTTAATGCGTCGGTTAAATTGGCTTCCTTTGTCGACAGAAATTATCCAGTGACAAGGTAAACCAATTGGGCGTTTATTACTCTAGTGGCAATCGTCTAATTATGTAACAGAACGTTTTTAGCTCCACCTTTCTGTCGTTTTCAGAACACGAAGGTGGAGTTAACCGCCTCTAGATTATATCATTGCTATAAAAATCGCATTTGTTACTACATGTTTAATTGTTTTGACAGTCAGATTAAAACGTAATAGAGTGGATTACTGTGACCAAATTGTTTGATTATAGCCTGTGGAATATTTAACTTTGATACAAATTAAACAGGACATAGTGAAATTTGTAAAAATGCCTGGCAAACGCAAACGCCAGGTGTATGACAATGCATTTAAAATATGTGTGATTGAATATGCAGAGAATTCCAACAACAACAGTGCAGCTGAACGTGAAAGAGACAATCATGAATGGACCCTGCAAACTGAAGCGTCGCGTTGTGCGTATCAGTCCGTACGACGACATGAAAAAGGATCTAAACTCCTGGATCCTGGATCAGTGGCAAAGAAGGTTTGCCGTGTCATGCAACACAATTAGACTCAAGGCGCAGGTGATTGCGAAGGACACAAAGTACAAGATCGATGTGTCATTGTTCAAGGCATCGGCGGGTTGGTGCACCCGCTTCATGAACCGATATGGATTGACTCTGCAGCAACGGACGCACATTGCCCAGAAACTTCCGAGTGATGTGGACACGAAGGTGTGCTCCTTCCATAGCTTTGTACTCAAGGAGCGGAAGCAGTTCAGTTATGAACTGTCACAGATCGGGAGTATGGACGAGACGCCAATGTTCTTCAATATGCTGGGGGCGAATGCTGTAAATCCGATCGGAGAGAAGTCGATCTCGATCCGAACCACTGGCTCTGAGAAGAGCCACTTCACGGTGATCCTTTTCTGTATGGCAGACGGAACCAAGCTACCGCCTGCAGTGGTTTTCAAAAAGAAAACAATGCCCAAGGGAAAGTTCCCTGCGGGGATCCATGTGTACGTCCAGGAAAAGGGCTGAGTCGATGACCAGGTATTGACACGCTGGTTGTACGACGTGTGGAGCAAGCGACCAGGCGGTCTGCTACGGAACTGTCGTTACTCATGTGGGACATGTTCCGTGTCCACCTAATGGAGAAGATTAAGAACAGACTCAAGGACATTCGTACCCATCAGGCGGTGATACCTGGTGGATGAATATCGGTTCTGCAGCAGCTGGACGTCTGCTTGAACAAGCCGTTCAAGGTCGGTGTCCGTCAACAATGTATGGTTGACGGCCCGCGGGAGTTAACAGAAGTGGGAAACTTGAAGCGGCCCAGTCTTGCTACCGTGTGCGAATGGGTTCTTGCAGCATGGCAGGGCATCCCACAACGTGCGGTCATCACATCCTTCCTTAAGTGTGGGATATCGAACAGCATGGACGGTTCCCAGGACGATGCGCCCTTCGAGGATCTTGTGATGAGTAGCCGACCATCGGAAGTATCTGAATCAACTCTGCAGGGTTGTCAGGTTTTTGCCATGAGTGGAAAAAACCATGGTAAAAACCGGCAAGGAAAAAACTGGGTGGCAAAAACTGGCAAAAATCAAAATAATTTATGTATAAAATTAATATAAAAAAACACAACAAACAAATACAGTTTAAATTTAATGAGATAGGGTTCAATGTGTTTATATATGCACCTGGTGTTCATATTAAGTGGGGGAAAGGAGAAGACAGACATTTGACTTGAATGCCATGTCTGAGTCAAGACACCTGTTATGCAGCAAAAAACAGGAGAACAAAATCCAACTCAGGTGATAATGGCCTCTTTATTATTGAACTGGGGATACTGGGGCTAGCTAATGGGGCTGCTAATCACTGGAATGTTCCTCAGGGGAACAATTAATGGGTTCCAGAACAAACAGGTACTGAAATTTCAGAGCATGCACCACATTGGATTGTAGTTGTGTGTTAGGCATTCATCTGGCACTTAACATTAATGGGCATGTCCTTTTGGCCTATCATAGAGTTGCTTGCCTCATTTTCATGGGTTTAAATTCTTCTAAGCCATTGTAAGACAACCATTCAGTTTCTGAATTCACTCACTATAACTACATGTACCTTCATCACTTGCATATAGATCTACAATAATTATGTCAACAAGAGGAGGAAGAAATAAAGACCCAGTATGGGACATTTTCAACAAGGTAGAAAAAGATGGAAAGACTCTTGCCCGTTGCAAGAAGTGTGGTCATGAGCAAAGCAACAAAGCAGAGCGTATGAGAAAACACCAGAAGACATGCAGTGAGGTAGTTTCATTTGAATTAAAACGCTCTGCAGAAGAAAATCATGGCCTGGAAACTGAGACAAGCAGTGCTCCAGCTCCAAAGAAAAGAATTCAAACCGACTTGAATAACCAAGTGTTTGTGACATCGGAAGAAACCAAATTAAAGCTGGACTTACTTTTAGCCAAGTTCTTCTTTGCATGTAACATACCATTCTCAGTGAGTGAGCATGATTCATTTAAAACTTTTGTGTCCACTCTGTGACCTGGATACAAGCCACCAACAAGAAAGAAACTGTCGGGACCACTACTTGATTCTGTTACAGAAGAGCTACAGTTGCAGGTAAAGGCACAAATTGAAGGCACAGACTGTACTCTTATTGAAGATGGCTGGAGTGACTGCCATTATGATCCTGTGACGGCTACGTGTGTCCATGTTGATAAGAAAGCATTCTTCATTGATGCCAAGTCAACAGGAGCAACAAGCAAAACAGGGGAAAACCTCCGGGATATGTGTAAAGAATCCATCAAAAAGGCATCGTCTTTATATGGATGTACAGTAAAGAATATTGTGACAGATAACGCCAAGAACATGGAAAACATGCGACGGCTTCTTTATGAGGAAGACAATGACTTGCTTGTGTATGGATGTAATGCTCATTTACTAAATTTGCTAGGACAAGATATTACACCATCATCTGTAATGAAACATGTTGTTGAAGTGCAAAAATACTTCAGAAATCACCACCAGCCCAGCTCATGGCTGGGTGAATGTGAAGGGAGTGTAAAGCCCCAGCTGCCTGGGGACACAAGGTGGAACAGTCAACTGACCTGTCTTGATACATTTCTGAGAAACAGAGAGTTCATGATAAGAATTACTCAGGAACATGGTGACTCGACTGACTCCAACATAGCAAGGAAAGTTAATGATTTCAATTTGTACCAGCAGGCAAAAGATCTCCACAAACAAATGCGACCAATATCTGAAATGTTAGATCGCATTCAGGGTGACTCTGCCAATGCTGCTGATGCCTGCGATGCTTGGTTCACTCTACTTCACCACCCAGATCTGACTGAGCACAAAGATGTCATTAATAGTAGAATGAATCAAGCCCTTCAGCCGTTCCATTTGGCAGCATATCTTCTTCATCCAAATACAAAGGTGCACATCTTAGTGATAAACAAAAAGAAATTGCAAGAAATTGGATCACACAGAAAAACGAGTGTTACATCTCCTCAGTCATCAGCTTTGAGGCCCAGGCTGAACCATATCCATCCTCTTTCTGGACGACTTCGGCAACAAGCATGGATAGCTGTGTTTGGTGGAAGGCTGTGAACAATTCAAACTTTCTGCCAGGATTTGTTGATCTAATGATTAGACTACAAAAACTGCCCGCAAGTTCTGCTTCAGTTGAAAGAGTGTTTTCAAACTTCAGCCATATACAGCCCAATCTAAGGAACCGGCTTGGGATCGAAAAGGCAGGAAAACTTGTTTTCTGCTACCGAATGCTGAGAGGTTCACAGGAGCTGGAGTACTGATTTTCGTATCATAATCACACAATGTGCAAAGTTGAAGGGAGTAGATGGTGTACCTGGAATAATTATTCCAATAATAAGTTTGTAAAGTTTCACTTTTTATTGAAAATATGCATATATTCAATGGTAAAAAGTGCATGTATTTGTTAATTGAATTTGAATAAAGCAGTTTAAACGTATTGTTTTCAATGTCTATAGATTTTGCCATTTTTGCCGTTTTTTTCCAGTTTTTGTCGGTTTTTTCCAATTTTTGCCATCGGCAAGGAAAAAATAAGTTTTTTCCGGAAAAAACCCAACCCTGCAACTCTGTTTGTGGATGCTGGTACTGATGTGTGTGATGATGACGATTCCTATGTGTATGGTGATGAGTTGACCAACGAGCAAGTTGCTGCTTTGTTCAACAGTGACAGCGACTCCAGTTTCGACGGATTTTAATTGCAATACAAAGCAGCAAGGTAAATTGTATTAAAGGTAAATTTGTGTTGATTTTGTTGATTGTTGCGATTGAATTTTTTGTTTGTGTTCTGGAAACATTGGCATTGTTATATATGTAAAATATTACATGTACATTATAAGGTAATATACGTTTTGTTTTGGTTGAGGTTTTCTATGTCATAATGCAGTAAATAATTTCTATGTTTGTGTATAATTATATTGAACACAATTTGCTGTCTGCTTCGTTATCGTATTTGTTTTATTTTGTAGTATTGTATATCTTAATTTGCATTACGTTATTGGTATCGGGATTAAACAAACATCAAATACCATGTGTTTCTTTTATCTTTTACACATCTCACAGTGGCAATAAATTGAGGAAAACCATTTAAAAGGTGTTCAAACATACATGTACTTTACCGATTAAAATGAGATTGAGTGCGTGATAAACGTTCTATAGAAATTCTTACGTCTTTTCATTGTCTGACCGGTTGGCTATAGTATAGTAAATATTTTCGCTTCTGTCGAATTTCATTTCGCCTAAAAAATGTAAATTTCTGACCCGACTTATTGAGTGCACATACACAAATTTGTCAATTTTCTAACAAATTTTTACCCCTCGACTTATGAGCGGATTGACCTATGACTGAGTATTTACGGTACTCAAAATAGCTTTGCATTGTGTATGTACAGGGGTCTCTCTCTGGTTTGCGGGAAGAGTACCTGTACCCTCAGGCGGGGGAATTTTAGCGTCGTTTTACACAGAAAGGGAAATTTCGACTTAGCAAACGAGTCAAAAATAAAAACGAATAAATTTTTTTTTTCAATTTTATTCATGAAAATTATCAATAAATTGATAATTATATTAACTAGTCAAATTTTAACCATCTACGGTCTACCACTTGACCATTATAAGGTGGAGCAGTGCAACAGATAATTTTTCATGCAATTTAATATTTTTCACTTCCGATTTTTTAAATTGTTTTTCAACTTCCAATTTTTTACCTTAATTAATTTTGTTAAACTACCTATACTAATTCTAATACAGTAATACACTGTGTTTTCGACTGTAAGACACGGTATTTGTGCTTTTTTGCTTCACCTGATTTTGATAACTTTTAAGCAGAAGCGATTTTCACAAAAAATAAATTACTGTTCCCGACAAATGAGCTAGCAGTTAACTGTATATAAATGAAGTTTTATTATGAAAGCACAAATAATGGGGAACCAGACAAGTCAAAACGGTCATTTAAAATGACCTTGTGATGTCTCGGATTTTATCGTTAACCGTTGCTAACGGTGCTTAAGTAAATTTGATCCCCGAAAACTACTCCCATAAACAAAACGAAAACAAATTCGATGGCAGTTCATATAAGGGGAATTTTGGTCTGAAATGGGGGGAAAATATACAACTTAGTTGGGGGAATGATGCCGAATTTCGGCATCAAAAACGGAGATCGAGACCCCTGATGTAAGTCGAAAACGGAACATTTTAAGCTCAATCAGCCAGTTCCGCTTCTCCTATTTAAAAGGTGATAAGTGGCGGACTCATTGTCACAGCAGTTCAAAAATCGTACAAGAAACACAATCGTTATGTGAGCGCAAAATTGTCTGAAAAATTGCTGTAATCGTGGAAATGAAATTAATTATCAAGCAAGAAGGAACATAAATCAGGTTACTTTGTAGGGTTTGCAATAAAAAAATAGTACAAAGTATCTTGGCAAATTACTACTACTTTGCTAAGTAAATGTTATATTTTGATATACCTACAGATTATTGTCTACATTCAGTTCATTCCATTTGCCAGTATTTATGTGTTCATATATAACAAGCACACAAAATACTCTTTTGGTCTTGTATAAAAAATGAAAGTACCCTTTAAATTTCTCAAATACCCTTTAAAGCTGACGGACTGGGGGTAAAATACCTTTGACTAAAAAATCAGAGGATAAAATACCCTTTAGGCTAATACCTTATCTGGGGCTCTGAAACGCAGTACTCTTGAAGTTAATTCTGGTCAGGTTGTACCAAAAATTGTCAGAAAAAAACAGTTGGTGAGCATATACAATGGAACTACACAATTTATTACATGTACTGCACTTTGTGTATGGTCGCTAAAAGGTGCAATGGTATGGTAAAAAATGCATACTGGATACATTTTCAACATTCTACTTACTGTTGCTAGACATGCTTTTCAAAAAACACAAAGTTAAAATTACTTGTGCTATTATATATAATAAAGAGTTAATTGCATTATTGCCTTACTCATCTTATTAACTGACTGCTTATAGTCCCATTTGAATAAATGAAATTTTTGAACTCACACATTTAACTTTGGAATTCATAGCTTTTTAGTCCAGCAAATCCTACGACTCATGGCTGTAAAATTGTAAAGAAATCACTGTATTTATGTATTATTTTGACTTAATAGAGATCTTTTTAATTTCATTATTATGTATATATTTCTTACTTTGGTTATGATTTTGAAGAGCAGTTTCCTTTAAATTTATATTTAGGCCTACTTAACTTAAATATATAGCATAATTTGTTTAGGTCTTAAATATATAGCATAATTTGTTTAGGTCTTAAATATATAGCATAATTTGTTTAGGTCTTAAATATATAGCATGATTTGTTTAGGTCTTAAATATATAACATAATTTGTTTAGGTCTTAAATATAAAGCATAATTTGTTTAGGTCTTAAATATAAAGCATAATTTGTTTAGGTTTTAAATATATAGCATAATTTGTTTAGGTCTTAAATATATAGCATAATTTGTTTAGGTCTTAAATATAAAGCATAATTTGTTTAGGTGGGGGGAATATTGAGCTACTTTTTAGCTAGACGTTTACTTGTCCCAGCATTGGCGTCAGAGCTAGCTTGTTAAAAGTTTGTCGTTAAGCTAGTTTCTCAGGAATGGCTTGATAAATTTCATTCAAACTTGAAAAAAAATCTTATTATTAAACTTAACATATAGGCCAAAATTTTGTAACTCTAGTGTGAAATTTGTAAAAAATATGGGCCTTTTTACACTTAGAAAATTTACAGATATGATATAAGCAAGTTTACAGATATGATATAAGCTATTTGGATAGGTTAATTTTTTTTGGTCAGCTTATTTCTCAGGAATGGCTTGCGGGATTTCATTCAAAATTAAAACACTTATTCCCAATATTCAAATAACCCATAGGCTAATTTTGATAACTCTTGTTTAAATTTGTCAAAATTGTGGGCCTTTTTACACTTAGAAATATTGCATTCCTGGGGTGGCAGCATCAACTGTTGATTTCCACTCTCTGACTTGAGAACGAATCTTCATACATAGATAGCCTAAAGCAACACGTTACTTGGAATTGAATTTTTTGTCAAGGTGAAGGTCACTGTTACTAAAAAACAAACAGTTTCTGCGCAATAACTCGAAAACAAATTGAAATATTTTAATGAAACACCATTTATACATAATTTATAGCGAGACATTGGATGAGATTGCAAATGGAGGTAAGTCAGGTCAAGGTCACTGTTTTAAAATTTGAAAAGTGCTTTCCACTCAGTAAATCGAGAACGAAATTAACTTTGGTTAATTGGCTCTACTATCCAAACAGATTGTTTCAGAAAAAATGCCAGCAACTCTGATAAGTACAAGAAGTACAAGAAAAATTGAGCACGCTGTCCTCTGACAGCTCTTATTATAATGGCAATATTCGCTTGCATAGCATAACTCCCAAAAGACCATTTTTGTTATGGAAAGTTCTCCTATACAACACATATTGCAGCGACCAAATTTTTGTCATTACTTCAATGCCATAAAATAACTAGGTTAGCATTAAAACTTTGTATTACATTGTGCATATTTATTGAGAGAATTCGTTACTCAACAAAGGTTTTTAACACATACCTATACCTCCATTTTGGATGCATGGGGCACATGAAAAAAGAAAACAATAGTTGTATTTGGAAACAATAACTGTCTATACTTTTCTTTTGTAGACAATTGACAGCACTAAATATGCCTAAGTCCAAGGAGTTCGTATCCTCAGAATCAGAATCTGGTTCAGGCTCAGAATACGATGAGGTATGTTGCATCAAAATATGGAACAGTGATTTAGGTTCATATTTAACTATAATTATGCTGTTTAAATGACTATTTAGCTGCTGGATTTTTTGTTGTTTTAAAGCCTTTTACGCTTTCTTGCAGTGTAAAATTCATAAATATTTTCTGTTTACATTCTACTCGTCGGACAATTAGTTTCAATATCTATCATCATATATCTTCCAAAAACATCAACACTCCCCAAAAGCGTTTATGGGGATATGTTACTAGTACTTACTACCTTTTTTTCTATTTATAATTGATAATCTGTTTATGGACTTTTTTTCTTAGTTTTCTTATTATAAATACATTAAACATTGCTTTTGAATTTGTTTTCTTTGTATAGAAAGGCCTAAGAACACAGTATTGTGATATAATAAAAAATTAATGGAACTTTAAGAGCAGAAAGACAGATGAACAAAAAGATGAAGTGTTGGTTTACCAACTGTTGTAAAATGAACGATGTTTTCATTCTTGAATTTTAAATGCAGCATGTATTTAGAATAGGTTTTTTCATTGTAAAATGCAAAATCCATGAATAATAATTGTTAAAATGCTCGCAGCCAAAGCCCAAAAAGAAGAAGGTTGAAAAACCAACAGAAAAACCAAAAGAAAAAGCTGAGACTTCAAAGGCCAAGCCAATGGCAGACAAAGGCCCCAATGGGGAACACATGTTTCAGGTTGGCTATTGTTGTTCAGTTGAGTCTGTCATCTTGTAATATAATACTTCATTTAGTAAATCCATACTGGTACACCAATGGCACTTTGCTTATTTCATAATATTGTATGTAATTGTTAAATCTCAGATAAAATTGTTAAATATTAAACATATACAGATGATATACTTGTAGACTACCTTTTGTAACATGGCAGATGTTTGCGGACGATTTACTAGTAGTTGATGGTGTGAAGTAATTCATATATTGTATGAATTATGATAATGTTCTTCTGTTCCATGTGTAGATAGCAAACATGCGCTACGCAACAGTGAGTGAGTTCCGTGGAAAAGTTATGGTTGGCATTCGAGAATTTTATATGGCGGATGGAGAAATGAGACCCGGCAAGAAAGGTGGGCTTTTGATTAACAGTGTTATATCTGATTCTTTTTCAACAATGTTTTCCTTTAATGCTTGTAGAAACAGATTTTGTATAAGTATGCTTAAACTTGCAGTAGTAATTAAAATATCAATTGAAATTATTTGACACGGCTTCTGGTGTCTTTTGTTGCTGTTTATGAACAGACTAACCATTGTGTCTGGTAAAGGGCAGGCTTTACAATATTGAAGAAACAAATTTTGTATAAGTTAGCTTAAACTTGAAATGGTCATTAAATATCCAATGAAATTATTTGACAAAGCTCTGTGTGTACTGTGTTGCTGTTTATAAACATATTAACCATCAGGTAGTCTTTACAATATTCTGAAAACTACATTCACTATTGGGAAGATTAGCAGTGTTACAAAGTTTGGTAAGGCTGATATCATTATGCAGTATGCCTTTAGATGATTTTTATCAGCTGAGAGCCTAAACAGAGTTAGTTTAAGTTATTAAATATGTTGTAAGACATGTTTTTGCCAGTCATTCAAACTGTCTTAAGAGGTTCATATTGTTGAATATGCGGACTTCTTGATAGTTAATGTTTAATAATTGATACATCAGGAAATACGTTTTCTTGAATATAATTAACATAATAAACAAACGTACATTACTATAGTTATGATTAAGTTACAAAAACACAAATAAAACAAGACTGTAAAGTGTTAGTTGCATGTCTGTGTTGCTAAGTTTATTAAAAACATTCATCTTGTCGAAAATTAATAAACTACAGCTGCACTAAATAAATAAACTGTACTATTGTTATACATACACATTTTTATGGTATTGTATAAAGTCAGAGCTCCAGATAAGACGCGTATCCGCGTATTTACGCATAAGAAAAACGCATTGAAAATCTGCCCAGCGCGAAACGTTACGCATTGCAAATCTTGGTACGTATTTTTATTCGCTTAAACTGCGTAAGCGGTTCAGTTAATGGTTCAAGTTAGCCTTTGAATCGATTAAAAGTGAATAACACGAATCTTTCTACTCAAAATGGCTTCGCATTGTGTATGTGGGTCGAAAACAGAATGATTTAAGCTCATTCAGCCAGTTCCAGTTAGCAATATCTTTAAAAATGTTCAGAATGAGTCTTATGATGCTTCTCCAGTTTAAAAGGTGATAAGTGGCGGTGTTATTGTCACAGCAGTTGAAAAATTGAACAGGAAACACAAGCATCATGTGAGTGCAAAATTGTATGAAAAATTGCTGATATCCTGGAAAGAAATTATCATTTATCATTGGCTAATTGTCAAGCAGGAAGGACCAGAAATCAGGTTACCTTGTAGGATTTGCAATAAAAAAAAAAAAAAAGTATCTAGGCAAACGACTACTTCTACTTTGCTAAGTAACTGTTCTGTTTTAATAGACCTGCAGATTATTGTCTACATTCAATTTATTCCATTTGCCAATATTAATGTGTTTATATATAACAAGCACATAAAATACTCTTTTGATCTTGTATAAAAAATGAAAATACCCTTTAAATTCTCAAATACCCTTTAAAGCTGATAGACTGGGGGTAAAATACCCTTTAACCAAAAAATCAGGGCGTAAAATACCCTTTAGGCTAAAACCTTATCTGGAGCTCTGAGTATAAAGTATTTACCATTTAAATATTGAGGTAAAAAAAATATCTTTCTTTCATGTAATGACATTGCATAAGAAAATGCCCAGTACATTGGATTTCTAGCACACATTGTGTAAATTGTATTAAATAAAAATGTGAATGTTTTCGGTTTTAGGAATCAGTATGCCAATAGACCAGTGGAAGAGGTTGAAGGATCAGATTGAGGACATCGATGCTGCAGTGAAAGAAATGTCATGAACATTTCAGGCACTGCTGTTTTCATAATGCTGAAGTCTATTTGGCCAGCAGATTATGCTACCCATATACATGTATATGCAGGTCTATAATAACGAAACACTAATGAAAAAATATTTGCTCCAGTTTGCATAAACTTTTCCTATTGCTGTAAAACATTTCTTTTTCAATACATTGATACAAAATACAGTAGTAATAGTTTTGGTCTATAATAATGAAACACCAATGAAAAAATGATTGGTCCAGTTTGCATAAACTGGTCCTATTGCTGTCTACATTTCTTTTTCAAGACATTGATACAAATAGAGTAGTAATAGTTTTGCACTAAATAGAGTAGTAATAGTTTTGCACTGATGTAAGGTTTTGTCATACTGGAAGCTGCTGTTCCTAATTAATTCCTGTTGAATTTGAAATTCATCATGTAATTGCTTATCTATACTTTAACATTTAGTTTCAATTACATTTTTATCACTTTGTTTTGCATTTTGCTACAATTTACTAAAGCAAATCTACGGTCGAAACCCTTAACATCAGCAGTATTTGTAGCAATTCTTATGTTTTGATTTATTTTTTTGTATGGTAGTTTTTGTGTCCTGTTTCAACATTGAGTAAAACTGATTTATAGTTATTTGTGAAGTGTTGTTAAAAGTCTGTCTGTTTTATTCTACTTTAGCGTGTGACAAGTGCAAGGGGTGTTTCTCAAAGAAATGTGTTATTTTTGTTTTTTGTTTACTGAACTTTACTCATTCTTGTGTAGAAGCTAATAAGCCTTTGCATAAAATTTATAATATTGAGAAACTGAAATGTTCAGAACATTGTTTATACTAAGTGCTGTAGTTCATAATTTTATTATCAGAATCTGGCACTATTTTTCATACCTTTCTTATTTCAATTTAACAACATATAATACATACTTGTACTACTGATAGGTTAGTTAGTTACAAATTTCAAAGCTTGGGTTGTGGTAATTTGAGACATGTTACTAGTAATCTTTACATGTATATTCAGTAGAAAATGTAGGTATTGAAGAATTGAATGGGTGTTAAGCAAGGACTGTATGATTCATAAGAAAATAGGAACTAGTGTATGCATGTGTTGTGTACTATTTCTTTCTAACATTTGTTCTGATCTTTTGTTTTGTATGGCACTGTAAGAAACAGACAAGATAAGTACGTGTTCATTTTGTTTTTGGGCTTTTGTGAACGATAGTGATTACCTAATCCTTGATTGTATCGAAAGTCTTTGGATTCTTGAGACACTCTCAACTCTGTTTCCTGGGTAGAACCAGTTAGTGGTGTCTGTGTAAGATCACTTGTACCGGTATGCTGTCCTAATTCTGCTTAGTACTAAAGGAATATATTGTTTTTGCTGGGCAGCCACCACATATGTTACACCATTATGGCATTGTACCGCACTTGCTTCACATGATCATCTAGTGCATACTGGTTTGCCATTCGGTCAAAGTGATAACATGAGGTCATTAACATTTGATTATCACTGATGATACCTAATAAATATAAGAGACCAGAAGATCATTTTCAGCTTACTTACATACCGTTGTTCACGGAAGTCGCATTTATTGGTTGTTTGGTTTCGTTTACAAGCTGTTTGGTGTTTATCATTTTATTTTTAGCTTGACTTTTCGAAGAAAAAAAGTCGACCTATTGTCGTCGCCCTGTCGTCTGCGTCGGCTTCTGCGTTCGTTAAAGTTTTTCAGTTAAGGGTTGCGTTTTTTGGTTAAGTTTTTTGTCGGAGTCCATTTCTCAAAAACTATCAAAGGTATCCATTTGAAACTTTCAATGCTTGTTCAATACCAAAAGGGGATGACGATACAACAAGGCAGGTACCCCTGGGATTTGTATTTCCAGAGTTATCTGCTTGGTTGGACTTAAAACTTAGCATATTTTGACAATTTGTTGGTAACTAAAAAAAATTTCAATAACTATCAAAGACATTAAATTGAAACTCAAGGTACTTGTTTATAGTGCTGACCCCATTCTGCAGACAAGAGGAGGTAACTCTTTCAAGGAATTTGTCTGTGTTATTACCCTATTTTCAACTTACATTTGCCATTTAGGTCAAATTTCTCAATACCTTTATGAGGTATTTACTTGAAACTCAAAGTACTTGATCATAGTGATCAACTTATTCTTTAGACAAGAGGAGATAACTCAATTACGGATTTTCCTTGAGTTATTGCCCATTTTTAGCTCACCTGAGCACAACGTGCTCATGGTTAGCTTTTGTGATCGCCTTTTGTCCGTCGTTAGTCGTGCGTCGTTCGTTATCAACATTTACCTTGTGAACACTCTAGAGGCCACATTTATTGGCCAATCTTGATGAAACTTGGTCAGAAAATTTGTCCCAATAATATCTCGGCTGAGTTCGAAACTGGGTCATGTGGGGTGAAAAACTAGGTCACTAGGTCAAATTGAAGAAAAAGCTTGTGAACACTCTAGAAGTCACATTTTTTGCCCAATCAACATGAAACATGCTCAGAACATTTGTTCTAATGATATCTTGGCTGAGTTCGAAAATGGTTCCGATCCGTTGAAAAACATGGATGCCAGGGGGCGGGGCAGTTTTCCTTATATGGCTTTAGAAAAAGCTTGTGAACACTCTAGAAGTCACAATTTTTGCCCAATCAACATAAAACGTGCTGAGAACCTTTGTTCTTAAGATATCTCGGCCGAGTTCGAAAATGGTTCCGCTCCATTGAAAAACAAGGCCGCCAGGGGGCTGGGCAGTTTTCCTTATATGGCTACAGAAAAAGCTTGTGAACACTCTAGAAGTCACATTTTTTTGCCTAATCAACATGAAACTTGCTCAGAACATTTGTTCTTATGATATCTCAGCCGAGTTCGAAAATGGTTCCGGTCCGTTAAAAAACATGGCCGCCAGGGGAGGGGTTAGTTTTCCTTATATGGCTATAGGAAAAGCTTGTTAACACTCTAGAAGTCACATTTTTGTCCAATCTTTATGAAACTTGGTCAGAACATTTGTCTTAATGGTATCTTGGCCGAGTTTGAATCTGTCTCATATGGGGTCAAAAACTAGGTCAAATTGAAGAAAAAGATCGTTAACACTCAAGAAGTTACATTATTTGCCCATTCGTCATGAAACTTGGTCAGAACATTTGTCCCAATGCTATCTCGGCCGAGTTTGAATCTGGGTCATGTGGGGTCATAAACTAGGTCACTATGTACTTCAAAATTTTGAATGTCTCTTTTCACTTAAGTTTTTCAAACCATGATGATTAGACCACCTTTCCATCAGTCCGTATCAGTATATCCATATCCGTATAAAAATCTAACACATGGAAAATTGTTCGACAAATGAAACTCAGGTGAGCGACCCAGGGTCATTTGGCCCTCTTGTTCAACTTACAATTTGTTTTCGGTCAAATTTCACAATATCTATATCTGGTATTGACTTGAAACTCAAAATACTTTATCACAGTTATGAAATTCAGTAGACAAGATGAGGTAACTTAACAAGGATTTTAGTGGAGTTATTGCCCTTTTTCAACTTGGAATCCTGAATGTTTGCTTTAGATCAAATTTCTCAATATCTATAAGAGGTATTGACTTGAAATTCAACATGCTTCATGACAGTGATGAACCTATTATATAAACAAAAGACTAGATTACAATCAGTCGAGAAAGTCGAGCGTCCAGCACCCGTAGGCGGTGCTCTTGTTAAAATATATTGAAATTGCTGATGCAAATGAAAGCAACTGAAATTTCGAATTTCCTTGCACGTGTAACTAATTGTAATAGCAACTGATTCCATTACGTAGTTGCAATTCTGATAAAAGCCAGATTTAAACATCAAAGTAATGAAGTTATAGTTTTTGGTGTTCAGAGATGTTTGCGGAGTTGATTTAAAACGTGCAAATGTTTGAATAAGCGATGGTCCGTTATTTTTACCGTGACCCTCCTCCGGATCATGTACGTCGTAAGGAGTATAATTCAATAAGTTTTCTAGTGTTCAAAATCTAAACGAATTAACAAAGTTGTAATGAATACTGAGTATATTTCTCCACGATAGATAGAGTTTCCCGTTCGGTGTACTATGGCTAACATAGCAGCTTGTGAATAGATTTAAATAATTTTATAACACTCGAGCCACAGGTATGATATCTAACTCGATTGTCACTATAACGAGTGGGACTCGGAATGGTGTGTTTTGTTTCTTGTTATGTCCGTTAAGTCAAAGACTAACATAAACGAAACAGTACACCGCCACTGTTCAACAGCAAAAAGTCAACTAGCTCAAGAACATGTGCATGATGTGCCAACGCGTCTTAATGCATTGCTAAAACTACAATCTGCACGTGTGGCATACGTGTCGGAGACTCCGCTTTATTGGCGTTTCCTGCAGGAGTGTTTGTATTTTGTAGAATTTCGCTGAATGTGCATGATGCGAGGACCCGTTGTGTGTACCGTATTTACCCGATGTATTGGGACACTGAAAAATAATTACATTGTTTCTTGTCCCAATATAAAGGGTCATACAAAAAATAATTCCCTAGTATGTGTCCCAAAATATAGGGTAATATTCGACCCAATGTATTTTCACACACACACACCGATTGTCGTTATGCCGCGTGCTTAACTGAGTGGAGCGTGTCAATTAAGAACACCGGGTAGTATAGCGTGTTGTACAGTTTGCACCACGGGTCAATTAAACAGGCCCTAGACGTGTTTGTTTAGCGATAAGAACGCCGCATGTGGCACACTGATTGGCTACATGAGAGACCCGACAATTATCACATACTACCGGGTATTTACACTAATACTGTTCCCATGGCAGAGCTTTTTGCCCGAGAAATCGAGCGCATGTCAACATTTACTACCGGTATATCTGAGAAAGTGATGTGCTGAATGGTTGAGCACGGTGTAGACTTTGCCCGAGAAAGTGATGTGCTGCATGAAATTATTTGACGCTTTGTTGATTTTTTTTTTCATTATTTAAGGATTGAATTAAAGTTTGGTTGCGTTCATACGATTATGAACGCAATGGTCAAACTGGCAAATACAAGATGCGCGCTAGACCAGTTCGAATATAGGAAGGGTAGATGGTAAAAATCATTTACTCTGCGAAACAAGCTTTTAATTGACCATTGTATAGATGTCGTCATTATCTTTCCAAATTGCAAAATTTATAAACACTTTCCCCAAGACTTCGAACAATTGGATATCAGTTATATTAACCACGAATGTTTTGTATTTTAATTTTACGCGCAAGCGCTTATTGGTACTGCTACAATCGTTTCCTGTTTGTGGCTAACTACAGGTGTGGCTAACTACAGGTCTGTGTAATTACTACTCATGACCCAGGTAAGTTGGGCTGCGGACAGTAGGTTTTCCTCCAGAATCTCCACGTCGGTATCCTACATAATGCAGCTTTGGTGCGGAAAGACTTCAATACAACATATCCGTTAACCCAAATCTAAGCTTTATAATCTTCAAACCGGCATGTTATATGGAACATTAAACCGAGATGCAGCACATAAATATAACTGCTTCACACCGGCCATATAACGACGAGGCTGTTATTATTTCAAGGACATCGTAAAGTGAGTGAGTCGTCCATATCAAAGTTCCCAGACATTATACCCGTGTATACCGGCTGCAGTATTGAAACACAGAGATAAACGTTTTAACGTTAAATTCTCGACAATTTATAAACTTAAGTCCTGAATTAAGAGAGATTGAATGTTTAATATATAAGTAGGGAGTTTTAACAAGAGCTGTCAGAGGACAGTGCAATCGACTATTCGAAGTATTCAGTTGGTACATATTTTGGGTAGTGGAAGGGGCATACATTTGTTAAAATACAAAACTTTTAAGTGAAGCCTTGTATAGTTTATACATTTCTGGAACAAAAACTTAAACCACAAAGTCTATGTAAAAAGTGGGCATAACTCTGTCAAAATACAAAACAGAGTTATGGGTAATGTTGCCCCTGATACTAGAGTTGATGACAAAGGTTAGTTTCAAGTGAATAACTTATGTAGTTTTGAAGTTACCAAACTTTTGAAAATAAACTTTAAACAGAAAATCTAAGTGAAAAGGGGGCATAACTCTGTCAAAATACAAAATAGAGTTATGGGTAATGTTGCCCCTGATATTACAGTTGATGACAAATGTTAGTTCAAAGTTTCAAGTGAATAATTTATGTAGTTTTGAAGTTACCAAACTTTTGAATATACACTTTAACCAGAAAATCTATGTGAAAAAAGGAAAACTCAAAATACATGTACAAAATAGAGTTATGGGGAATGTTCACCCTGATACTAGAGTTGATAACAAAGGTATATTCCAAGTCTCATGTCAATAGCTTTTGTAGTATTGACGTTTCAAAACTTTTGAATATAAACTTTAACCAGAAAATCTATGTGAAAAAGGGGCTTAGATCTGCCAAAATACAAAACAGAGTTATTGGCAATGTTGCCTTTGATACTGTAGTTTATGACAAAGGTTAGTTCCAAGTTTCAAGTGAATAACTTATGTAGTTTTGAAGTTACAAAACTTTTAAATATTAACTTTTACCAGAAAATTTAAATGAAAAAGGGCATAACTCAGTCAAAATACAAAACAAAGTTATGGGGAATGTTGCTCCTGAAACTGGAGTTGGTGACAAAGGTATATTCCAAGTGAATAACGTATGCTGTTTTGAAGTTACATGACTTTTGAATAAAAACTTTAACCAAATTCAGACGGGGACGCCGACGCTGGGGGTAGTCGAGCTAAAAATGAAACAAATAAGTGTTAAAAATATGTATACATAATGCATGGTTGAATAAGTGTCTTGTAATGTTGTGTAAAGAAAATGTAGTAAGAACAACACCTAAATCAGCGCTATCAACCAGAATGGCTTACTTATATTATGCTGTCAACTTTTCACTCTCATAAGGCCTTTGCACACATAGACTACTTAGGCCCCTATATACGTATGTGTTAATAATATACTGTACTTTTAGAATAAACCGAAGAAAGTGTCAAATCTCTATTTGATGGTTTTTAAAGTGTTAATTGTTTTGGAACAAATTCAAGTTAACAGTCAAATGTTAAATGGACTTTAATATAAATTCACAGATTAACACTGTTAAATATCTTGCAGAGCATGAGTGACACAGCAAGTTTACTGGCAGTTATGTCATTGTTAACCACAAAAACTAACACAGATCTAGACTAACCAAAAACAAAAACTATATAAAGCAAAAAATAAAAAAGTTTTGCCTCCGTCAGAGCTCGAACCGCCAACCTCCGAGATAAAAAATATGTCACGCCTTTAAACCATGCTGGCCACTCGAACTTACAAGCAATACAGTGTAAATTTTAACGCAATGTAACGCAATACACGTGTTTTCCAAAATACGGGGCCGAAAAGCGTTACAAGCGCTTTAAAAGTTTATTGTTTTTAATTAGGAATATCCATAAAAGACAATATATTTCCAATATGTTTCTGTGTCATATGTGTTGTTTCTTTATATTTCTTTATAATCATGAAGTGTGGTTTCTAACCTGTAATCGCTGATAAATCTTGGTGTTATGCAACCGTCGGTAGTTATCACATGACAAAACAAAATGGCAGACGCAGCCATGAAGATTTTGTTGTTAATTTGTTGTTTTGCCATCGCGCTAGGCAATGTCCAAAAAGAATACAGAAATAATGTTCGCGGATATGCTGTCACGCAGACGAAAGGAATGCCATGGCCGATGCCAAAACTGATGACAACTTCAAAAATCCAGCGCATTCTTGATGCCGGTACATTCCAGTTCTTGGTTTCTTCCACAACACAAAGATGTGATATTATTGACGAAGCCTTTGTGCGGTATAGAAAGTATATATTCGGAAACGACGATGGAAAACTGAAATTTAATTCGTTCCAAAAGACGGGGTGGGGTTCATCCAAACAGGAAGCATATTTGGACAGCCTACAGATAAGAATTGTCTCAGGGTGTGATGGCTACCCATCCGAAGAATCCAATGAAGCATGTATGCACTGAGGGCTTGTTTGTCTATTAACTAAAATTTATTAAAATAAATTATTATTATTGTTTATTATTATTATTATTATTATTATTATGGTAATTGATTAGTATTATACTTATTTTTTTTTCAAAGTACACAACTTATTTTAATAATAATTAATGAACTAAAATGAGCATACTGTTTTGATCAATAAGCATGAACAAAGAATTATAAGGGGCATGTTGGCGAAATTTAGCCTAAATATAGACACATATTAAAACAAGTTATATTCCCATTTTTCTCAGAGTCAAACTTATATTTTGAGTAGCTGCTAGCAAAAATATGCAATTTTTAAGAATAAAATATATAGAATGTTTTTTGGATACAGTCGGTTCCAATAGGATTTGAACGCATACAAAATCACTAACTTCAATTAAAACTTAGTTGTTATGTATACATACCCTTGATACATCCCCTTTAACAAGATTTTTTATTGTTTGTATAATGTGTTCAAAAATAGCATTATATCTTTAAATTATGATTACATTTTGAGGTTTATCATTGTTATTATTCAGATTTGTACATAATACTTGATAGCCAATTTGCAACATAATAACTAAATTTCACTGATTTTAAAACAAATTTAAAGAAAGTGATCTGAAATCTATTTACAATATGAGATTGCAAATACCTTCAAGCACTTTAAATACTTCTAACATAAATAACCATCCAGAGGACAGAAGATTGTTAACTGAATATTTAATTGCAGATACATTAAGCATATCACAAGATGCTACCACAGCAACTATTTATGCAAATGAAGTGTGGGGAGCTTTAAAGGGACTGGAAACATTCAGCCAACTAGTTTACCAGAATAACATGGATCTAGTAAGTAAAGTTGAAAATATTTTGTTGTTTATAAAAGACACGACTGCATTGTAGTATCTGCAGATGAAATCTAAAATGACATTAAGTTACATTTTTCTTCCAGTATTATGCATAATTTAATTAAATGTACGAGTAGATGTACATTTTTTTGCAGTCTTCAAAATAAGCAGTTTGGCTATGCATGCCTGAATTCTTATGCTATTATTGAAAAGCAAGAAATTTTTACAAGCCTGCCTAAATAAGAACTGACAATTTGAGCATGCCCAGTTTAAAGTTTAACAGTTCAATGCTTACAGCTTGTGCATATTTTTACCACTGGTTTCGTATGTCGTTTTTTTCAGTTTGTGATCAATATAACAACAATATATGATGCCCCCAGATTTAAGCATAGAGGTTTGCTTCTAGATACTTCTAGGCATTTTCTGTCGGTGGATGTTCTGAAGGAAAACCTGGTTTGTGCTACATTTTATCTGTAAATATTTATCTAATTGCATTGCAGTGAAAGACATTGTCTCATTATATTATTATTTGTGTAAATTGTTATCTGTATTTTACTGTATCATAATTATGTAGTTATTGATGATTAAGTAATGGCTTACATTTGTCATTTATTATATGTAGTATTAATAGTAATAGTGTAAACTAATATATCAGTACCCAGGTAAAATGTTTTTCAACTAAAATATGTGCACACTATTCCGACATAAAACAGTTTAGATCTAATATTTAAGACATACATGTATTAGGCTTGTCAATTGTTAACCCCGTTTAATTTCCCACCACTATGGTAACCTGTTTTCACCTGACAGGAGTTGATGGCTCAGAACAAGTTCAATGTGTTTCACTGGCACATCGTTGATGACCAGTCTTTCCCATATGAGAGCTACAGTTTCCCAGACATGAGTAGAATGGTAAGTGTACACGTTGCTAGGCTATTGGTATCTTTTGCAATCCAAAATTTAGATTGATAAAAGGTTTGTGGTATATAACTTTAA
The DNA here is from genome assembly GCA_027627225.1 of Congeria kusceri. NCBI lineage: Eukaryota > Metazoa > Mollusca > Bivalvia > Myida > Dreissenidae > Congeria > Congeria kusceri. The sequence goes on from CM051025.1 coordinate 97,172,560, forward strand.
TAAGACTGGTTTGTTGTTCATTGTATAAGTCTTTGTTTAAGTGTACCAGTCTACAAAATGCTTGTCTGAATCAGAATCAACAAATCAAGCAAGTTGCTAATCATATTTACTACATTTAATAATTTTTACATATTCACCTCTCTGATTGCTTTTGTCTGTTTGTCTTTTTTCACAATACGTTATCCATAAACGAACATGAAATTCATGTGTCACTACTGTCATATAAGCAAGTTTTCAATATTATATTATGCCTCTCATTCAATACCTTTAGCTTATTCATATTAGTAGGTAAGGTAGTTTTGTCACTGAGCACTTTGACCTTCAGGGAGCATACTCCCCCAGGCATGTGTACACCCATGATGATGTCAAGGAGATAATAGAATTCGCACGTGTCAGAGGCGTCAGAGTTATCCCGGAGTATGATTCCCCTGGTATACAGAGTTTGTAATCTTATATTTAGGATATTTATGCCAATCGTTTCATATATACCCATTGTTCTTTGGTATAAGTAAAGAAAACATGCTTTGAATCTTCTTGAAAGCAGCATGTTCATATTTTAGTTCACTTTCTGATTAAATGAAAGGTAAATAAAAAATGATATCTATGCACTATATAATTATTATGTTTGTGTAATGTTTTTGCTTTTTCTTTGATACTTTATCAGGCCTGTCATAAACAGCTAAATGTGACAGTCCTACAACACCATTTTTATTATGCCCCCACCATCAATGATAGGGGGGCATATAGTGTTTACCCTGTCCGTTGCTACATACGTATGTACGTATGTATGTATGAACCGTGTGTACATATATGTACGTGTGTTCGGATTCTTGTCCGGACAATAACTTTGTCCAGCATTAGAGGATTTTTAAATACCTTGGCAGAAATGTTAAGCATAATAAAACGATGTGTCATGCACAAGAACTAGGGTCCTAGGTCCAACGTCAAGGTCACACTTAAAGGTTAAATGTTAAATATAAGAATTTTAGCCATTGACCCTGTCCAGAGCATAATTTTGTCCAGCATGGAAGGAATTTCAAATAATGTGGAACATGTGTTGAGCATGGTGAGACGGTGTGTCGGGCACAAGAACCAAGTCCCTAGGTCCAAGATAAGGTCACACTTAAAGGTCAAAGGTCAAATAAAAGAATTTAAGCCATACACCCTGTCCTGAGCATAATTTTGTCCAGCATTGGCGGATTTTCAAATAACTTAGCAGAAATGTTAAGCATAATGAGACGGTCAAGGTCAAAGGTCAAATATAAAAATTAAAGCCATAGACCCTGTCTAGAGCATAATTTTGTCCAGCATGGAAGGAATTTCAAATAACTTGGCACAAGTGTTAAGCATGGCGAGACGGTGTGTCGGGCACAAGTACCAAGTCCCTAGGTCCAAGGTCAAGGTCACACTTAAAGGTCAAAGGTCAAATATAAGAATTTAAGCCATAGGCCCTGTCTGGAGCATTATTTTGTCCGGCATTGAAGGAATTTCAAATAACTTGGCAAAAGTGTTAAGCATGGTGAGACAGTGTGTCGCATGCAAGAACCAGGTCCCTCAAAAGTCTAATATAAGAATTTAAGCCATAGACTCTATCCAGAGCATAATTTTGTCCAGCATGTAAGGAATATTAAATAACTGCATAAAGGTTAAGTATGGTGAGATGGTGTGTTGCGTGCAAGAACCTGGTCCCGGCATCCAAGGTAAAGGTCACACTTAAAGGTCAATGGTCAAGATAGGTATAAACGTTAAGATTCTTGTTCAGGCAATAACTTTGTCCAGCATAAAAGAGTTTTCAAATTACTTGGAAGAAGTGAGAACCATTATAAGACAGCATGCCACGCGCAAGAACTATGTCCAAGGTCAAGGTCACACTTTAAGGTCAAAGTTTAAAATATGAGAATTAATATCATGGACCCTGTCCAGAGCATTTTGACTGGATTGGAAGAATTTTCAAATTAATTTATAGAATTGATAAGCATTGTGAGATGGCATGTGGAGTACAACAACCAGGTCCTTTGGACCAAGGTCAAGGTCACACTTAAAGGTCAAATATAGGCTTTCAAACTATTGTCCTTGACCAAAGTATTATTTTGTCCGGCATGGAAGAGTTTTCAAATTACTTGGCAGAAGTATATTTATGAGACTGCATGTGGCGCGCAAAAATCAGGTCTGTAGCTAAAAGGCCGTCACTAATCAAGGTCAAATATCAAATCATTGTCCAGGGCATAATATTGTCATGCATGCAGGGATTTTTTGATAAATTGGCAGAAATGATCACCGTCACCAGATGGTGTGTCGCATGCAAGAACTTGACTTGTGAAGTTAGTGAATTACTTCCCTTTATTGATGACTGTGCGAAGCATTATTCAAAAATGATAAAGATTGCAAAAGTAAGTGAAGCATGCAAGAACCATAACTCACAAATGCCCCCCAATTTTTATTACTACCCTTTTTTATATTTTGTTTCCGGACTAAAATTATTGATTGGAAATTGGTTATACCTCGACTTACTTCACAGAATAAGAGAATACATCAGCAGAAGATACAATATAAAAGGACAATTCTCCTTTTGCAAAATAATTTTTATGCATATAGACAAAGCGGCGCCATGTAGAACAGGCTGCATAGGTGGGGGCATCCGTGTCTTTGGACACATTTCTAGTGTACATGTAACATGACTTAAATCATGTTAGAAATATTTGAAGCAATATGACTATCAGTCCATACCTATCAATATCCCCAAGGGGATGGGGGGGGGAGCGGCGGGCTGACCCAGGGGAATTTTATTGTATGGGGTCTTATTCCGCACCCTAGAACCAAGCATTTTTGTATAAATCCCGACAGTGGGAGATGTTTTGTGTAAGCGCATCTGCCATCTTTTAGTTGTGTGCAAAAGCCGGCATTTAAATTCCCTGAATTTATACGGGGATCTAGAATCCGACCAAAGTTTATTTACCGGCACCCAGAAACATTCAGAATGTCAAATTCCTGTCTGTCGGGAATCACTTTCAGCCTAAACTCCCATATATGCCAGCCACTTCCCCCCTGGGGGTGATACAGTTAAGTGCATGATTACACCACAAAAACAACTCCACCTTTACCTAGTAGTCTCTTTACATAAAAGGTGCATAGTTTACAAGTATTAACTTTTAGAAGTTTATATTTACTTCTAACTGCAAGTATAGATGTTTTGGCATATTTCAACCTTAATCAACTTCAGTTATTTATCATCCTGGACCACGTTTTCACAACATAATAATGTCTGTGATGCACATTCCAAAGCAATTGGTGGAAAGATAGAACAATACAATAGTTGGGAGGGTGGCACTGACCAATAAAACATGGAAAAATTGTGAAAAAAGTCCCTGCACGGAAAATGAGTGAATTTGGAAATTTTGACAAAATCATGGAAAAATCAGGGTATTTGACCAAGAGCAAAAACAAGTGGAAAATGATAGAGTGAAATTCAGAATCATAGAAATAAATAGACTCTTGTGACAAGAACTCAGTAAGAATATGTGATCATTATGCACCAATTGTGTTGGTAACAAATGTCACATTTTCAGTCAAGGAAAAATCATGGAAATATCAGGCCATCATGCCATATAATTTCAGTTGCCACCCTGTTTAAATATAAGTTGTGAAAACTGTACACATCTGTTGTATTCATACTATTTGTTTCACAGGTCATTCTCAGTCGTGGGGGCTGGCAATCACTAACCTGCTGACCAAATGTTACAAAGATGGACAGTGGATGGGAGACTTTGGTCCCATTGACCCGTCAGTGAATTCCACTTTCCAATTCCTTCAGACTTTCTTCATGGAGATCTCACAAGTTTTCCAGGACAAGTTTATTCATCTGGGTGGAGATGAGGTCCCTTTTGATTGTTGGTAAATGATCAAGGTTCTTTTTGCACACTGCTGCAATTGTAGAAAGTAAGCACTGGAAATAACAGCATACCACCACAGAATATTGGTACCAAAGTTAATATCTCACTTAAAAATTTGACATGTTCTCAGCAGTGTGTATTGCCATAAAGCATTACTTATTCTAACATGATCCTCGCTAATTTTTCTATAGACAAAGAACAAAATTATTGTTGTTAAACTACCCAATAAACAATGCAAAAAGTAGTCATTATTCTGAGCAGAGCATAATAAAATATAGTTCTCATTACAATAGCAAAATATTTCTTAAATCATGTTAGAATTGAAATAATTTTTGCATTCTCCTTGTTAATCGGACAATAAAGAACTCTTTGTCATTCTGATGCGTGGCTATTTAACCACTATGGCTAACGACCTTGTGGTTTAATTCCTATGCATCAGAACTTTAAATCATTGTTTATTGGCTGATAAACAACGATAACTCGAAAACTATTTCTTAAGTAAATGGACTTTTTGTTCATTACTTATAGAAGTTGGTAACAAAATAGTCAGTATGGCAATCATTACAACTGAAATAAATGAGATTCTGTCAAAGAGTTTTATCCTGCTACTAATCCAAACTGACCTAATAAAGCAGTGACGGTATAAACTTGTTGATATCCGGCAGTATATCACCCGACTGTAATATTCCGTTAATAGGTATTCCTACGCGCCGGATAACAACATTGTCGAGAATGACACAGCATAAAGTCTAGTTACCAGAGTTTTTCATCGGTACAAACTTTGTGTTGTCTAGTTTAACAGAGTTAAACAACAAATGAGTTGTTTGTCCTCACATTCCATTTAACTGGTTAACAACAACTTCCATCCAGTTCCATTCCATTTCAACACACTTGAATCTGATGCAAGGGGGTTATTCTTTGTGGATTGACTTTCTTTGTTCAACCAACAGAGCATATTCATCAAAGAAATAACCCTTTTTATACATTTTCGATGAAAAGAAATGAAAGAAGTCATCAAAGGCTACATTTGTAATTTTATTCTCTATGTACTTATTAAAAGACTATTAATACATATGAGGCGTGTCGTGGGAAAACCGGGTTTAATTCATATGCTTAAAGTGTCGTCCCGGATTAGCCTGTGCAGTCCACACAGGCTAATCCGGGACGGCACTTTCCGCTGTTATGGCATTTTCTGTTTTAAGGAAGTCTCTTATAAACATAAAGTCACTGTAAGCGAAAAGTGCCGTCCTTGTTTAGCCTTTGCGGACTGCACGGGACGACACTTTACGCACATGCATTAAGCCCGGTTTTCCCACGACACGCCTCATTTATAAAGGTGTAAATAGGTCTCTGACTTATAAAAATGATTATTGTGATGAACACATAATACTAATTATAATGGAAAACCAAGATGCATGTTCATACCTATCTATCGAAATCGTCAATCGTTGTGTGCATAAGGTACTAATAGATAAGGTACCCATTGACTTGTGGAATACAAATCTAAACTAATTATTACGTTTAGAGTTATTTTCAACACAGTCCAAGACATATCAACAGTATTGCCTTTGATTACTGTATAAAAATGTGGATACTTTCATAATACATGCATGAATCAATTAATATAATAATTAAAATATCTGTTGTCCATTTTCCACAATTGAACATAAACCGTAAATGTGATCTGGCTTCATTGTTGACAAACCAGTTGATAATTTTTCAGGTCAATGCTTGATCTGTTCGTGTTTTTTTCAAGGGAAAGCAACCCAGACATAACAAAGTTCATGAACATGATGGGGTTTGGAAAGAACTATTCACAGCTAGAAGAGTATTATATGCAGAGGTACGTATTAAGTAGAGTGTTTTTGCAAGTAGAAACAAGTATAATGCATATAAATGTGTTCTTTGTCTATAACCGTGCATGCTTTCTATCTCTTCTAAGGACAGACATTGTTTTATTTGTTTCAGAATACCTATTCTTTATTAACAGAGAATTAAACTAGTTTCTTATATATTGGTTTATACTTATATAAACCTTTTCCATCATTTAAACACTCCACAGGTTTAAAACACACAGTTTCTAAGAAATTTATCTTTCAGTACATAACCAAATTGTAGATGTTTTTTTTATCATGGGAACAATACACTTAACAAAGCTAATAAGGTAGCTATATTAACAGAAAATGATTTCTTTTTCAGACTGATCAACATTGTTGGAGGTTTAAATAAAGGGTACATGATATGGCAGGAGGTGATCGACAACGGGGCAAAGGTATTTATTCATAATTGGGCCCTTGGTTTATTAATTTTTTTGCTTGATAATTAATGCTTTCATTATCAATGCTTTTCTGAAAACGTTCAGCTTAAGCATTTCATCATGGATTACTTAAAAACTATGTTAGCTTTGGTATGCTTTAATGCAGTGTGCAGTGAATTATAATTATTATTACCATTGCAGTTGACTTTAAAACATGAACATTTGACACAGGTTGCTGCAGACACTATAGTCCATGTTTGGAAAGATGGTTTCCAGGATGAGTTATCGAAAGTAACCGATCTTGGTTACACTACGGTGCTATCTGCCCCTTGGTACTTGAATGACATCTCATACGGATCAGATTGGAGGAATTACTATAAAATAGATCCACAGGATTTTAACGGTGAATGTGTTTAAACGCATTGTTCTTGTTGTTGTTTAACTTTTATTTTCCAAGGTTGCGCCTGATACAGTTGTCGGTGTATGGAAAGATGGATATCAGGAAGAACTTGCAAAAGTTACTTCCCTTGGATATAAAACCCTGCTTTTCTCCCCTTGGTATCTGAATTACATTTCCTTTGGCAATGACTGGACAAAGTACTATCAAGTCGAACCACTTGATTTCAATGGTAAAGCAAAAGTAGTATTTTAATGTAGAATCTGTTTGCAGTTGTAACATGTAAACTATTATTTTTATGATAGAAAAATGCTACTGGTAATTAAAGAGATCTTGTTAAAAAACCTTACTTTGAATATCAAAGAATTTGTCCGGTTTCCCCATGCTTGTTTTTAACATGTACCTTGTTTTATCCTATACCTTTCCCTAAAATACATGTGTAGAATATAGAATCGGCCTTTTTTATTTTTCCAAGCGTCATTTTTAGCTAGACTTTTCTAAGAAAAAGCAAGCTATTCTATTTGCCCTGGCGTTGCCGTCGGCGTCCGATCTAGGTTAAAGTTTTTTGGTAAGCTAGTTTCTCAGGAATGGCTTGAGGTATTTCATTCAAACTTTAAACATTTATTCCCCACATTAAAATGAACCTATAGGCCAAGTTTGGTAACTCTAGTTGAAACTTGTCAAAATTATGGGCGTTTTTACACTTACAATTTTTAGATATAACTATATGGACAGGTTAAAGGTTTTTGGTAAGCTGGTTTCTCAGGAATGGCTTGAGGGATTTCATTCAAAATTAGAACACTTATTCCCTATAGTAAAATGAACTCATAGGCCAAGTTTGATAACTCTAGTTTGAAATTTGTCAAAATTATGGGCCTTTTTACACATAGAAATTTTACATATAAGCTATATGGACAGGTTCAAGTTTTTCAGTAAGCTGGTTTCTCAACTTTTTGTTTCCGCTCTCTAACTCGAGAACGGATTAAGCTATCGTAATGAAACTTCAAACATTGATACCTTATAGCGAGACCTCGCTTGGGATTGCATATGGGGTTGGTGGGGTCAAGGTCACTGTTACGAAAAATAGAAAAACTGCTGCCGCTCAATAATTTGAACACGGATTAAGATATTTTAATGAAACTTTATACATATATACCTTATATCAAGACCTCACTTGCGATTCCAGATAGGGTCAAGGTCAAGGTCACTGTTATTAAAATAGAAAAACAGTTTCCGCTCAATAACTCGAGAACGCATTGAGATATTTTAATGAAACTTTACACATAGATACCTTATATCGAGACCTGGCTTGGGATTGCACATGGGGTTTGTGGGGTCAAGGTCACTGTTACTAAAAATAGAAAAATGGTTTCCGCTCAATAACTTAAGAACGCATTGAGATATTTTATTGAAACTTAATACATAAAAATTATACCTTATATCGAGACCTAGCTTGGGCTTGCATATGGGGTGGGTGGGGTCAAGGTCAAGTTTATCATTACTAAAAATGTTATTGATGTGCTGACTTTAATGCATTTCTTTTGAAAAATTTGGTTTTTGTGGAATTTGCATGTTTCTTGTTTTAGAAAAAAGATGCCAGTAACTCTGACAAGCACAAGAAAAGTCGAGCGCACTGTCCTCCGACTGCTCTTGTTATAGTAACAATAGAGCCCCTGTATGTTTTCCAATAAACACTTTTATAATAACAATAGAGCCCCTGTATATGTTTTCCAATAAACATTTTTTATAATACCAAAAGAGTCCCTGTATATGTTTTCCAATAAACACTTAATTTTTATAGTAATAATTGAGTCCCTGTATGTGTTTTCCAATAAACATTTTTATAATATTAATAGAGCCCCTGAATGTGTTTCCCAAGCAAAGTTTATTAAGTAACAATAGAGCCCCCATATGTGTTGTGCAAGCAACGTTTCTTAAAAGTAACACAAGGACATGTGTGCTATGTGTACAGGAACCGCCACCCAGAAGGAGCTCGTCATTGGAGGTGAGACGTGCATGTGGGGCGAGTATGTGGACAACACGAACCTGATACCTAGGTTGTGGTATGTAGCAGCACCATTTTGCTTTCTTTTTAAGTATTGTGCAAACACAATACTACGTGTATACAACTTGCCTTTTAAAGAAGCGTTTTGTACATAGTTATTTTGCAGTATTGCTCAAATAGATTCCTGATTAACATTAGTGCAATTGATTTTGTCAACAATTTGAAAGCATGTAAATGGGTTTTGTGTGGTTTAATACCGGCATACTCTTTTTTTGTTCTGTCATTCGTGTAATTTGGTGAAGCTCAAGGGAGACCTATTTTTCTCAGTACAGGCACGCTTACCTTATTTGTTCTCAATATCAGTAAACCTATATATTTGTTTTGATGATATCTCGACCGAGTTTGAAAATGATTCCGCTCCGTTAAAAAACATGGCTGCCAGGGGCAGGGCAGTTTTACTTATAAGGCTATATTGAAAACTTTAAAAAGCTTGTGAACACTCCAGAGGCTACTTTTATTGCCCAATCTTCATGAAACTTGCCCTGAACATTTGTTCTAATGATATCCAAGACGAGTTCGAAAATGGGTCATGTAGGGTCAAAAAGTAGGTCACTAGGTCAAATTGAATTAAAAGCTTGTGAACACTAGGTCATATTTTTTTACCCAGTCTTCTTGAAACTCACTCGGAACATGTGTTTCAATAATATCTCTGACGAGTTAGAAAATGGGTCATGTGGGGACCAAAACTAGGTCACCAGGCTAAATTGAAGAAAAGGCCTTTGAACTCTCTGGAGGCCTTATTTATAGCCGAATCACCATGAAACTTGTTCAGAACATTTGTCCAAATATCTCTGACAAGTTTGGAACTGGGTCATGTGGGGTCAAAAACTAGGTCACTAGGGAAAATTGAAGAAAAAGCTTGTGAACACTTTAGAAGTTATATTTTTTCTCAATCTTCTTGAAACATGCTCAGAACATTTGTTTCAATGATACTTGGACGAATGCGAAACTGGGTCATGCGAAGTAAAAAACTAGGTCACCAGGCCAAATTGAACAAAAAGCTTGTGGACACTCTAGAGGCCACATTTATAGGCCAAACATCACGAAACTTGCTTAGAACATTTGTCCCAGTAATATCTGGGACAAGTTCGAAACCAGTTCACATGGGTTGAAATACTAGGTCACCATGCTAAATAGAAAAATAAGCTTGTGAACACTAGAGGCCACTTTTTTTAGCCGAATTTTCATGAAACTTGCGCAGAACAGTTTAGTTCCTTAGCAACTCAGGTGAGCGACCTAGGGCCTTATGGCCCTCGTGTTTTTATATACTAATATAAACAGTCTAATCATAAATACTGGGAACCTATCAGACAGTTTTCAAAGAAAAAGAGGTATTCGACAAGGTTGTCCGTTATCGTTCTCTCTATCTCATATGATAGTGAAATAAAAGGCATAAAATGTTTCAAAAATGAAATCAAACAAACCTTTTTTTCTTCAATAATGGATGCGAGAGGTCATTCAGGGCGCTAGAAGACACATTAATGGACTTCTTAAGCACACTAGGTCGTGATCTAAATACCGCAAAATCAACAATATTACGAATTGGGTCCTTTAGTAAAACATTTATCAACTATTGCAATAATGAACCTTTATTAGGACTCCCTAAGAAACGAACATATTAGGAATACATTTTTGCAATCATCATTAACTAAATAAATAAACTTAAAAAAATTATCCCAAAGATTAATGAATTTAATAATGGTTTAAAACAATTGCAACATAGAAAGCTTAGTAACTTGCACTATTGGTAAAACATTATTTTATGACTATTATTATGATACAGTGTATACCATCTTTATGACTTTAGAAATAAGAACATGTACGGTATAACTTTGAAAATCGTCAATACTTCTTTGACATTTGACAAAAACGTCATGAAATTCTATACATACATTGTTATATTGACTACATTTTTTCCAACTCAATGTGATATCGGAGAAAGAAACGTAGAGCTTGCTAGAGTAATATCCATTTGCAGATAAAGTTTGTCAAATGCGTTATCAAAAACACAACACCTAAACAATTACTATATACCATTCAATTGTAAATTGAAGGTATTAAAACATTGAAAACAAATGGAACACACTGTTTACTGATATTGTGGAAATAAGTTGGACGAATATTTACAAAATACCTTACCGTTCAACTATTGACATGTCATTGCGCAGCTTTCAATACAGGTTCATAATACGAATTGTTCCTTCGAATACATATTTATTTAAATGCCATGCAAAACAATATTTAATGCGATTTTTGGCAATCTCATATTGAAACCATTGACCTTTTTTTTGGGGGGGGGGGGAATTTCCGCGTGTTCAAGAAACATGGACAAGATAAGATACTTTTTATGTCGACAAATATATTTTCGTTGAAATGAAATAAATCAAACCTAAAACATGCAACAATACTGACAAATATTGTGAATCTAATGTATTTTATAAAAAAGATTTTGACAATAAACAATAATATTATATAATATCTGCATAAATAACATTATCAAATTATTCTGTTTTCACACTTACACAGAACATATTTCAGTCATTGCAAGTACTTGGGTAAGCGCTATGGACAATCATGGCCTTCTTGTTGGAATCTGTGATCAGTAAACTGGGAAATAGCCAATTTGCGAATATATAAACCAAATCCCTTGCAACACATCAATCGACAATGCAGTTGCGAATTTGCGATATGTACAAGACATCCATTAAAAAAATATGTATGCTGTTCAATCTATTCCGCAGGCCCAGGGCAGCATCTGTAGGTGAGAGGTTGTGGAGCCCGATGGAGGTGAACAACGTTGATGAGGCCACTCCCAGACTGGAGGAGCATAGGTGTAGGCTGGTCAGGTACGGCAGCAGTATCTCTTCAGTATTCATTGCTTGAAGTAGACTGTAGATTCATGTCGATTTCGGTAGAATTATTGCGGAACCTTCATGTAGGACTCGGTACAATAATTTCTGTTTATTCGTGTAGATATCAGTGGAATGATGTCTGGTAATGATTCTTGTATATTGAGTATTTGCAGTTAGCGTATCTTGTCTTTCATTAGGAGCTGGATGGATATGTCTCCTAGTAGTATAATTGTTAAAGTTACTCTGTCGGCAAACTAGCAAATGGTTATACATGCTGTCTTAAAGAAAATGCTGTTGGGCCATAACATTTTTGTTATCAAAACCTACAAACGAGGTACATTTGACTAATTTTTCATACATTCATAGATCATACATTTCATGTCGTTTGATTGTTTTGACAACAACATGATTTGCTTTTCTGACCTAAGTATTTAAACCTTTTTTACAAATCAGTTTTTAGACTGTTGGCGCAAGCCCACGGTCTTTTGTAAGGCGATTTTGAAATATTGAATCGCGTGACCTACTTATTATTTTGCAGACTACGAAGCACTATCAATCGATACCCCTGAATGTATACATACGCTCCATCGGCTATTCCGGCCCGTTCAGGATTAATCGACACGTTGACTTCTATGCATAATAACTATTGTGTTTGCATTCAGCAATTTGCATACAAACCAATTTATTGAAAATAGGGAGTATAGTAATTAGTAGTTCGATTTGTCTTGTGTAAAAATGGCATTGCAGAAATTCAATTTCATTCAAACAAATGTGTCTATTGTGTTCGAAATTTTCTGCATTCTATTTCCCTTAATTTTGGTTTCTTTCCCTTTTTCGCCAACAGTCTTTCTACGCTATCAGCGTTTTGATTAATATGTTGTTTTTTTATTTTAGACGAGGTTTCCCTGCACAACCAGTGAATGGACCCGGCTTCTGTCCTGTAGAAATATAAGTCTACCCATTGAATGGACCCAGTTTCTGTTTTGTGGAAATACAGACTACACTTATTACAACGCAATGTTTTATCTGCGCGTGGTGACATTGAAGATGTTACCAATCAATGTGTGTGATCGTTCAATTGTTTTTCATTTTATATAAATGACAATGCTATTTTGTGAGTGATTGTTTTAATTATGTATAAAATGTAGATATGAATACATTTGAATATGTTTTACATTCTTCTGATAGTTGCTTAAGTTAAGCGCATATTATTCAGCGGAGCCATATATGTGAAGCTTATGATTAGGCAGAAAAAGTGAATTTAGAAAAGCTGGTACATTGCATGTATGTTGCACGGATCTATACGATGTAATACTGTGTGCGATTTTATCCTAACGTTTACACTTGATAAAACAACTAATAATTTAAAATGCTTACATGTATAACTCGATAACCATTTTGTAAAACAAGAAAACATACAGCATAAGGGATTACGAAAAGTTCTACAAGGTGGCAGTTTCGCCTTAAATTAAGATATTAATACTGGCATTATACTAGTTAAAATAAGGCACATGTATTGGGCAAAGAGTTTACGCATTCAGAAATAAGATAAATTTAGAATATATGTCACATTTTGACGTCAGAATTCTGGGAATTTTATATCACACACGAGGCCGTATAAATGTATTTCCTTATGGTCCCTATAAGTCTTCAGTTTGATGCTCCATTGGGGTGTTATTTGTTTCGAGCATTTTTGCAGATTTAAGGCTTTTATAAAAAATCTCATTCTGTATTATATTATTATTCTTTATTTACATGAATTACATTTATTCTATCAACTAATATAATTTATAGTACAATAGGAAACCCAGTGTTCGTATAAATAATTCCCTAAAATACCAGACATTCATTTATAAATTACGAACAAGGGATAGCCTAATATCGTGGTCAGTCACATTTGCTATAGGTCAATATGGTATATTCTAACTGTACAAAGTCGGGCCATAAATATCTTGTTGACGGTTGTAATAGATACAAAAGCGATTTTCTAAGGTTAATGAGTGTCAAATCAACGTAGCCACACTGTATCTCGAATATTGTTTTCCATGGGTATAAATCCTATGGTTGAACAGAAAAGTGATTTTAGAGCTGGTATATCGCACGGATTAGCATTTAAAAATAATACAACGGATCAATTACTTTTCATACATTTCAATATATTAAATGCTTATTCAATAACAGTTTTGTAAAACAAGAAAACATTTACCATAATCTTAAGTTTTCGACATATAGACTGACGATCGGGCATTGAGACAAATATAAATCCATGTACAGTGTTAATTTTTTCAGAACACGTTAATCGTGAGCATTGTCGTTTGTATGTGTAAAAAACTAAGAAATGTCATTGAAGTTTGCAACTATCGGTTTTCTAACCGAATTTATTGAGGTAAAACTTATCCATACGACGAGAACAACTATATTTTGTTTTTATTATGCAATAAAAAACGCGTTTATTAGAACAAAAAGACACGGCGCGTTTTCATAATTATTAGGACAATATCAGATTGTTCCCAAGATATTCAACAGGTATATCTTGTACCTTGTCTTGGTGCATTTGACATCTGCCAATTATCGAGGGCGGGATAGACCCATCTTTAAATACTGAAGATTGTGTTCGTCGTCCTTGTCTCTCACGTTTTTCATGTGCAACTAGCAAGTCTCTGCTTTTGTACTAATTGTTGTACATTCATGTAGTATTGTATACTCTAGGTTTTTAACTTTGGGAAACGAGCTAATTTTAAAGTATCTATTTCATGTACATATTTATGCTTCCCAAAATTTCGAGGCGGGGGGGGGGGACATATAGTCGCCGCTTTGTCCGTCCCGTCATTTCGTCCCGTCCTTCCGTCCCGTTTTCTTGTCCGGACTATTTCTCAGCAACTAATGTTGCTTCATTACCAAAAGGAGGTGTGCACTGAACCGGGAGTTCCGCTTCAATGATTTTTCTCAGAGTTATGGGACTTTGAAGATATCTGAAATAGGTATTTACCGTAAAATATCTATATTTTCGGACACTTAAAAATAATTAAAATATTTCGTGTCCGATAATTTGGATACACAAAAATATTCCCAAATTACAGGTGTCCGAAAATGTGTAGACACTATGACATTGCAATTACGTTCGGATATGTCCGGTGTATAACGTTTTTTGCCGAATATACACGGATAGTATCGATTAATGATTGCGCGGCTTGTTAAATACCACGCGTATAGTAATATCAATTTTTAGCAATGTTTGCAATGAATTTTAAATCATTTCATATGTATGATTTTGTTTTACAGAAAATAACGCCAAAACGAGATAAAAACAACAAATGTGAATAAAATAAGCAGAATTTATTGGTAAATAATTAAGACTGGTTAAGAATGGTTCCTTAATAAGATAATTTCAACAGCATATTTAATACACGATATAAATACCGGTATACACAATCGGGTAAACCCATTATTTATGGCACATGGCTCTTAATCCAATAACGCTAATGTCCACCGCCTCCACTCATTCATCTGCCAGGTTTTATGACCTTCATCCGGTTGTAAAAACACATGTTCGATGTGTCACCGGATTAACGCAAACAGGTTAGAGTTCTGCTAAAATACCACTGTCATATCAAATGTCCGAAAATTAAGATTCAGTAATTACGGTTTAAAATCAGGATGGCTGAAAATATATAGTGACAAAAAATAATTATGTTGGCTAAAAAAGAGGGTGTCCGAAAATTTACAGTGTCCGAAAATATAGATATTTTACGGTAGTGCACAATTCTTGTGCCCAGTGTTTCCCAGCAACTACTAGCCAGAATTCAATGAAGCTATGGGAAGCTTCATCACCAAGAGGAGGTGTGTAATGAACAAGGACGTTCCGCTTCAACTTTGAGTTATTTTTGTGCAACTAAAAAACTTTATAGGAAGCTTCATTACCAGCAGGACGTGTGCACTGAACCAGGACTTTCTGCTTCAATGATTTTTCTGAGAGTTAATGGACTTTGATGCTTTATTAAATAAGTATTTAGTGCACAATTTTTGTCCGGGCTATTACTTCCGCAATTATTGGTCAGAATACAATAACATTGTATTTGCTGCTTCATTATCAAAATGAGTTTGTGCGCAGTACAGGGCGTTCCCTTTCAGTGATTTTCTATGAAGTTATGGGACTTTGATTCCCATTACTTGGCAAAGCTCATTGGGGAACGTCCATCAGTTCACTGATATCCTTGTTTTGCGTGGCGCGTTGTAGGATGTTCGGTTGGCGACTTCTGCAACTGTATACCAGATCTGGTTTAATCTTTTAACATACATAGATACTCGTTAAGATTTTTAAAGCCGTTTAAACGCAGATTTTGTAACTATATAATATCATTTTGCAATAATTATTAAAGAAGTTGCAGATGACGTAGACTTTCAGTTTAACAATTGTTTGCTTGTTACAATAATGATCACTATATTTGATAGACAACATGATTTTCTTAACCTAAGGCTAAACAAAGTTAATGATTTGTTTCTGAGGCAGCGCCGCAACGTTTTTTTTATGGCTGAATTTGATATAATGCCAAAAAGTAAACCAGCATATACATTAGTGTATATTCCGTTCGTACCAAGTGCTTTTGAACAATGCCTTTCGTAAATAAGAAACAGATTTCGGACTAATAAACACCAAAATGCAATAGTTTTAAAAAGAAATGTTCCTGGTTTGATTATGGTTATAAATCAGCCAAGAAACAATTTTATGTTGCGAGGAGAACACTATGTTTAAATAATTGCGATGAGAATAAGTTCGCTTTTTTAAATGCAAGAAAACATTTTTGTAAAACAAAAAGGATTGCCAAGGCTAATTACTTTTCTAAGGAAAAGTCTAAACTCGCTGACATGAGCAAAAAATCTCGCAAATTTTGGAATTATGTAAACAAGTTTAAGAAATCTTCATCTGGTAATTTTAATGAAAATGACATGTTCAATCATTTTGTAAATATATCAAATACACATGAGGGTAATTTTACACCCAATGATTATGACACGAATAGAAATAATCCGGTCTTTATTGAGCAGCTTGACTGCCCACTGACAATAGACGAAATATGTATTTATTAAGTCCATGAACGTTTTAAGTCTTGTAACGTTGATAACAATGTAGCAGATTTTTTTATTGATGCAAATTAAATTATATCTCCATATCTGTGTAAAATATTCAATCACATTTACGACCATGGAGTTTATCCCATGTCATGGACAAAAGGTGTTATTGTCCCTATACATAAAAAAGGCGACAAGTCAAATCCCGCTAATTATAGGGGGATAACTCTACTTAATATTACTGCAAAGATATTTTCTCTTGTGTTAAGAAATCGCATTAATAAATGGTGTGAGAATGAAAATATTTTTAACAGTTGTCAATTTGGTTTTCGAAATAATCATTCTGCGACTAATGCAATTTTTCTTGTACGTGCAATTATTCAAAAAGTACTTAACAAAAATGAAAAATTGTGGTGTGCTTTCATAGATCACCAACGTGCATTCGATACTGTTAATCATGATGCATTATGGGTAAAACTTATAAAATCTGGTGTTAGTTGTAAAATGATAGATATGATAAAATGTATATATAAAAATGTACAGTCGTGTATTAAGTTGCCAAACTATGTTAAGGAAAAGAATGAGAAGTTTCTTATTCAGACTTCTTTGAAGTCACAGTGGGCCTAAAACAAGGGGAGCCACTCTCGTCACTATTATTGGTACTATTTATTAATGATGTATTCAATAACATGAATATTGATGAGTTATCCAGAAAAGATATTGAGCTCTTACATGTATCTATTTAGATGATTTTATTTGCCGATGACATTGTATTATTCACGACAAATCAATTATGTTTACACGCCCAACTTGATGCTATCTATCAATACTCAGAAACATGGGGCTTGAAAATGAATGTGAATACAACGAAAGTATGTATATTTGAAATACGTAACACAATTGTATATTCAGATGTAAATTTTTGTATTAATGGAGAAAAAATTGAAATTGTTGATAATTTCACTTACCTTGGTATTAAGTTTACATATACTGGCAACATGAAAAACTCTGTTAAAATATTAAATGACCAGGCATTAAAAGCCTGTTGCAGCTTTTTATCATTTTTTGATAGAGTACACCTGGATATCAAAACCAAATTAACATTATTTGATGCTATGATTGTTCCAATATTGTTATATGGTTCAGAAATTTGGGGTGTTTATAATATAAAAGATGTTGACAAATTACATGTTCGATTTTTAAAACACCTTCTCGGAGTCCAACAGCAGACGCCAAATTATGCTGTTTTTGGTGAATTTGGTCGTTTTCCCCTTTCTATTCTTTGTAAAGAAAGAGCTATCCGTTTTTGGTTAAAAATTATGAAAAATAGAAATTTACCTATGTATAATATATATTCTGACCTTTGTAACTCTAGTAATAATGCATGCTGGTCTAAAAGAATTAATAGTATCATCGATCATTTAGATTTTGACAATATTCGTCAAAACTTTGTTAATGAAATAAACTATTTTCCTAGTATAAAGTTTACGCTTAGAGACACTTTTGTAAAGGAATGGCTTGCAACCATTCAATCAATGCCTAAACTACATCACTGTTGCCTATTCAAAACAGAGTTCGTTTGTGAAAACTATATGATGAAAATTAAAAAGGCTGTTTTATATAAACATTTAGCGCGTTTCAGACTATCATCCCATCATTTAGAGATAGAATCGGGCAGATTTTTTTGTGTTGAGCGCGAACAAAGATTATGTCGTTATTGTAATATGAATGTTGTAGAATCTGAGTACCACTTCTTACTTTGCTGTGATAACTATAGACATTTGAGAAAGAAACATTTAGGAAACATCTCGTGGCCAACCATTTTTTTTTATTGAAAACTGTTATGTCATCAAAAAATGTTAAGAATCTGTTAGGTGTGTGTAAATATCTTAAAGAAGCTATGTCATACAGAAAAAATACCCTTTCAGAGTTATCTGTTCCTTGAATGTAATATATATGCGTCTTCCGTATCTTTCGTGTATTTGCGTTCGTATTACTATATATATGTATGCATTGCTATGAATATGTAGTTGATTTTATCAAATCATCATTTGTGTGTGTGTATTGATTGTTTGTCTTTGCCATAATTTATTTATTTTGTAAATGGCTAAAGGCATTTTTGTTTTGCCGATCGCCAATAAACTTTGAACTTGAACTTGAAAATTTTGAAAAAAATGTCATTGTCAATTTGGAACCTTTATAAATATCTATTTATATTATTTATTATATATATATTATTATATATTTATTATATCTATGTGTTGATTTAAACATTTGTTTCATAGATGCTTTTGCTTGTGTAATAGCATTCCATATTGTTTGAAGAAAATCGGTGTCAATATAATTCTTATGGAAACAAACGAAAATGCCAGCTGCATTGACAAGTGTTGATTTTCCTTTCCAAAAATTATTGGTGATTTATTGCAAAAATAATTCCTATTTTTGAAAGTTATAAAAAATATGAATTAAGAAAAGTTAAATTCTATAAATAGTAGTACTTTAATGCTGATGGTATATCAGTTTGAAGGCACTTATGTTAATTATGAACATTCAAATTGATTTGCCTTTTTACGTCAGCTTGCATAAATGACCGTTGGTGATTAATAAATCCATATTTAGAATTTTATAAAAAGGGATGCTTATGTTGTTATTAAAACTTAAAATTGTTTTTAATCTGTACTTGTTTACTTGTTAGCTCACCTGAGCACAAAGTGCTCAAGGTGAGCTTTTGTGATCGCCCGTTGTCCGTCGTGCGTGTTTGCGTGTGTGTGTGCGTCGTCAACTTTTCATTCAAACAACATCTCCTCCTAAACCACTTGGCAGATTTTCACCAAACTTCACAGGAATTATCATTAGGTGACCCTCTTTCAAAGTTGTTCCAATCGTTACGGTCCGCTGCATATGTAGGTCACCAGAGTTAAAAATAGATTTAAAAAGTGTAAACTTTAAAAATTTCTGAAACCGCAGGGCTCAGAGGTTTCATATTTGGTATGTAACATTCTATAGTGGTCCTCTACAAAGAGTGTTCAAAAATGCCCCTGGAGTCAAAACGGGCCACGCCCCGGGGGTCTTATGGTTAATATAGAATATATAGCAAAATGACTTTAAAATCTTCTTCTCTGAAACCACAAGGCCCAGAGGTTTCATATTTAGTATGTAACATCCTATAGTGGTCCTCAACAAAGATTGTTCAAAATATGCCCCTGTGGTCAAAACGGGCCACGCCGCGGGGGTCACATGGTTTATATAAACTTAAATAGCAAAATGTCTTTAAAAATCTTCTCTGAAAGCGAAAGGCCCATAGGCTCATATTTGGTATGTAACATCCTATAGTGGTTCTCTACAAATGTTGTTCAAATGATGCCCCTGGGGTCAAAACTGACCACGCCCCGGGGGTAACATGATTTGTATAGACTTAAATAGCAAAATGACTTTAAAAATCTTCTTCACAGAAACCGAAAGGCCCAGAGGTTTCTTATTTGGTATGTAACATCATATAGTAGTCCTCTACAAAGAATGTTCAAATTATGCCCCTGGGGTCAAAGCTGGTAACGCCCCTGGGGTCACATGGTTTGTATCAACTTTAATAGCAAAATGTCTTGAAAAATCTTCTCTGAAACTGCAAGGCACAGAGGTTACGTATTTGGTATGTAAAATCCTTAAGTGGTCCTCTACAACGATTGTTTAAATTATGCCCCATGGGTAAAAACTGACCACACCCCAGGGGTCACATGGTTTATATAGATTTAAATAGCAAAATGACTTAAAATTCTTCTCCTCTGAAATCGCAAGGCCTAGAGGGTTCATATTTGGTATGTAACATCCGTATAGTGGTCCTCTACACAATTTTATATTGTTCAAATTATGCCCCTGGGGTCAAATCTGGTCACGCCCCGGGTGTCACATGGTTTATATAGACTTAAATAGCACAATGGCTTTAAAAATCTTCTCCTCTGAAACGACAAGGCCCACAGCTTTCCAATATTTAGTACGTAACATTGCATAGTGGTCCTCTCCGAAGATTGTTCAAATTATGTCCGTGGGGTCAAATCTGGTGGCACCCCGAGGGGTCACATGCTTTATATAGACTTAAATAGCAAAGTTACTTAAAAAAATCTTTACCTGAAACCACAAGGCCCAGAGGTTTGTTCAAGATTGTTCACGTTATGCCCCTGGGATAAAAATAAGCCATGTCTCGGGGATGCGAATTCCAATTTTGGGATACAAGGTCTCAGGTGAGCGTCCTAGGGCCCTCAAGGCCCTCATGTTTTTATTATTACCGGTGTTATAACTGTCATATACGTATTGTATAATGTTAAAAATCTGGACTTAGTTCATTTCTGTTTATGACCCCGAAGGAGGGCATATAGTATTCGCACCATCCGTCTGTGGGTGGGTGCTTTGGGTGCGTGGTTGGGTAAGTGGGTGGGTGGGTGAGTATTGGGTCCGTCCGTCCAGACTTCGTTTCCGCTCTGTAACTTTTTAATTCCTGAATGGATGGATGTTATTATAACTTCCAATTATTATTCCCCATGACTAGACGATGTGTCGCGTACAACTCCCATGCTCGTCAGTCAAAGGTCAAGGTCTTAATTCAAGGTCAAATGTCATGAATATTAGTTTCCGCTCCATAACGTCTAAACGCCTGGATGGATTTTAATAGAACTTCAGATTAATATTCCACATGACCAGACAATGTGTCGCGTGCAAATCCCATACTCGTCGGTCAAAGGTTCAGCTCAAAATTCAAGGTCAAAGGTCATGAATTTTCGTTTCAGCTCCATAACTTCTTAATGCCTGGATGGATTTTAATATACCCTCTAGGTTTGACTGATTGTCTGTTGGTTTGATGCCAGTTCTTCTTTTTTGCTTTATATGTTAAGCTTTGTTCTTAGCCATTTGTGATGCCAGTATGTGCCTCAGCTTTGTCTTATTTTGTATTTTTAACTAATTATGTTTTGCCGTAGCTGTTCTAATATGCCTTCTTCTATGTATGTTTAAGTGCTGTCAACTTATCCTTAGTTACGCATCATAGCATGTACTTTTTGTCTTACCATTATGTGTTATAATTAAAATGAATGCCATAGTCTTCCCTACATATTATGTCCTCAGTGCTGTGATTTAACTATATAAAGTTTCTTTAATATAATTATTCCACGTGTGTAATTTCAACTCACATTCACATGTATAATATCTTAGTCTTAACTACCTTAAAATATATTGTATCGCGTCATGAGAAAACCTGCATTAATGAGTAAATTTTCGATTTGTACTTTTTTGCATTTTCGGTAACTTCATTCTTTCCCGGTTTAAAATATGTAAATAACGTAACATTTTTCGAACAGGAACAATTTATAATATGCAATTACGTCTACCTATGTAACGTTAAAAAGGCTTTCCGAAACAACGTTATGTTGACGTCGCGTCGTACGAAATACATGTTATAATTATGCCCCCCTTCGAAGAAGTGGGGGTATCTTGCTTTGCAACTGTCCGTCCGTCGGTCGGTCGGTCGGTCGGTCGGTAGGTCTGTCCGTAGACCATTTAGTTTCCGCACAATATCTTGAGACCGCTTTGACCTACGATCATGAAAATTGGTACGCTGGTTACTTGGGAGGAAAGGAAGAACCCTATAAATTTGAGGTCAACAGGTCAAAGGTCAAGGTCACCATTGCAAAAAGTAGAAAAACGGTTTCCCCTCAATAACTTGAGAACGCATTGAGATATTTTAATGAAACTTTATACATAGATACCTTACATTGAGACCTCGCTTGAGATTGCATATGGGGTGGGTTGGGTCAAGGTCAAGATCACCGTTACTAAACATAGAAAAACGGTTTCCGCTCAATTACTTGAGAACGCATCGATATATTTTAATGAAACTTAATTCATACACAGATACCTTATGTTGAGACCTCTCTTGGGATTTGATATGGGGTGGGTGGGGTCAAGGTCAAGGTCACCATTACTTAAATTAATAAAAAAAAACGGTTTCCGCTCAATAGCTTGAGAACGCATCGAGATATTTTAAGGAAACTTCATACATAGATGCCATATATCGAGACCTCGCTTGGGCTCGCATATTAAAAAAAAATCTTAACAATTGCACGTATTCACACCTTGGCTGCAAGTCGGGAGGCATACATGTTTTACAAACATCTCTTGTTTAATTTCGAATATGATATGCGTGTGTTATATTATTTTAATAGTTGTCATTATCATTTCAATTATAATACTATTACTGTCTATGTTGTGCCGATATAAAGTTGTTGCTTTTTATAATGCAATAGTGATAGTTCTTCTGCTTTTTGTACTACTAAACTAATGTAAAACAGAAACTGGACATTTTTTTTAATTTCGTATTTTTTATGTTGCTAAATATAGATTAATTTGGTATCTAAATTTAGGTTTTAGGTGTAACTAATCAATAATTTTAATGCAACATAAATATTAATTAATAAAACGTTCACGTCATGCAAACGCAACTATAGTGATTTTACAAGTTGCATAGATTGTACGACTCGTATATTATCAACAATAGATTTTATAACACGAAATGGTTGTTTTCAGTTCTTAAATATTATCGTAATATAATACAAACAAACACATGGTACCAAAATAATAGTATATTCATCTATTCATTTTAAAATTAACCATTCTTGTTTTCATTTTACAATAATAACACAGTTGCATGGTGTCTAACACTCGACGTTTTCGCGATCCCGCACTGATAGAGCCGAGTACATGTTGTCGCGCAATTAGTACCCGCGCGTTGCTGCAGAAAGTCCAGGAGCGGCCAGCAGTACAGGGCTGTCAGCAGTTACAAATCGACAGGCAGGATCTTTCAGCAGATGGACAGATGTCTCTTCGCCGTCGGTGCCCTCCCTCCCTTTGACTTTGCCAGGTGAACCAGACAACATTCGAAAATACTCGTATTTCTAAAGCAGAAGTAAAATGATTGATATGATTTCCGTTTCACTATCCTAGCGAACAGTTTCTGTCACAATGTTTTGTGCACCTACAAACTTGAAGAAACTTGTGTATAAAGGAAGTGTCGGCGGAACAGTTCACCTCTTGTCCTGACTCACTGTCGCTGCTGTCGAGTTCGTGGTGAATTTGGGCAAATGCCGATCGTGCCTGCGCAATAATAGACTCAGTATCGTCGAAGCGCTCATGATCGCTTTTAAGGTCCGTGTCGCTTCGGGTCTGTGACGCATACAGGGTGGAAACCGGCGTTTTGCCAAAGTGCTCCGAGTAGAGGCTATCAAGATCCTGAATAAAACAATCATATCGTTCGTTTAAATTTTAATCTTCTTTATTCAATTTCCAGGTGTATACATATCTGTAATGTGAGAAAAAAAGTTTTAGTGAAATATTTAAGTTTGCTCATAACACAAATTTGTATTATAAAAATACATGTAATAACATTATGTTAAGCTATTTTTATGGGCACTATTATAATACTGTAGATCAGTACTGCAATAGTTACCGTTTTAAATGGCTACGCCTGGGTTTGAACTCGAGTTGCCCACTTACACGCACACAGCTATAACCACTCGACAACGGCAGTAGATTAGAATGCATGAGGCCGTTTTATCAACAGGTCGTATCTTAACCTGGTCTCATCTTACGTTCGGGATTTACGACCGAACTTGCGACCACCGAACAACCGTTTTATGTTCGTGGCAAATAGAAGCACAAACAAGTAAAGTCTTCGCTTTTTTATGTTCGCAGAGATTATAAATTAGGCTTGGTAATGATTAATTAGTACACTTACTACACTAAGTATTGTAGTCTCATTATATTTCAAGTTAAACCCGACAAGGTGTAATGAAGAACAAGCGCAGACACAATTTTGGGTCAGACTGACAGACGGGCAGACAGTCTATTGTTCTTCCCGTAGTAAGACTCGTCAACAAAGCCTTACGCAAAATGTATACAATATAAGGATATTAGTTAAGCTCGATACTGGACACGATTAGTCCGGAACCACCGATGTAATAGCTCCATCACGTGCAAATATGTTTGAATAATTTCTATTTCTATTAAACAAAATTAAAACAAAACATATTATGTCACGATGATCCGTCAGTTTGATTTTTGTTGTTAAGGCTTTTGTTTCTGTTGGAAAATTACATTGCATAAGTTAC
Source organism: Congeria kusceri (assembly GCA_027627225.1). Taxonomy (NCBI): domain Eukaryota; kingdom Metazoa; phylum Mollusca; class Bivalvia; order Myida; family Dreissenidae; genus Congeria; species Congeria kusceri. The sequence goes on from CM051025.1 coordinate 97,197,241, forward strand.
AGGATATTAGACAAGCGAACTGGGAAGAAATAAGTGGTGGCTGGTAATCATATGTTTCGGGTATGTAGCATATATATCCAGAAGTTTTCAGTAATAATAATAATATTTATAATAATAATAATTATAATGATTATAATAATAATAATACGACAATGATGATGATGATGATGAGATGATAAAGATTCTGCTGCTGCTGATGATGATGATGACGATAATTATGATTATGATGATGCTTTTTATGGCGATGATGATGATGATGATTCCTTACTTCATGTATTATTGTTCTTCACAACATAACCATTGCAAATGGTAAAACCGTGCATAATACTGTACCTACAAAATTCAAGAATGATTCGAACACACAATCTGGGCTTCCTAGTGTCACAAAAGCTCAAGCCAGTCAAAAGACAAAAGGTACTGATTTATTCATTTTGTCAACTGTCAATCATTTGTATGTGTACGTGATTTTAGATTCAATTGCTTTCTTGTTTTGACTCAAACAATTGTAAAAATATTTACAGCAATGGAAAGCAGCATCACATAGACCTGTATGAATTTTGCTAAAATTTCAGAAGTGAAACGACTGTCACCCATTGTGTATAATGAAACGTGCAGCGGAAATATAAAAGATTCTCGTCGTACAACATCTTTCCACAAATACGACAAGGTTGAACAATAGATGAATGGTAAATTAACAGTTCTTATTTTGCTTCTTTTTATGTTACATTTGATGAAACAGAGTTCCATTATATATATGTAATATGTGTTACATATAAATCATATACAGAAATAACATTTAAAATACTTGTTGCCATTACATGTAACAAGTTCGTTTTTCCACAGTCGAGTTGACTTTTTATACAAAAGTTATTATTTTATAAACATCATCAATTATAATATTTTCATTTACAGAATTATTCGGGGACGTATCGAATGTAAACCTGCTTCCAAAGGGCGCTGAGCCTGTATTTATAACGGGTTGTGCATCGAATCACTTCCACGAGTCGCTAAAACTGTTTGAAAACTTCAACTCTTTAGCGAGGAAAATGAAACCAAGTGCACTACTGATATTTTATGACTTGGGATTAACGACTGATTAACAAAAAAAGGTACGAAAAATGTGATTTAGTGGTATTTATTGATAATTATACTTACAATGAACTGTTATGTTCACGTCACGTCAATTCTAAATCCTTTAATGCCTTCGCCATAAATAATAAAGGGGGCGCAGAGTGATTGGCTATGTCCTTATGTACGTACATATGTTCGTGTGTGCGTACGTACGGACGTAACTATGTTCAGATTATTTTTCGGACATACCCCTGTTCCATACACACCATGAATCCTATGAATCGCAACGAATTGATAAATTGTAGGATTCGTTGAATTTTGCACATTTATGGTACAAACTGTGACGTTCTAAGATTCCGTTAGGATACAGGTACGACAGTGTTACGAATATTCGTGGGATTCGGCTGGAATTGCAGGAATGTTGCAGGAAAATTTACTGCAATTTACAACAATCTTTTACGACTAATTAGGTACGAATATAAACGTATTGTTTAATTTATTTTCGGCCTGTATTCGTGGGATTCGTGACAGATTCGTAGTCGATTCGTGGTAACGCCGCGAATTCTCGAATCCCCAAATAAGTTAAAAATACCTGCAAATGCCTACGACTCGATTACGAGTCAGTTATGATGCCTAAGAATGCACTTCGAATAAACGACGAATTTTAGTAATTGGTAGTTTGTGGCCAGCATTGTAAACAGTAGAACACTTTTGCAACGAATTTCTGATTGCTCAAGGATTGATTTGCTAGCACTGAATACGAGCATATACGAGTTATATATCAGTTAAGAGCTTCGTGGGATTCGTGATTCGTGATGTCTGTGGAATGGCGTTTACAATGGCCCTTTTTCAGTTTGAGCTATTGAAAAAAAAAACGCACGAGGAAACACACTGTAAGGAAGTGTCTTCATCGAGTTTTTCCCCTTTTCATTTTTATTTCTGGAAAATAACTATTGTTCTACTGCTTCATATATGGAACAATCGCAAGTGCCATTCATAAGGTCCTTTTGTCTTTAATATTTGTTTTACTTCTACCATTTCATTATTTGTAAGTATCGAACTGTCTTTTGTCTTATCATTTTCTTGTAGATAAAGTCTGTCTGTCAGTGTATATTTTGACGTTTTCCATTCGACAAGTTTCGGCTCACGTGAAAACGCTCACAGGTTATGCCTTCAAGCCATTGGCTATAATGGTATGTGCGAATGTTGCACAACAGCAAGTTACGGGCAACTATCTAAAAACTCGATAGTACACGTCGACTCAAGTCATCCAGACAATTAATTTTGAGATACAAGAGTTCGTTAAGCAGCAATATGAAAAAGGCACACAAAACACACATAGATATGTAGTGTATAACCTCCACTCTCAGAAAATATACACTCTTATTTTAATTGTTCGCGAGTATATACCACATGTCATTTAGTCGGAATTATAAATTGGCACGTGCTCTCTATTTGAACAAATGCGATAATATTATCCAATCGCCAAAATTAGATTTACTTTGCAGATACTGTACACTTCTACCAGTGTAAATTATGGTATTGAAGGAGTACCCGTTTGCGTTATGGATGGACTCCTCCGTGCAATTCAAGCAAGCTAACATATCGGAACTTTTTGACGATGCACGGCGGCTGGACCTTATCTGCATGGCTGGAGATGGCTCGATTGCTCGAAGAACGCTTCCGACAACATTTGTCTACTTGCCTACTTCGATGAGCAGCCATGTACCTTTAGAAACTTGTCGGAAATTCAAGCCAATTTATTGATTGCTCGAACAACGCCATTTATATTAAACAACATACTTAAACCTTGGATTGCGTGCGCACTTCTAATCGACTGTATGGATCCACATGATGGACCCAGCAAATATTTATATTGTTGTCAGCATGGCGAAGTGTATGGCGAATGTCATAGGTTTGATCAGTCTGTATGGGGAATACTGTTGTACCGCGCCTATGGCTTTGATGTATTTAATCACATGCAACAAATGGAGGGCAATATGTATTTATACAACGTGGTTAATGCATTTACGGTACCGCAAATGAAACTTCATAAAACATTTTTTTCACTATTTGAAATATACCAGCACGCTCGCATTTGCATTGAATGTTTGATCTATGGATCTGTGCAGTCCAGGTATCATGCTCTGTCACTTTAGAATGTTGTTGTAATAAAGGTAATGCAAGTCGAACGTGCTTTAGCTAGTGTTATTATTTGTACGCATAAACATCATGTCGAGTACCTTCTGGGGTAACAACATTATTTAAATTTTAGGTTTTAGGTTTTAAGTCAGATGCAGAATTTAACCGTCGTCTCGGCGGTTCCGTCAGAAATCAGTTTCAGTTTAGAAAGTGACTGGACGAAAGTGACTTATAATCATAGGAAAGTATTTTGCGAAGAATTAGAAAGGAAAATAAAAGACAAGTGGTTGCGTGTTACTAAATGCTGCACTTCATGTTTGTTTGTCTGGAACATACGTATCGACCGAGGTAGTATTCATGAAAATATAATCAAATGGTATGTTTTTCTGATTTGTTTTTCTTTTCATTTCTCTATCCAGATTTGATTGAATCTTCTCCATGTAATTGTTAACGACTCAAACTCTTCGCATCGTTTCGTTGTGAAAGACGGAATAGAATTGGCAACATACTCGTCAAAAGTTCTATGTCAATGTCTTTTACTTTCAGGCAAATGTATAGTGTTTTTACGTATAGTCGTGTTTCCTCATTGTTGACACATTACCGTGCTAATTATGATAAGCAGTAGATATATAAATATACAGAAGCAGTTGACATATTTTTTGTGGGATGCATCTTTTCTTGAAAGCATACAGGTATTATAGTGTAATTCAGTTTATTTCAGTTTACTACTTACATTTATAATGTATACAATCATTTTGTCTTTTTATAATTGTTATCATGTATTTTTGTTTGGTACTGTAAACATTAAATAAAATAATAATACAATAACCAAACAGTTATTAAATAAACTATGAAACAATATTAATATCCAAATTGAATAACTTTTACCGGTGTTGCCCCCCGAGGGACCATTTTCCAAATTTTATAACTTTTACTGGTGTTGCCCCCCACGAGTGACCCTTTTGCAAATTGTATAACGTTGACTGGTACTCCCCCGACGGTCGCTTTTCCAAATTGTGTAACTTTTACTGGTGTTCCCCTTGAGGGACCCTTTTCCAAATTGTATAACTTTTACTGGTGTTCCCCCCGAGGGACCCTTTTCCAAATTGTATAACTTTCACTGGTGTTACCCCCGAGGGACCCTTTTCAAAATTGTATAACTTTTTCTAGTGTTCCCCCCGAGGGACCCTTTTCCAAATTGTATAACTTTTACTGGTGTTCCCCTTGAGGGACCCTTTTCCAAATTGTATAAATTTTACTGGTGTTCCCCCGAGGGACCCTTTTCCAAATTGTATAACTTTCACTGGTGTTACCCCCGAGGAACCCTTTTCCAAATTGTATAATTTTTTCTAGTGCTCCCCCCGAGGGACCCTTTTCCAAATTGTATAACTTTTACTGGTGTTCCCCCCGAAGGACCCTTTTCATACAAACAGTCCCTTGAAGTTAAAACGTTTGGTATATGTATTAGGAAAACATGTGTGACCTACCTAACCAGTAATGCAATAGATATTACACAATATCATGAGCGGGTCAAATACAGAATGTACTGTTCGTTTTATAAATCATTTTCAGCCCGTTTATTAATTTAGAGATGGACTTTCTCGGAAAACAACAATAAATTGACAGCGTCTGTCAGATACGATGTATTGGTTTTTAATATAATGAAAAGGAAAAGAAACAAGGTTACTCAGACAATACTTAGTGAATTGTCTGGATAATATGATTTTCAATGATACCTAGCAACTTTAGCTGTTACATCTTTAAAGAAAACATCAGTCTAAAAGACATGATTATCTTATAGAAAAAGCTGATGGCTTAATATATTTCATTACATAGATGTTTTAATAGTCAGTTTTGTTAGCATATAATAAAAGGTTAAGTTATTGGTAATATTTGCAGTTGAAAAGTAACAATATTGCTGGTAGAAACCAAAGTAAAAATTGGAGTTATGAGTATAACGAACGTATTCATATAACTCGCAACTGTATACATGTTTTTCAAGCTGTCTATACTAAATTTACATTAGTTTTCGTAAATTTTGCGAGAGGAAAGGAATAAGGGAATAAGCGCATAACCTAACACTTATTGACACTTTGTATTCCACTCAAACGCATATAATACATGATAGAATGGCTGACGAATTTCTGCTGCATTAAATGCATCTCAGAATCCGTAACTCGCATGCGGTATTTTTGAAGTACTCATTTCGCACAACGCATTACCCTGCAGCTGATTGTTGTGTGTGTGTTTTTTTTTCTAAAAATATTACCAAGACGAAGTATCGTGTTTGTTTGCGTAGAGATGGCTCTGAAACACGTCGTGGTGGATGTAGTTCATTACTGAAGGATCAGGCAATAACCTCAAGTTGGAGATTTGAACAGATAATGTGCACTAAGCTCAAATGCGTGCTCAACTTAACCTATACATCACTTGAATGTTTTGAGATGCACACAGCGAGAAATGCTATGTCTCTTGTGAGCGCGCATTCTCTAATCGATATCATAATTGATGGTGTCAAAGATTGAATACTACATCATTTCATATTTCCATATTCAATATTGTTAGCAAATGAGGCATTACAGCGATCAAGTGGCATAAGTAATGAAGAATATGAACGAGTTAATGTGTTATAATATTGCCTGTTGTAAAGATTAAGTTGAAAAGGACATTATGTATTGTAGTTCATTATGACGGCTTCCATCTATTTATTGGGTAATAACTTGTTCTTAGAATGCGACATGCATGCGCATTTCTATAATTAGGGTTAAACTGCAATAAATATAACTGAAATAACGCAATCGATAATTTTTATACCATCTGTGCACTAAAACAAATGATTATAGAAAGTAAAATACTGTACTGTACAGCACTGCACTGCACTGTACTATACAGCACTGCACTGGCTGCATTGCAGTGTTTTTCACTGTTGTGCAAATGGATTGAAATCAAAAGACAAGCACTGAAAGTAAATCTCTGAAAATACAATATCCATCATAAATGTTCTGGTTATTTCATCAACCCGATCGAAATGAATAACCGAATAACAACATCAATCTCCCAAAAGGTCGGCATGTCATTTCTTGTCGGCAATTTCACTCGACCAGTTACCACTCTATGAATGCTTCTTCCATTCATATGACGCGGTTTGCAATTAGTCAAATGTAAATAAGTATGGGTAACATATTCAAAGTGATTTGCCATCACACTACATACATGTATGTGTATAGGATAGGTCACCCGCTTACTATAGTTAGATATTAAAGAAGAATTTACGGTTTTCATTTACATAAGTTGTGCTGTCAAAAATTGATCAACAAAAGTATTTTACTTTCCGCTTCATTCAGGACAAAGTCATATTCACCTTAAATTTATATACATCTAATACGAAAACGACCGAGTATATAGGTTGAGAATCGATTGCATATATAATATTATTAAATGCTAAAGTTTGGAATCTGTTGGTCGTTGGGTCATGCTGAAAGCCTACCAGTTTCCATAACAGCTCATATCATTTACAATTAGAATCTACATACGTCCTTGAAAAAAAAGTTGGCAACACATATAGCATCATAATACTAGTTTATGGATGTGTCAAACTAAGCCATCATTTTAAAATGAAATGCCAGAAGCTTCCCCTGTGTAATTAGTTATACAATGATACAAGTTTCCTTACATCAAACGGCACCAACCCCCTTTCCCAGGATGTAATGGTTGCACCTGTGAGTGATATGGGTGCTATTTAACAATGTCACCAGATAACGGTTTGGAGACTCACCGGACCTCCTCCTTTCGAGGAGTTAAGAAACTGTCCGGTGGTGACTGCCGAGGTGGTCCGGTGGAGTAAAAATGTTGTAAACAGTATGTATTGCTTTCCTTTTTTCTCTTTGTAACGGTGTTTTTGAAAAAAAATGGCAATGTCATACCAGTAAGAATGGTACAAGAACACTCATTCGTAATTTTGTTAAATAATCTACAAAAATAAAGGCTGTAGGATTTGTATAAATTTAAATCTTTGTAAATGTTCTATGCACTTTCATGTTTTACCAATCTGAGTTTATACTACTGCCAATTTTCACGTGTGAAACAACTGCCATACATTACAAATAACATTATGTTCCTACCCGCATTACAAAACTTTACATATTTTTATTGTGTTTAGTTTTCTGTGAAATTCTTGAAATGAGGTGGTGTTGAGGTGGTCCGGTAGTGCTGAAAATTCCTAAGTATGGCTATGAGAAAGACTTTCTTGTAAATGTTTTCTCCGAATCTAAACATTGTATTACTACGGTAAAAATATCTTTATTTTTAGAATGTTATACTATGCAGTTCGTAGGTCACATTTCTTTTACTTGCATTAACATTCCATGTTTCAAACAATAGTCTTTGTACACTAGACCAGCTCAAAATTACAAGACCAATTTCAAGTAATAATTGGATTCATTTTTCTTTTTTCGGTTTAGAATAGTGGGTATATTAGTATATAACAACTGTGCCGCTATGTCAACGTGAAATGCCAAAAAGACATTGTTTCATCGACTATATCTATATTTGCTAGATTAAAAAGTTTTTTAACAATGTTTTCTACTGGGTAGCCCATTTTGCCATCGACACGTATTTCTTCCTGATTTATCTCCTCTCCAGTCTATAAATATCTTGCCATTAAAACTAATTTGACGTACCTGAATCTTTTCAAGCTTGCGTTATGTCTACACATTCTAATTTCGGTTTCATGAACATCAGCCAACTTAGCACCACCGGACCACTTCAGCGCCACCGGACCACCTCCTTGAAAGCAATTCCCAGAAAACTAACCAAAATTACAAATTATTGCAAAAATCCTACAGCTTTATTTGTGTACATTATTAAACGAAACTAATAACGAGTGTCCTTTTATCATTCCTACTGGCAATGACAATGGCTGATTTCTTAAAAAGCACCTTTACCATAAGAAGATAATACAAAATTTGAAAGTCGTGCTTACTATTTACCAATTATTTACTCCACCGGACCACCTCGGCAGTCACCACGGGACAGTTTCTTAACACCTCGAAATGAGGTGATGCGGTGAGTATTCTAACCGTGCAGATGATACCAGACCCAAAAACGTATTTCTTGCATTATCCAAGCTACCTATTGTTAGTGAGGTAAGTATATATATTTCTGTATGTCAGTCCAACAAGAGATAACATATTACATCAAAACAAATACAGTAGCATGTTTGTTTATAAATGTAATACAATTTACAAAACCATACTTAATACAGACAGTCTTAATCTGGAATGCAACAAACGTCACTTTTCGCATCTCGTGCAGGCAGGCCTTTATTATCTGTCCTCAGAAAAATGAGAATTTTTCAAACTACGTTAGAATGGGTTTCTGTAAAATGTAATCAGAATACTAATTTAAATTTTATCTGATGTGTAAATCATTAAATTCTTATACAAGCAGTTAAGGCAATCACTAGTTTAATTAAATCCTTGTGTGAATGTCGAAATAATGGCGTACTTTTATTCCTTTACAACGTCTCAATGGAGCTCGTTTTTTTAACGAAAACTGTTATGTCCAAAATGATGTGAATTCTGCTAATATAAATTCACGGTCGAATCAGTTGAATGAGTTGCTTACTGTTTATTAAATGATACATGAATAGTTACTTTCCTTCATTGTAAATTTGCCGTAGTAAACAACCTATGACTTTATTGTTTCTAAAGTAAGTTATATTATAATTGATAAGTATCGAATAAGGTATTTTCAGAACATTTAGTAGTTGTATAATATCTTGCTGTAAGTTATTTGTGTTTTATTTAGGTGGTTTTCTTAATTCTAAATAAATTCAAAATTTTCTAAAATAATTGAATTAGGAGATAAGGAATGCTCCTTATTTTCCGTTTGTTTCTGAGAGCACTGTCTAGGTGGCGCTGTGCTGGCGGTATATAAAGGCCAGCAGACTGCGTTAGTCAGGATTTCTCCCGCTGGCGTTATGGTGAATACATCGCGAGCTAAGAGCCTCAGAGGTATTCACGGTTCTGAATAGAATTCTGCGACGTTGTGTGATTAAGGTTTCAATTCTTCAACGGTACTGCGCGCGTCTCAGGTGATTACATTCAGGACTCGTGGGAGCTTCAGAATCGTTTATCGTGTTTGGTCGAATGTACAAATTATCGCAAGATATAAATTTTACTAAATACTTTGCTTTGTTATATTGCCCTTATTGTGTATGTTGTATACTTGGGTGAAATAAAAGTCGTGTTCGTTGATCGTTCGTACTTGCCTGTTGGAAAAAACAGAATCGTTCTGAATGTCGGCAGGCACAGGCCTGGTTGGTTTAAACCTATTTATTTTAGCTCGATTGCATCGAAAGCTTAAGGCTTATAGAGACACTCTCGAGTCCGTTCCCTGGGTAGAACCAGTACTTGGTGTCTTGAAAACGCTCCCAGAGTAGGGATCGAACCCGGGACCTCCCAATCGCTAGGCGGACACCATATCCACTACGCCACCGCGACCAGTTTATGTCAAACTTGTTATTTTCCTTTGAAGTGTTTAACCCTTACAACATGCTACTGAAAGAAGTTAATTAGCAAGAAATATATGGTTAAAATGTTGAAACACTTGTGGAATTTAACTGATTTCAAAAACAAAATGTGGATAGTTGCACTGTTAACTCCCTCTGCACCACTATTGAAGGCATGCTATTACACGAAGACTTTTCGTAGTCAATAAAGGACGAACTCTTCATTTTACAAGTCATTTTCTGGATAGGTTATTAATTAAGAAATGGAAATTGTCAGACAAAACAGGAGAAGTTGACAGCGTTTGCCAGATAAGAGGTATTACTTTTTAATATAATGAAAATAGAGAGAAACAAGGTCAATAAGTCAATAAGTCAATATCATTTGTGAGAATGTTCTTCCAGAAACGCCATGTAATAGTTCATTTTTCATTTTTATTAATAAAGCGATGTTAAGATGTTTAAAAGCGTTCCGTTGCGATGTTTGAAGTTTAAATTTCTGTGTTATGTTTTTTGTAGTATATGTTATTGTTTCGTCCTTGAAATCATGAAATGACATACTCCTAAATCATGGTGTGTGATATTTCATGTAATGGTTATTTCATGTAATGGTAATTTTGTATAACACGCATTTTGTTTTTCAGTGTTTTATGATCACATGTTTTGTGTTTGTTACTTGTTTTCGTATTGAGCTATTTTGTTTTGATAGTTGGTCACTTGCTTGAATATATGACCTTGAGCTGACAGTTGGTCACTTGCGTGAATATATGACCTTGAGCTGACAGTTGGTCACTTGCGTGAATATATGACCTTGAGCTGACAGTTGGTCACTTGCGTGAATATATGACCTTGAGCTGACAGTTGGTCACTTGCGTGAATATATGACCTGGAGCTGACAGTTGGTCACTTGCGTGAATATATGACCTGGAGCTGACAGTTGGTCACTTGCGTGAATATATGACCTGGAGCTGACAGTTGGTCACTTGCGTGAATATATGACCTGGAGCTGACAGTTGGTCACTTGCGTGAATATATGACCTGGAGCTGCTGATGCAGCCGGAGTTCCACTTTGTTTGTATTTGCAAGACAGTGTATACATTATAGAGTGAAACCGATTACCATCAACGTTTGATTAAATTTGTTAAATGTTGTGATGCTTGTTTGATATTAAACTGAAATCGTTTCTACTCGCACAGTGAGAACATTTTCGTGGTACCAAACACCATATATAATATTATTAAATGCTAAAGTTTGGAATCTGTTGGTCGTTGGGTCATGCTGAAAGGCTACCAGTTTCCAAAACAGCTCATATCATTTACAATTAGAATCTACATACATATTATATTCCCTAATGTAAGCTTGTTTTATTATATGTATGCATAATGTATTCTTAATTTGAATTAAAACGGATCAGAGTAACATTAAGTTTCTTACATGTATATTAAATATTAAAACTATAAGATAAATCTTAATAGTCATAAAACGACAAGGGTGGTGATAATGTTATAATCAAACGTAACAACAACGACATAATACTAGTTTCAAACTAACCTATTCTGTTCAACTATATGGCAGAAGGCAGCCCGGTGTAATTAGGTATACAATGATAGCATGTTTCCTAACATCAAACGGCACCAGCGACTCTTTCAGGATGTAATTGTTGTACCCTTGTATAATCGATCTGCTAAATAACGCTGTAACCGTTCATTATATTGTGTTTATTTATGAATAAAATGTTTCGTACTCCTGAGTTTCATCCGGTTTCATCTTCTTGGAATGTAAAGTAAGACCCTATGGCTTTTTATTTGTACTGCACATTTAAAATTACAATTTTAATATGATTAGTCAGTTATAAAACTAAAAGTACTATTCAAATGTATGAAAATTCAACGTACAGTATTAAGTAAAATATAAGTAATAACAAATGGTGGCGCTCAAATACTTTTAAACACCAGAAGGACGCAGGAAATCATGTACAACCTAATGGCTTTATTGTACATTTGATAAGGCACAAACATGTAGATGTTATGTCTTATTGCTTCATAACAGATAATTAGTCAACTGAGCAGAGGCGTCCTTGCATTATTTCACATCACCTATGTTTAGTAAATATTTTTTCAAAAGGTCAGTCAAACGATAGATACCACATTACATCAAAATATACGTTTAAAAGTATACTTTTAACTGTCTATATTTCAAATGTATAAGTATATATTTATTTATACGCGAGCAAATGATTATAGACATAATTCGTAGAATTTTGATACTTGTATTAGGCAAGGTTATACATGTATTAAAATAGCGTTCGATTGAAAATCTAACAATTCCGACATAAATAAAAACACAACTGTAGTGTATTATGTGTGCAACTTGGTAGCATATGTACATGAATATTAGGTACAATTTAGCCAACAATAAATTATAAACAGATTTGTAATCTAGAATGCAACAAACGTCACATTCTGCATCTCGTGCAGGCAGGCACACATTCTTGTGAAAGGTAAAAATTACCGGTCTTCAGAGAAATGAGAATTTATCAAACTACGTTAGAATGGGTTTATTTAACCGGATATTCATTTAAATTGTAAAATTTGTAAATCATTAAATTCTTTTGCAAGCAGTAAAGGAAATCAATAGTTTAATCAATCCTTTGTAAATGACGAAATATTTACGTACTTATTTCCCTTATTATTAAAACAATGCTCGGGTGTACACATATATCACAATTTGTCGAGTATGTCTACATAGACATAAATAACGATACATGTTCAAATATATTTATTTTTCATATTTGCAAAACGAATAACATAATTGTGTTTCATATACAAGTCGGTGACACGGCATTATTGCCTGCGTGATATCCTGACCTGATCGGTGCAATATGCCAATTACATGTAACCGAGTGACACGAATACAAAGATGGACGGAGAAATATCGATGACGTGATTTACATGTGTCAACCATTGATATAAATTATATAAATTATTTTACAAGAATGGTTTCTGTCACGTAAATTGCATGATAGAAATTAAATCATGGAGAATGCAGCAAGTTTATATAGTTTATTTTACACTGAAGGAACATGTGGTAAAATGCTGATTTGAAAAATAAAGACAACAAAGAAAAAAAAGTCCATACTGTTTTCAACAAGGCCACGCATGCATGTATGCTCATTGCAAAACATGATTTTTGAAGCTAAATTCTATTTAATAATGCACAACTATATTTTAGGAGGAAGGATTACGACTACGAAATATTAAGAATAATAGGGGAAAAAAGTACAGTCCGACAGCAACCTCTGAGACACCAAATATAAGCACAGTCCATTTCATAGGAATATCAATGCAATTGATATTTTTAGAGTAAGTATAATTTGTCAATCCTTTCAAAAATGGTCGAGCGGTATGCGCTTTTGTGACGGCGCACCGGGTTCGAATCTGGTCGGAGAACATTTTTGTAAAATTTTATTTTTAATTGCAATTTATGAAGTGTTTTATGTTTTATGCCCCCGAAGGAGTGCATATAGTAGTCGCACCGTCCGTCTGTATGGTTGTACGTTCGTTCGGATTTCGTTTCCGCTCCATAACTTCTAAACGCCTGGATGGATTTTAATATACGCCTGGATGGATTTTATTATAACTCAAGATTAGTTTACCCATGACCAGACAATGTGTCGCGTATAACTCCCATGCTTGTCGGCAAAAGGTCAAGGTCACAATTCTTGATCAAATGTCATGAAATTTAGTTTCCGCACCATAACTTCTGAACGCCTGAAAGGATTTTACTATAACTTTAGATTATTATATTCCATGACCAGACGATTTGTCGCATACAACTTACAGGCTCATCGGTCCAATGTCAAGGTCACAAATCAAGGTCAAAGGTCAATGACTATTCGTTTCTGCTCTTTAACTTCCTAACGCCTTGAAGGATTTTACTATAACTTTAAATTTATATTCCCCATGACCAGACAATGTGCCACCTAAAACCCCATGATCGTCGGTCTAAGGTCAAGGTCACAATTCAAGGTCAAAGGTAAATTATTTCTGTTGTTCACTCCATAGTTTCTAAACGTCTGGAGGAATTTAAATATTACTCTAGATTATTAGGTATTATCCATGACCAGACAATCATACAACTCCCATGCTCGTTTGTCAAAGGTCATTTCACAATTCAAGGTCATAGTCAAGGATTTCTATTTATCCAACAAAACTTCTAAACTTCTGGTAGGATTTTAATATTACTTCATAGTATTATTTCCCATGACCAGGCAATGTGTCGTGTACAATCCCATGGTCCTTAGTCAATGGTCAAGGTCACAATTCAAGGTCAAGACATTTTCATTTTGTTCTATAACTTCCAAAAGCATGGAAGGATTTTAATATTACTTCAGATTATTTTTCCCATGACCAGACGATGTGTCGCATACCACTTACATGCTTCTCAGTCAAGGTATGTGGGTCCAAGGGTACACATAAAGTTCATATATTAAAATGACCTTTTTTAAGGAGGCATTATTTTTCCAACAGATAAGGAATGTAATCAATTGCTGGGAATGAAGATCATTATGAGGCAGTTAGTCACACACGACAAACAGCTCTGTTGCTGAAATCTCAATATATTTGTCCAGGGCATAATATTTTACTTTGAGATTGTGTTGCCTTCCTCTGACAAGCATCTAAATGATGCTTTCGGGGGCATATGTCGCAACCTGTGACAAGCCGTGTTTATATTCTGTGTTCTGTTAGTTTCGTTTTGGTGTATTTGTTGTTGTTGTTTTGTTCAGTTAACAATTGCATGACAGTAATAACTATGACGAAATCGAAACAATCACTGCTTTCACTTGCTATGTCCGTCTAAAAGTCACCAACAGTTATCAAATATACTTTATACTATTTTTAATAAAATTAAAAAAAGTTGCACCAGCAGGACTCGAACTCAAAAAATTTGTTAAAAAATACCGCACCGCGCTTTTACCACCTGGGCCATTAATTTATACCGGTGATAGTGGATATATACCAATACAAACATTCACGGTACCAGTGCAGTGTCGTATCATTTCATTGCAGTTTTGCCCGCCCCCCCCCCCCCCGCGGTTATCTGATTTACTTATTTTCGGGACATACCATTAATCTAGTACATTGTCACATCTCAATATGCACTGTTTATCTATAGTTCTTTCAAACATGTATCGTAGTAGACGGGATTAAAATACAATTGTTGCAATATTACATCAAAACATTATGAAACATCCGATGTAAGAAGGCGAATTTATCATGATTGTTGCTCAGAAAGCATAAACAAGCAACCCTAGGTAAACATGTTTACCGAAAAGATACCGAAAAGATAATGTACCCAAAATATCGATTTAAAATAACCTTGTCCCATCACACAGATCTTAAGTATAATGCAATGGAAAATAAAAGTAAGTACGGTTGCAGTTGCAGTATTTATCCAACACGACTTCACCTTATTCGTTGTCAACAATAAATAATATATACTTATAATTAGACCTATAGCACGTTTTCATATTCTATCGTTTCTACAGTCCCCACCCCCATGAACGTCTTACTTTTAAAAGTTTGTCCGAATGTAATTGAACAACTAGCGTCCGTTCAAAGACGCACTTGCCGTATTATATCGATATCTTAACACACCATGTGTACTCATACTTGTTCTGAAGTTTTGCTCGTTTTCAGGATAACTTTTTCTCAACGCAGACAGGCATGGACGTTTAGTATAAAATTCTCTTCCGATGAGACTTCTGATTCGGCAAATTGTTTTTGAGGAAAATGTGTATTTATGTTTACGAGAGTCGTTAATTCTTAAAGGCTTTCTTATGCAGAAGAAATCTGTTTTTGAGCAATCGCATCAATTATCTTAGGTTTTGTGCGCATAATGAAATCAATGTCGATTCAATGTTCACAAAATAAAGCGCTCCTCTTGCTTTACAAGATAGCGGCGTCGTCTCTAGAGCCTTAAATTAGTTATTTGAATGATTGTTCATGAAATTGTGTGTGTCAAAATTGGGCAAATATTTCAGCCTTTGGGTATGAACAAAATGCATTATTAATATTATTTTGCTGGTCGCTGTAAGCAAACAATGAAATGTTACGACTACAGCAACACATATTTTGTAAGGCAATTTAATTGTTGTTTAACATAAATAATGATCTAAATTAAATTCTTTTGTTATAAAACTTAACTACACAAGTGTCATTCATAAAACTTCACTACCGATTTATTACAATAATCTAGTTCTATTAATGTTTATCGAACAAGGTAATCCATATTAATTTTCATAGAAAAAAGTTTCACTTAAACTTCAATTCTGCATATTTTACATACCGAACCTATTGTAAATGGAACTTAACAGCGATAAGACAGCGACACATAAGTCAAAAATGGTGTTTTTGTTCCGCAGTTAACACATGTTTTAGCCTAAATATTGAGTTTTTGTTTCAGCCACTTTTTTGCGTAATGAATATTGTACTTAAAGTCCTAATTAATAATTAATATATGATTTATATTTATAAATGCACATATATTTTATTGTAAAACCAAATTATGCGTTCTTCATTTTTAATCCAACGGAACATGTTATGTTAATGTATATTTACCACGTTCACATTGAATTAAAAAATGCATTTGTGTATATAAATTTATACACCAACACATTATATTTAGTCAAAGGTTCAAAACGAATATCTCAGGCTTGAAAAATCCAAAAAATTGAGAACATCGAATTTCTTATACAGCAAAAAGTGTCCCCAACCGTAGGAGTGTAACTTTTAAACATTCCTCTGAAAATATTTCACTACCAACTTGATTTTAAAACATGTATTACAAACACAATCTATCACATGAATGTTATATATGTCAAAACATTTACTTTCTTTTTATATAGTTTAATCTATACAGCCATGCTACTGAAACAAATAGTTGTTAACAAGAACTATATCGTTAAAATGTTGGAATATACTGTTACAATTTACTGATTTACATTAAGAAATTGGATAGTTGTAAGGGAAGCCTGACTGCACAATAATTGAAATCATGTTATTACACAAACTCTTTTGGAGGTCAGATAAAAGATTAACTTTACATTTTAGACGTTACTTTATAGCTAGGTTATTTATTTAGAAATGGAAATTATCGGACAATACAGGAGAAATTGACAGCGTTTGCCAGATAAAATACATTACTTTTTATTATCATGACATTGGAAAGGTACTACGTTATTCAGTCAATATTTTGCAAAGTTTTCTGTGTGTCTTCACAGAAACGATATGTAAGGATCATATTTCCATCAGTAAGGCCATGTTTAGACGTTTAAAAGCATACCATTGCTGTGACTGCAGTTTAAATAACATTTCCTTTTTATGTTTTTTTTATTTGTTTCTACTTTTGCATTGTTTCGTACTTAAACATATTAAATGACGTTTTCCTACATAAATTGTGATATTTCTGGTAATGTGTATTTGGAATGAAAACATTTGGTTTCAGTGCTATCTGTACACATATTTTGCAAGACAGTGTATTCATTTTAGAGTGACAATAATGCCAATGATATTTAGATTAAATCTGATACATGTTTGATGCTTGGTTGATGCTAAAATATAAACTGTTCTAAGTATGTGAATATTTTGGTTTTATCAAACAAAAACATACCATACTTATATAGGCGATATAATGTAGCTACCTATACTATGAATTTATTATTATGTTAACATATCATATAATTCAATTAAGGCGCATCACAAATACGTGTGAACAAAGTATTGGATCCTACTTTGACACGCTATTGAGCAGTTTTGATAACAACTATTATCATCTACACTATAGAATCTACACACATATATAATTGTCTCCCTAATTTTAGCAGCTTGTTTATTATATTTATGCATACTGTATTCCCAATCTGAACGAAAAGCGTCAGGGTACCATTATGTATGTTTGTATTTTTGTGTGTGTTGTGCCGCACTGTTAGTGTGTTAGTTTGGCAATTCGTCATTTGTCATAAATAAAGGATCTCGTTCGTGCTGCTAATACGAGTTGTCTCCTGCTGACGCAAATGGAGTTTCAAATTGTTCATGTTGTTACAATTGTTACAGAATCGAACCAGCAAGAAAGTGTATATAAAAAGTAAAAGTATTGGATGACTGTTTATTCCAATGTAAACTTCAAGGAAGATATTTCTAAGATATTTGGACGACATTTGACAAATCAAATCAAACGTTTTATACAAGAAACCGACAACATACACACATTTCAATCCGGTTTCCGAGAAAAGCATTCATGTCATACGGCTTTAACTAGAATAATTGATGACTGGATAGATGCAGTTGACCATGGCAAAATAGTTGGTGCACTTTTTCTGGACCTCCGGAAAGCCTTTGACTTAGTTGATCATGAAATTCTACTACACAAATTAAAATTATATCATTTTTTCTATAAATGCAATCAAATTGATAAGATCGTATTTGACGAATAGACACTAAATGGTGAAAGTTGGTAACATCCAGCCTTCGTGTCGATCAATAATGTCGGGTGTACCTCAAGGTTCAATTTTAGGGCCAATCCTATTTCTATTATGTATAAATGACCTTAGCTTTGAGATAGAAGATTCTATGGTCGATCTATATGCGGATGGTACTACGCTGTACTCAACGGACATTAGTACGCATCAGATAGAATGCAAATTGCAAACGAATTTGAACAAGGTGACCGATTGGTGTAAGATAAATAATATGTCAATTAATCCACAAAAAAGTGCATGCTTATAGGTTCAAATGCAAAAGAACTTAATATATACGTTGATAATATTCTCATTGAAAATGTTACCTCACAATGTTACTTGGAGTTATTGTTGATTCAACCTTGTCTGCGAACATTCAAATCGATTCCGTATGCATAAAAAGCTAACTCGAAAATAGCTTTAATAAAAAGAATTAATTATTTTCATATGATCATACTTTTCAAACCAAGCAGAACCCCGTCACGCGAGGTATTTAACGAACTTAAATGGCTCACATTTGAAAATCTATGTAAATATCAAACAGTTGTTTTAGTTTATAAATCACTGCAGCGTATGTACGAGAACTTGTTAATATTACCACAAATGAAAATTATGTCTTGAGATCATCTGCTAGACAAGATATTGCACATATTCGTTACAAGACGCAATACAAAAAGCAATCGTTTGCATTTTACAGCGTAAGTGTTTGAAATTTTTTACCTGAACATATACGTAAATCACATTCTAAAAAATTATTTAAATGTTGTTCTAAAAGATTTCTGCTGGATTATCAGTTGAAGGCAGATTCATAAATTGTGTCTTGGCGTGAATTTAATTGTACACGTGTGATATCAATTACATGTATGTATACTTGTGTGACTGTCGCTTATTAATTGTGTTGTTTTCAGTCTATTAATATTGTGTGAAATGCGGTGTGATATCTGAAAAATGTACATATATACATATTTTATAATTTGTAAATAAAAATAACGTATATATCAATATCTTTGTTAATTGTGTAGCCTTCACATGTATTGGAGTAGATGTGATTTTGTTTTTTGTTTGTTACAATTGTTGATATTTACATTGAAGGCCTCTTTATAAATAAGTTAATATGCGTTTGTGTATAACTTAATGTGTTACCTTAAAAAGATCATATATATCTCGTATGTGCGTTTTTTTCAATACAAAACTAACAATTTGTCATAACTATTTGCTATAAATTACATTATCTGTAGTTTGTATTTAAATTTGAATGTCCAGTGTAAATACCAGTTGTTTGTTATACTACTAGTAGTATTATTCATATAAAGAAATATTTGTTTTATTACCTTCTTCTGATAATAAATTAAAAACAACATTTATTTTTGATTTTTCCATAAAAATATATAACGATAGTTGTGACTCACAACTACAAAAGCATTAACCTGGGTCCTGCTTGTAACAGTCAGTAGCACTTAGTGTTAACATAAAGTTACATTGCGCAACGTTATGCGCATGTGTCTCTCTTTTATAATAATGATGAGGGCAACATAACGAGACAAAACCATGAAACATCACAAAATGTTGCCTGTTGGGAGGAGCTTGTTTCGACAAACGAGTAAACGGTTAAAAACGCTAAATTCATTTATATAGTAAACCAGGTAATCAGATATGATATTAACCGGTAGCTTATCACTTGTTCTATGGTCATATAGTAAATCACTGTTTTATTATATGATCACTGTATCTACAACATACAAATAGCTGACTCTTGTTTGGATTCGAGCAGTTGTTAACTTTTGAAACTAGATCATTGCAAAAAGATGAACAAATACAAAGAAGCATATTTGAAATAAGCATTTAATACCCAATTAGCTTTACAACTTTACAATAATAACACAGGTAACGATATTATGGGTCGTCATTTCATCACATTAGCACATTCAAAAATATAATACAACGGAGGAACAAGTTATACGGCACAATGGCGTAGCTAGGCCATTTTCGTGTTGTAGGCCCGAGCATAAGGTCAAGATGAGAAGTTAAAGTTTGTCAAAGACATTAATACTTTTACACTTATAAATATAAATGACTATATGAATTATGCGAATATATGTGACAGTATAAACCGATAAATATATAACAGCACGTTCTTGCTCTTACCTTCATCAAATTCATGTACTTTACAGGTCCTTCAACCAAAATAGTTATAAGCAAATATACATGTAGCGCGTATAACATGGGTTTTAACTATATGCCTTCACGTCCGTTGCTTAAAGTGGCTCACTGCAAGATAGTTTAAGTTTCAATTATGTCTGTAATAACTTTAAATAGAAATCCAATTTACAACCTTTGACAGCCGCAAATGTATTAATGTCTTTTTCAATGTCAATAGCTTTCTCCCTATGTATGTGCACTATTGCAAGGCTGGAAAACTTGTCTGTACATGGTTGATCGCAGGTACGTTTTCAGCCTCTTCATGCAGCGGAACGACCGCTTGCAAGTTGCATGTTGGCGTTGTTTATGTGCCTGTCCACTATTCAATGTTATATATTTAAGAATATTCATAGCTGACTACATTCAAACACACACACATTCACATCAATAATTATATATATTAGTTATTTACTGAAGTGTAATTAACAAGGTCGCGGTGGCGTAGTGGATATGGTGTTCGCCTAGCGATCGGGAGGTCCCTGGTTCGATCCCCACTCTGGAAGCGTTCTCAAGATCTCCCGCAAAGACACCAAGCACTGGTTCTACCCAGGAAACGGACTCGAGAGTGTCTCTATAAGACTTAGGCTTTCGATGCAATCAAGCCAAAATAAATAGGTTTAAACTAAACTAATTGTCTCTTTTTAAAGTGAATGTCATTACTCACACATGCTTATTAGTTGTATTTTTAAATGTACTCTGCACTGTTTATTTTCTCCATTAATACGAACGAGCGGACGAACGGACGAACATGTCTTTTACACCAACTATTGTGAAAGATACTCTTATTGGTTCAATAAGGCAAGTGAGGCAAGTGTGTCACTTACGTTTTGCTGACATGTGGTGCCTTGAAAGTATGAAATCGCTCGGAAATGGTCCCAGTGTTCTGGGCACCCCTTTACTTTGCATATTTTACTAACTACGTTTGTATTGTACGAATATGGGCGAGCGAAGCGAGATAAAAAAATTAGCATATTGATCCAGTTTTTCCCGTTTTGCGATCCCAAGGAAGCTAACATATTCTTATACCTACTTTAATAATCCGCTTAAGTGTATTTCTATTTGTGTCGAAAGGCACATTCGTAAATGAAAATGCTTTATATTCAGATCGTCTTAGAATCGATCTCATAATAAGAAATTCAATCGTTCTACCCTTAACCCTCCTTAAAGTTCGATTGTTATTGCATTTGTAGGTCATTTGTTTTCACTTTTGAGAAAAAGTTGTAGGCCAGGCCCTTCAAGGCCTACATGTAGCTACGCCACTGATATGGCAGTTACTGTAATGGTTGTTTCCCGACAAAGTCGGCATGTAATGCCCGCCGATCGTATATTACGCGGCACCACACATTTGTCAATATCATGAATATCAATTACAATTATTTCAGTTTGCCGACCACTGCCTAGACCATTGACGTTGTGCTAATTTATATATCATAATATCAAAAATAATTATGTTCTTTTAATAACCAATCATGGCGCTTAAAGTCTAATCCAACGCTAGACGGAGTTGGTATTTCAAAATTGAGTTTTTAGTTATAATACTGGTGGTCAATAAAACTACTAGTGGTGCTACTAGTATTCAAATTTACGGCAGGTTCGGTTGCAGAATTTCGGGTTGGGGGCGTAAACTTTTGATTGTAAGGTGCGTCTAATGTGATCAGCTACAGATGCGTATCAAAGATATATGATACTTGTTTGCACATCATCATCATCACCATCATCATCATCACCATCATCATCACCACCATCATCATCATCTTCGTCGTCGTCAAATGCACTTTGTTGCGCAGAATAAATTAATACTTCACTGGATTATGTTCGAAATACGTGTTGGTTCATCTGTATGTCATGCACCTGTGTTGGCAATAAATTGTCCTTGTTTGATGTGTCTGTCCACTAAATACGTATTTGACATTCAATGTTATATATACCAGGAACATCTTTAAGCATGTAAAATCCGTAGCTGACTACATTCAAACACACACGCAGCAAGAATTATTTGTATTATTCATTTGCCGAAGTGTAATGGTCGCTTTTCCATTTGAATATCATTAAATAACTCACACGTTCACAGTCATGCTCATCAATTGTCCTCAAATGTGCTATCCCCACTTTTTTCATCGAAAAGAAATAACGGACAGACATACGAACATGTTTTTCACGAAATATTGTGAAGGTACTCGTATGATTGCATTGTGAACTAATGAGGCAAGTGATGCCGACTTTCGCTGACATATGGTGCCGGGAAAGATATGTTCTTGCCAGATATATATATAAGGGTCAAAACTGGATAAATTAGGCTAATTTCGCTCGCTCACTCATTATATATATATTTCGAGCTCTGTAAAAACATACAAGTAATAATGTGCTCTGAACAACGAATCACTGCGCTAACATTCTACTCCACACGTACGCAGTAAATGGTGTAAACCTTTATAACATGGACTTTATCGGACAATTTGACTCTAAGACACAATAAAACTGTTGTGTTTCGTTGCTTTACAACACTTCAACACTTAAAATATACATATCTTCTAAACCTGGAATGCAACAAACGTCAATTTCTGAATGTCGTGCAGGCACGCAATCAATGTTGTGGAAGGTACAAATTATCTGTCTTCAGAGAAATAAGAATTAATTGAACATCACGACAAAAGGTGTTCCTGTAATATGTCAAAAAGTTATTTGTACAAATTATGAGATCTGTAAATAATTTCATACTTCGAAAGTAGTTATTGCGATCAATATTTTATTACATTCTACGTGATTGACGAAATTATAGCATACTTATTTCCATCACAAATGGAGTGAATTCTAGTGTAACTTAATACTTACGTTATATTGTTGTTACTGATGTTTGAAATCGAGTGCTTTGATAATTTATATAATTAATGTATGCAATATAACAACTGCGAGTAGTAATTGTGCACAGTAAGCAGCATTTATAATTAATATAATATAAATGCGGAACTGAAAATTTGGAAGAATCGCAAATCTTTCAAATATATTTGAGGCGTGTCGTAGAAAACCGGGCTAAATGCATTTGCGTAAAGCGTCGTCCCGGATCAGCCTGTGCGGCACTTTACGCATATGCGTTTAACCCGGTTTTCTTACGACCCGCCTCATTTATTTTTCTTATTCGCAGAACGAATCACATACATCGCATTTCAAACACTGCTTTGTTAGAACGAATTTAAACTAGAGTAATGTCCTGACCTGATCTGGAACATCTTAGTTCAGTGAAATATGCCAATTAACCGTGTAACACGGATAGAAAGATTGATCGAGAAATATCGATGACGTGATTTACATTTGTCAACCACCGCTATAAAGCATTGTACAAGGATTGTCATGTTAATTGCAAATGGTTCTTGTCAGAAGCCAACGAGTACGTAAGAAGTTTTAACTGCCATTCAATAGGACGATTGCAGCAAGTTTGAAGCGTTTATTTCACACTGAGGAAACGTGTGGTAAAAAGCTGAGACAAACCAATGAAGACAATTTATCCCATACTGTTTCCATCAAGGCAACATATTCGTGTATGCATAATGTAACTTAGTGTTTTTACTTAACAACACAGAGTTTCCATGAACATCAAAACACATTTGGGTAGCTAAATTTCATGTTATAATGAACAATTATTATATTGAGACGTATGATTCCGAGTATGAAACATTATAGAAAACAGATCTCAAAGTAGTTCGCTTCAGCATGTATCATTTTAGACAGCATTAAAATTCATATGTTACAGTAGTTCATCAAAACAGTACAACACTTCCACTGTAAGAGGCCAATACTATAATTTATCATGATTACTGCTCAGAAAACGCCGTCTTGCCGGAACAAATTACGCGAAAACAAGCAACACTAGGGAAGCCAATCACCGACAAGATAAAGTACCCAAAGAAATCGATTTTATAACAACCTGGTTCCAGCACAAAGATGTTAAGAATGATGCAATTGAAATAATATTGTTGCAGTTGGCTGTATTTCTCCAAAACGAAATCGTGGTTTAAATCATACGCATTAGAAGTCAATACCGTTTTAAGCCGATAACATCGTAAAATCAAACAATTCTATTAAAGATGGAGAATAAGGTAAACGTTGAAAAAAAACGACTCATTTATCTGCAAGTCGAGTAGATGTCTGTCTAAGACTCCTTCAACTATGTGTACACTCCGCCCACCACCTTCATTGTCATCAAGTTTTGGTAGATACTTGTGATTGGTTTTAAAACAAGTTGTACTGTCCATTTCTTTTTGAAATTTCCCCCACTCACACGTCTTCCTTTTAAATTACACTCCAACTAACGTCCTTTCAAAGACGCACTTACCGTATTAAGTCAAGATCTTACTATACAAATGTTTCGTACTGAATTGCGTTTTCCGGATCATTTTCCTTTCAAGGCAGACAGGCATGTACGTCCAGGTTGAAATTATCTTCCGTTTAGAATATGATATTCCATTCTGCAACGGGCAAATTGGTTTCGATGAAAACGTGTATTTAAAGGTCACTTGAGTCGTGAATTCTTAAAGGCTTTTTTATACAACAGAATGCGTATGTGAGAAATCACATCAATTATCTCAGGTTTTGTGCGTATAATGACATTAATGTCAATTCAATGTTCACAAAATAAAGCCCCCCCCCCCCCACATGCTTTACAACATAGTGTCGTCTCTAGAGCCTTAAATTAGTTATTTGAATGATTGTTCGTGAAATTGAATGGGCAAATATTTCAGCCTTGTGGTATGAACCTAATGCATTATAAGGAGATTAAAACCGTCCGCTGTAAGCAAAGACAATACACATCTTCATAGCATCTGCAAAGTACGCAAACGAAACCAATATTCAATGGAACTTGACATTACCAAAGCTCAATTTATTTCATAAAGACCTTTTCAGATTGAAAATACTGACTAAATGAGGATTACAGATATCAGATAATTATTCTGTAGTCGTTGAAATATCTTGGGATTTATATGTGTTAATAATAATTGGCAGCACAAATATTTTCAATATAAGTATAAACGTTATATATATATATATTTGTTGGAAAAAATTTGCTGAAGAGAACAGCACACGTCAACGATCATATAAGTAAAACATGTTGCATTTTTATTCCGCAATTAGGGCATGATTTTAATATGTTTATGTATAAACTTTAATTGTGCTCTTTCTATTTCACAAAACTGATTTTTATGCGACAGTCGACTCCAAATATTGTATTTACATTCATTCACTGACGATAATCGTTCGTTTTCCTCTTAACACGTACACTCGTACTTGTCAATTGAAGACGAGTCTTCTAAGCAATCGTAGCGCTGTCTTTTGTATGTGTCTTTGTATAAACATACTGTCCTGCATTCTTAAGGATATATGAGATAGTATTTCAACGTTGTTTCATCTAATAACCATGTTGATATAAACATGTCATATAGAGAAACTGTTGGCTAGCAATTCCCATAGCATACAAGTTGTATCATATGAACATATGAAACCTAACGTTATCCAATTGTAATTTTAAATTATTAAACGGCTGAAATAATATGATCTGTCCTTTTTGAGTAACAATTTGCAAGATGATATCCTGAAAGAGACACGACCGTATAATCTACTTATTTACTGTGGATGTAATCGACAACATTGGACGTCACAAAAGACATTGAAGCTAACGTTGGCATATTATATGGTTTATATGGAACGGTGATGTTAAGTGACCAGTTTAATACTCGCTGAAGACAACATTTGTGTTAATAGCACCAACATTAACGTTTTCCTGTTTAATCTCACACGTTTGATTGTCTGTAAGACATGTTTATCTTAAGAACATATGCTGTTTAAATATATTTTTTCAAGTTTATGCTAACATCCTTTTTGTTGAAAGATTTGTTTTTATATTATTTCTTGATTTTCCTTTACATGTACACTTTTTCATACACTCATTATAGGTTTGTTTCATCCGGAATATATTCAACCTCAAATAATTGTATAGCTAATATTTATAACGCGTAATGTAATACCATATTCATAACCGTAACCAGTTGACAGTAGAATAAACATCAAAGTGAAAACAATTATTTCGATTATTATAAGTAGGTCTCCAACAAACACTGCAACAACAGATGTAATGTATTTCCAGGGACGTAACCAGTAACAAGACTTTACTAACAGCACACAATAATTATGTTTCCTAGGATTGATTTGACTTCTCACGGGTGATGTATATATGCACGTGCTAGTTTTTATTTTTTTCATTTTGCAAAACCAATTTTATCAACATATCAACATTAAATACTATTTTGCAACATTTTTCTGTCATAAATAAAAACAATATAAAAGAGTAGTGTTTTGTTTAAACAAAACACTTCTAAATGAAACATTGAAAATTCAGTCCCCTTCCATATTGTATTCAAACACAAAATGACTGCATATAAAATAATCACAAACTATTACGATTTAGTACATACGAGTCGAAATTGTACAAAAATATGTACCTTACATATAGTAAACTTGCTGTATTGTCAAACCACCTACAGTGGTCTCCCATGCTTCGCTTTATTGATATCAGCATCGCGTAGCAGGGAAGATGACTCTGAAATGCTCTTTAATTAAAAAATATGGTGGTTTTTATTTGCATATTTTGTAAACAATTTTTGCACATTTTGTAAACAATTTATGCGAAATGTTTTCACTATATCAAAGTTATATTTATGCAATATTTTGACGTTATACTCAAAGTATTATGACGTTAATCTATATAAGCTAATTATTATCTAATCATGTCGTGTTTTTTATGATTTTGACATGTAACGTATCGTTTAGCATTGATGCGCTGTCTTGCTTATATGTTTTATTTTATTTGCATTAAAGAGTAGTAATCATCGTTTGCTAAGTGTTAATAGTTATTCAACTGTAAGGTGTAAGCGATTAAAAAGTTAAATAATACAAGTCATGTGCTTTGTATATCCCCGTTTGAAAAACTGGACGTATTATGGGAACGCCCCTGGCGGTCGGGCGGGTGGGTGGCGGAAAAACTTTGTCCGGAGCATATCTTTGTCAAGCATGGATGAATTTTCAAATAACTTGGCAGAAGTGACAAGCATGATAGGACGGTGTGTCGGGCGCAAAACCCAGGTCTCTAGGTCCAAGGTCAAGGTCACAATTCAAAGTCAAATGTCAAGTTCCAAACATCAATCTCGTACACTTTGTCCGGAGCATATCTTTGTCCAGCATGGATGGATTTTCAAATAACTTGGCAGAAGTGACAGGCATAGTGAGACGGAGTGTTGCGCACTAGAACCTCGCCCCTAGGTCCATGGTCAAGGTCACAATTCAAGGTCAAATGTCAAATTTAAGAAATCAAACCTTAACACATTTTCCAGAGCATATCTTTGCCCAGCATGGATGGATTTCCAAATAACCTAGCACAAGTGGCAAGCATGGTGTGACGGAGTCTTGCACACAAGAACTAGGTCCAAGGCCAAGGTTACAATTCAAGATCAGATGTCAAATTTAAGAAATCAATACTTATGACTTCGTCCTGAGCATATCTTTGTCCAGCATGGATGGATTTCCAAATAAACTGGCAGAAGAGACAAACATGGTAAGACGGAGTGTCGCACGCAAGAAGCAGGTCGCTCTGTCCAGGGTCAAGGTCAAAATTCAAGGTCAAAGGTCAAATATAAGAAATCAATCATTAACACTTTGTCCGGAGAATATCATCGTCCAGCATGGATGGATTTTTAAATAACTTGGCAGAAGTGACAAGAATGGTAAGAAGTAGTGTCGCGCGCAAGAACCAGGTCCCTAGGTCCTCGGTCAAGGTCACTATTCAAGGTCAGATGCGTAGAGGCGGCCTCAACTTTTTGTTTCCGCACTCTAACTCGAGAACGAATTGAGCTATTGTAATAAAACTAAATACATAGTTACCTTATTGCGAATCCTCGCTTGGGTTTGCATGTGGAATGGGTTGGAACAAGGTCAATGTCAGTGTTACAAAAAAATCGAAAAACGGTTTCCGCTCAATTACTTTAGAACGCATTGATATATTGTTATTAAACTTAAATCAAAGATGCCTTATATTGAGACCTTGCTTGAGATTGCATATGGGGTGGGTGGTGTCAATGTCAAGGTCACTGTTATTAAAAATAGAAAGACAGTTTCTGCTCAATAAATTGAGCATGTATTGAGATATTTCAATGAAACTTAAAACATAGATACCTTATATTTAAACCTCGCTTCGGATAAGGTGGGTGGGGTAAAGGTCAAGGTCACTGTTACTAAAAATAGAAAAAAGATTTCCGTTCAATAACTTGAGAACGCATTGTGGTAGTTCAATGAAACTTAATACATTGATGCTTTATAATGGGACCTCGCTTGAAATTTCATATAGGGTGTGTGGAGTAAAGGTCAAGGCCCACTGTTATTAAAAATAGAACAACGGTTTTCGCTCAATAACTTGAGAACTCATTGAGATATTTTAATTAAACTTAATACATCGATACCTTACATTGAGACCTCGCTTGGGATTACATATATCGTGCCTGGAGTCAAGGTCAAGGTCACTGTTACTAAAATAGTAAAAACAGTTTCCGCTAAATAACTTGAGAACGCATTGTGATATTTTAATGACACTTAATACACAAGATACTTTATATTGAGACCTAGCTTAGGATTGCATATGGAGTGTTTAGGGTCAAGGTCACTGTTACTAAAATAGAAAAAGGGTTTTCTCTCAAAAGCTTAAAAACCCTTAGAGATATCTTAATGAAACTCAAGTAATTGAGCGGAAACCGTTTTTCTATTTTTAGTAACAATTACAATTCAAGGTCAAAGTCCAAATTTAAGAAATCAATCCTTAACACTTTGTCCGGAGCATATCTTTGTCCAGCATGGATGGATTTCCAAATAACCTGGCAGAAGCGACAAGCAAGGTGAGACCCCTGTCACAAAGTTGGTACCCTTCAAACTGTTTCAGTGGACTGCATACTTTACAACAGTTTTGTTGTTTACTCAACTACTTAGCCACAAACACAATTCGTCACGTTTTACAGACGACGGGCCGGCGTATGCGATTTTGCACATCATAAATGTATTTCCCGTTACAATCATTTAAAACTTACAATATAATAAGAAACATGTCGGGTTACAAAGCCTTTCTATTGTGGTATTTCGCTATTTTGTAAATAACGCTTTTAAACTACTACTCTCTGTTAAATGGACTATTTCAACGAAAAAAAAAAGGTTTGCTGTTGCACTATCAATGATATTAGATGATAGAACTGCATTATACTAACACATATACATTAAATAAAGAATAAATAAAATAAAGCTGTTTAACTGATACACTGAGGACTGTATAGGCAATAATTATTAACTTGAATTTCGTTACTTCCTCTCTAAACCGGAATCCCCTCTAAACCGGATTTGTGTATGGTCCCCATGAAGTCCGATTTAGAGGGCCTCCACTGTACATAAATTAGAGATTTGATAAAACAAATCAAACAATTCGAACTCACGACTTAGGTGTTATATGAAGTAATGACTGTAGACAGCGCTTTAACCAGCTGAGCTATTTTGCTTTGTCAGACGAATGTGTAAACTATATATATCCAAAATACTCATAATTCTGACGTAAACACGTAAACATGAAAAGGGCCAAATAAACACAATCCATATCATTAATTGATTTTTATCTCGGAATGCCTAACATCTTATCCCATAGTATATACAGTTATTATGTGACAGTATGGAACTCTGACTTTTATATTTCTTATCGAAATTGCACCCTTGAGGCCCGTTTCAATCATATAGTCCTTTTAAGATGCACACAAACCATCATCCGTTCCCACTTCCACCGATTAAGTGCTTGAAGAGATGCGGCGGTCTGGCTACATGTAAGTGCAGTTCAGTGTAGTTGCCGTCTTGGAACTTGTATTTAACGTAAATGTTAAGAATACATTAACTTTACTTTCTAAAAATATCTTGACATATACATGGTCGTGAGAGTGGTCTTTTATTATTGGTGCTATTCAATAAACACTTACACGTTACTAAGATTTTATTTTGCATTCTCGATAAGTAGCAACTTAATTGTAAACAAGTTCATTGTTGTATATGGCATAACAGACGTGAACACTTTTCTAACATTGTTAATAACATAAAGCGTTGATTGAAATACCCCTTTCTATTTTTCTTGGTATATGTTGTGGCGTACACGCACTGTTATATAATATATATTATTATCAAGATAAGAGATTTAATTCGTATAGTATACGTTTTGTATTGTCGACTCATTAGCGACCGCAGGAACAGAAACAACAACACGCGATAGTGCCAACGATTAGACCAAGACCCACAATTCCACCAACGATTGGCACCCATCTACAAGGCAAGAAATGAAAGAAAAAAACATTGTCAGTACAATTCCACCAACGATTGGCACCCATCTACAAGGCAAGAAATGAAAGAAAAAAACATTGTCAGTACAATTCCACCAACGATTGGCACCCATCTACAAGGCAAGAAATGAAAGAAAAAAACATTGTCAGTACAATTCCACCAACGATTGGCACCCATCTACAAGGCAAGAAATGAAAGAAAAAAACATTGTCAGTACAATGCCACCAACGATTGGCACCCATCTACAAGGCAAGAAATGAAAGAAAGAAACATTGTCAGTACAATTCCACCAACGATTGGCACCCATCTACAAGGCAAGAAATGAAAGAAAAAAACAGTGTCAGTACAATGCCACCAACGATTGGCACCCATCTACAAGGCAAGAAATGAAAGAAAGAAACATTGTCAGTACAATTCCACCAACGATTGGCACCCATCTACAAGGCAAGAAATGAAAGAAAAAAACATTGTCAGTACAATTCCACCAACGATTGGCACCCATCTTCAAGGCAAGAAATGAAAGAAAAAAACATTGTCAGTACAATTCCACCAACGATTGGCACCCATATACACGGCAAGAAATGAAAGAAAGAAACATTGTCAGTACAATTCCACCAACGATTGGCACCCATCTACAAGGCAAGAAATGAAAGAAAAAAACATTGTCAGTACAATTCCACCAACGATTGGCACCCATCTACAAGGCAAGAAATGAAAGAAAAAAACATTGTCAGTACAATGCCACCAACGATTGGCACCCATCTACAAGGCAAGAAATGAAAGAAAAAAACATTGTCAGTACAATGCCACCAACGATTGGCACCCATCTACAAGGCAAGAAATGAAAGAAAGAAACATTGTCAGTACAATTCCACCAACGATTGGCACCCATCTACAAGGCAAGAAATGAAAGAAAAAAACATTGTCAGTACAATTCCACCAACGATTGGCACCCATCTACAAGGCAAGAAATGAAAGAAAAAAACATTGTCAGTACAATTCCACCAACGATTGGCACCCATCTACACGGCAAGAAATGAAAGAAAGAAACATTGTCAGTACAATTCCACCAACGATTGGCACCCATCTACAAGGCAAGAAATGAAAGAAAAAAACATTGTCAGTACAATTCCACCAACGATTGGCACCCATCTACAAGGCAAGAAATGAAAGAAAAAAACATTGTCAGTACAATTCCACCAACGATTGGCACCCATCTACAAGGCAAGAAATGAAAGAAAAAAACATTGTCAGTACAATTCCACCAACGATTGGCACCCATCTACAAGGCAAGAAATGAAAGAAAAAAACATTGTCAGTACAATTCCACCAACGATTGGCACCCATCTACAAGGCAAGAAATGAAAGAAAAAAACATTGTCAGTACAATTCCACCAACGATTGGCACCCATCTACAAGGCAAGAAATGAAAGAAAAAAACATTGTCAGTACAATTCCACCAACGATTGGCACCCATCTACAAGGCAAGAAATGAAAGAAAAAAACATTGTCAGTACAATGCCACCAACGATTGGCACCCATCTACAAGGCAAGAAATGAAAGAAAAAAACATTGTCAGTACAATTCCACCAACGATTGGCACCCATCTACAAGGCAAGAAATGAAAGAAAAAAACATTGTCAGTACAATTCCACCAACGATTGGCACCCATCTACAAGGCAAGAAATGAAAGAAAAAAACATTGTCAGTACAATTCCACCAACGATTGGCACCCATCTACAAGGCAAGAAATGAAAGAAAAAAACATTGTCAGTACAAACAGTGTTCCTCACATAATACGAAACATAGGTTTCCAAATGTTTAAGTTTATTTCTCCAAAGTACTTTGGTAATTAATATTACTAAAATATTATTCCATATGTCAGATTTGAAGTGCATTAAACATTATGTCATTATTTTGAGCAATATATTTAACAAAAGGTAAATGAACGTCGTGTATAATGAACGAGATTGATTCTGTTTTTAATAGTTGGTATCATGTCACCATACTTACATGTGTTCCTCCAACCAACTTTTCACGCACGAAACCTGGTCTCTATCGCCGGCTGGAACTATTAGGGTTTCATCACTGCAACATTCTTTTTTTAACAAAACTGTCCAGCAACAATAGTTCTGGCATAGTAGTGGCGGATGTTCTTTTCCAAGCAGGTCAGTATAGCCCTTACAGCACTGGAACCCATTGCTTTCTTTAACTGCCAAAGCAGTCAATAGAACGTTTGATTTAAATTACATGTTCGCATTGTGACATTGTGTCACAGATTTTGTATACATGAAACATCTTAACTGCAAGAAAGAAAGGAGTTGGACAACGAACTCAGCTATTATATAAAGAAAAGCAATAAAAAGAAGCAACGTGGTTCCTCCACTTTAGCTCGAACCATCAACCTTCGAATCAAATGTTTGACACTTGACGCAAGATGATCTTATATATACTGACTTGTATTTTTAACGCTTTGCAAATGATGCACGTTTACAAACTCTTTATAATTTTATCCATTTCAATCATTTACCATTTATTACCAATATGTTACCGATATGTTATCATCACAAATACATGTAATATAAATATAACGTGAGTAGTGCTACTTTGTCAATCTGTGAATACATCCGTTTAATATAAGAAGTGACAGCTATCTGCCTATTACTTCAATTCATCGAAATAATGTTTTTTTTATTTTTTTATTTAAACTTGTTATTTGCTTAGTTTTCATCGGCATATTTAGATTTGCTTATAATGACAAGTTTCAACTATATGATAAACAAAAAACAGTTTCTAAAATTATTCAAATACAAATGTTAAAATAGAACATCTACACATTACAAGTATTCAAATCTTGGCATAAACGCTGAAATGGCTTTCTCTAAGTAGTTTGTAGTTTCATAGTATATGAAGTGAATATAGTACATACCAACAATATTGGATAATGAGAATAATCATTAACAAGTATCATTACATATGTATTATATCAAATAGTGTACTACCCAGCCATGTTTATGAGTCAATAAACAGAGACCTGACGTCCGCCGTAATCATTTAATTGAATTAATTCATTGTAAGTGTTTATGTACATAATTATTTACCACAATACCAGTATTTTATATAGTTTTGAATATTATCTTAACAACAATTAATTGTGTATATAATGTGTTACTGTGGCTGAAATACAAAATATATACTAACCCAAAATGGAAAGCAAAATCACAGCCAACGCAGCTACTCTTTGCATAGTTTTGAAATCACAATTTCGTAGATTTATGAAAATGTAAATAATCCAGATATATGGTGCAGTTAAGTATTTCAACTGTACAAGGTGCGACTGTACACCGGAAAAGCTATCGACAACTGTAGTGTTAAGTCTATAAACTCGAGTTTACATTGAGACGTAATGTTGACAATGTAACACTTTAACATAATTAACGACCCTCATTGACAAATAATTGCCAATATTATAAGAATGATATAAACAGCGCATTAAGATGCATTCTTGTTTCACATTCATGCGAGTTATAAACAGAACTGGTAAAATTACGTGCAAGAATAGAAAACTTCACAAAACGTGTGTAAGTTATATCTTTTCCAAAGCTAGTACATGTGCGTTGTACAATATATGATATATATATATATATATATGAGGCGTGTCATGGGAAAACCGGGATGAATGCATGTGAGTAAAGTAACGTCCCGGGTTAGCCTGGGCAACCCGCACAGGCAAATTCGGGACGGCACTTTCCGCCTACAGCGGTTTTATGTTTAGAAGAGACTTCCTTGAAACAGAAAATACCCTTCACACCATTGGTGGATCCAGGGCATCGAGGTTTTGATACCGTTGGGTACCAAGAGTATCGCAAGATTTGCCGGGCTGATATTAGGGCACACTATCACTTCGCCATTGAAACTCCGACTCTGGCGTTTCTTTGGGTGTTACTGCAGTTTTTTTTTATATGCAATGGGGGTTTTGGAATCGGAGATCTTCCTTCTCTTGATTAGGTAACAAGTCTAACTAGCCCCCATCTAACCGTGATTCGTGATGGTGGAAGTGTCAGTTCCCGTACAGACTGCAGGTCTGCCGGGGAATCAACACATTAAGTACAAAAATATATAATTTATTAAATATTCGACAATTAAGTGCCAACGGTATGAAGCAGATTTCGTATATCAGTTATATGGTGAATATTGTGTTGCAACACGCAACAACGAATGTATAAAATAATATGAACTGTATATAAATAGGAGTTTGCAAACTGCATTTAGCTATCATATACCAAATTGCATATGACGTTTACACATTTAACAGTTTAAATAAACATGTAACTATCAATACAAATGCACATGAAAATTGTTTGATTTGTGTTCATCTTGAAATCATTTTTCTCACGTCTACTTTTTAAACAAATGTACCACTAAAGTACTTCAAATAGTCAAGAACCCGTTCCTCTGACATTTCTATTCATGATGGCTGATATACTATCTATAAGTATTTAAAGAAAAATCTAAAGTTTTAACCTGCAAAACAACAAATTACTTTGGAAATGATTGTAGATTTGCACGCAAATTTAGACAATGTTTAGAAACGGTTTGTAGTTTCAGGTCCAATAACACATACTGTTGGTTATATACGAGGGCAGTCGTAGTTCCCGGACTGGTGTCATCACCAAGGCATAGGTTGAATTACAGATATGAAACTTTTAGAGTTAGTTTTTTGGAATGTCATTGAAGTATACCAAAAGTTGTAAATTGATTGTGATAATATTAAAAACAATATATCATTATTTATGAGGTCATATATGCATGTACGGAGCAGTTTTAAAAAAAACACCATACTTTTTGTCGTCTTATATATTTCATTTGCAAATTTTGTAATTATTTTACGCGTAAATATTATGAAATTACGTATGACGTCAAAACAAGCATTTTTCCGCAAGTTTTGAAGTCATATCCGTTAAATCAAGCAAGGTACAGATGTTGAATTAAAGCGATAACAACAGTATTCATGAAAAAATCAACGTCAAATCGTACGGAGCAGCGTGCGGTTTAGTGTTCAGGCAGGAATGACTCGAGAAGAGCGTGCAGGACTATAGTTTTCGACTGGCATGATAGGTCTTCCAATGAACGTTCCGATCTTGAAGACGATAAAAGGAGCGGCAAACCGGCATATACGGAGGCAGATGTTTTGTCCGTACGAACGGAACTGACTTCTGACAGGATGACATCCATCGAAGATGTTTCCACAAGAACCGGGCTTAGTCACGGGACACAAAATATTATTACAACGGACTTCGGTATGCGGAATGTATGTGCACGCTGGGTTCCACGATTACTGAAACCGGAAGAACGGGAATTACGCGTTGCAGCTTCACGTGAGTTTCTGCGCCGCTGGCAGTACGGCAGTTCGTTCCTCCATCGCATAGTTACAACTGATGAGACGTGGCTGAACTATTATGATCCGGAGTCCAAACAAGCATCCATGGTATGGAATACAGCTGATTCCCCGCCCCCGAATAAGGCGCGCACAAGTAGGTCCATGAAGAAGATAATGTTTATATTCTTCATGGACAGTCGCGGTATGCTGCTCGAACACGCGGTGCCACAGGGCCAGACGGTCAACAAAGAGTACTATCAAAAGGTTTGAAGTATCCTTAATCCTAATTAACACATTATAATTAAATATATATATATAAATAATTGTTATCAAAACATGAGTTAAATATAGAATATGTTAACAGAAAATGATGCAATATGCATAAAAGCAGATTCGACTATTTAAGGTTATGGTATTTCTGTTCAGCTTCTGCGACGCGACCTTACACATGCAATCAGGAAGAAGGGGCCCAACGTCGAAGACCTTTTATTTCACCAGGATAATGCGCCAAGTCATCGAGCGAAAGACATTCTTATGACGATTGATTTCAATGGAAACTAGCGAATTACCCATGCGCCCTATAGCACCGACTTAGCGCCTATGGAATTCGCCGTCTTACCGCGTTTAAAGGGGGAGCTGGTTGGGCATCGATTCGAATCTCTTGATGAACTCAGACTAGCCGTTCGCAGTGAAATGAGAAAATTTTTAAGTGACTGGTATCGTGATATTTACCGGAAGAAGGTGAAACGCCGTAAGAAATGTGTACCAGTAGGTGGTGAATACTTATTATTGATTATGAAGTCGCGTCTAGTTTTACGGCGCTGAAGTGCTTCGTAGGGACTTCAATGTGTTATTTGTAAATGATATAACTTTGTTATGCATTGTTTGT
Organism: Congeria kusceri; assembly: GCA_027627225.1. NCBI lineage: Eukaryota > Metazoa > Mollusca > Bivalvia > Myida > Dreissenidae > Congeria > Congeria kusceri. The sequence continues at coordinate 97,234,346 of CM051025.1, forward strand.
TCTCTGTGATTTTTAACATGTACTTCATTGAACATTATAATTGTTGAAAATGTAATTGTTTTTGGTTTTTTGTCATTGACTGCGGATGTATTTAGGTTAGTCCGGGAACGTTTGGACTGCCCCTCGTAGTTGATAATTTTTATTGTAAACCAAACATCTGCCCGCCTTTTAATTATTAATATGTGGCGTGTCGTGAGACAATCGTGCTCAATGCATGTGCGTAAGGTAAGGTAAGGCACTCCGCACTTGCTAATCAAGGACGACATTTTCCGCTTTTATGGTATTTTCTGTTTAAAGGAAGTCTCTTCTAAACATAAATCCACTGTAGGTGGAAAGTGTGGTCCAGGATTACATGTTGCCTAATCGGACTGCGCAGGCTAATCCGGGGCGATTAAGCATGCATTAAGCCTGGTTTTCCCACGACACGACTTGTTTGTATTGTATTGGTGGCTGACGTGAAATAAAAAAGTAATACGATGTGTCCGCTTCTGAATCAGGTGATTAAATTTATTAACAAAGTTCACAGTTATTGTGGGCTTTTAATGTCATGCATTCAAGCGTGAAAGTCCTGTTGCACATACATAACAACATACTTTTATGTTTCTGTATTCAAGTTCGCGAAAGAGCATGCTTGGGAGGATTGGGTACAAGCTACAAGCGGCGTCATAGTAAACACTCACAACGTTTTTTAAAGACGATATCAGACGATAATTTGATCACACGAAGCTGCACTCGGTATTAATCACTTGATTCAGATAATTGTATGAGTAAATTTGAGGTAAACAAAATATAAAGCAATGTTTCGCTGTTTACTGGCATTTATTTTCGTTGGTAAATGTATTTATTTAATGCTAAGTAGTGAAATATTGAAAAGTATCAGTGAGATATATCCCAATATCACTCACAGTGAGGGACTACTTTTTTTAATTGTATTTGATTTGGACAATATTTAATTATAGGTGTTGTCACCATTTATCATACAGAATTACCAAAAAGAAAAGCAGTAGAGATTAATAACAGCAAATGTTAAGAATACCTCTCCAATATATTGAACTGTCTTGGATTTTCCTCAGTCGTACTGAACCAAGGAGACTAGTACAGACAATGTCTTGCGGGTACAACTTTAACCCACAAGGCATTGGAGCTGGTCACTTTGGTCCAAACTGAATTTTAGCATCCAGTAGTCTCCCTTTGTTTACATAATTGCTGTATTGCCGGTTCTCCAAAATCCAACAAGAAGCCAACGTAGAAATAACTTGTGTTCATTAAGCAAGCACATATTTATATATTAGTTTGTGTGTATTAAGTCTGTAGATCCAGTAACCACGCTTAAGTATTTAAGTATTCAATGTGCTGTTGTAAGAAGTGTTCAGCGTTCTACATGCCGCCATCTTGTTTTATTCAAGTTCTCGACCGACCTTTAACCCAGTTGTGTTGTTAAATCCGAATAACTAATATAGAAAACACTTTATACGTATAAGTAATCCATGTCAAAACAATATGTCACATTTTTACGCGCATCTACGAGATTAATCATCTTGAATTGGTTTCGAAAACACATAGTGCATTTAAATGTCGTGACGGTGTTTAACTATTGTTTACATCATGACACGTATGCTCACGCCATTTTTAGAAAATGTGAATTTCAGAGAACTAAACGCACTTTCACTTTCAGTACGTACTTTTATTAGAAATATGTTTAAACCTTGCAGTGAGTGGTAACTGTTTGATTTAAAAGCTGGACATTATTAAACGACTAAGTTGCATGTATTTAACTTAAATAAATTTAGAAACCCGGCTTCTGAGTTGCCTATGAATATACTGTACAGCATAGTAGACTGTTGTACTGTCAACACGCTACCATGATAATGCCTAGAGTCAAACACTTTGCGGTTTAAATTGTTTTCCAAATCCACGGCACATTTTATCGTAATCCAACATGGCGCAGAAATGTTTATTACTAACACCGATTACTATGCATTATAGAGAAAATAGTAATGACATAAAACTGAAAACATCGTGTTAACAAATCCTTCAAAATAATTCAAATGTAAAGAATACTCAATAGCATTAAAATAAAAAGAAAATGTGTTTGTTTCCGCTTTATTACGCGTGATATCATCACCGGAAAGGGAGACAATTTACATATTTTCACTCGCGCAAGCGCTCGTGAAAATATTAATTGTCTCCCTTTCCGGTGATGATATCACACGTTATCACACCGGAAACAAACAAATATCCTCTATATATTATCATTAATATAACGCGTATTATACACATCGCAAAATTGTAATGCTCACAAATCACATTCGTTCAATATAAATATATATGAAATTATTTTTAGAAAGAATATACGTTATTAAATCTGTTTTTATGTTGATAGAAAGCATATCTTGTTAAAATGTATAGGCAGTAAAAACTCGGGTCATAATACCACCGAAATATAACGTTCAATAGTAAGAATACTACTTATAAAAATCGCATTTTGTAATCAAGCAAATCATGTTTGAAAGTGAAGACAGTTTAATTCTCAATTCATTCGAAGAAGCATCACTGCAGCACACAACGTAACAACGCACAACTTCCAGAAGGTCGTTCCTTGTGAAACCTGCGATGCATTTCCAGTACGAACGTCAGCTCTCCCACCAATCTGTATGAATAACAAACACGAAGTTATCATAAATTTAAAGACACAATGCATCATTAGATAAATATGTGTACACGCGTAAGATAATTTAATATAAATATCATATTTAAAATGTGAATGTGATTGGAAATGCCACATGACAAATCGTACAACATACAGTATTATGCTTGTGTTGACCAGAACATACCTTTATAGCATGCAATGCGAATTACACATGTAAGATCATGTGCTTTGGGAGTAATTTACTTATAAATGTTTATAGCAAACAAAAATATGTGATTAAATCTACCTGTTTATTCTTAGCCAGATTGTTTGCCCAAGGCGTCTGATCTACTTTTGCAATTTGAGGCCATTCATACAAGTAGCATATGACATCATTCCGATGGAATAATGGTGGGAGTGCACACATGGTACGGTCGCGCGGATATATGCAACACCACATGGCTCCGTAACACACCCTAGCTGTAAAGTAACAATACAAATAAATTATTGACCTTCTGTCTTTCTGCAAGTACATTCTCCTTGCGTTGTTAAAATACTTCGTTTGATTACTGTATGGTAAGACATTGCATACGGCATGGTACCACACAGCAAAGATTACATTTTCAAACTTTACCTATGGGGAGATAATAGTAAAACATTTTTTTTAGAAAAGTATGCGTCCTATTTTTACGTCACCAGCCTCGTTTATGTTTTTTTTTGAAAAAGGAAACAATAAATATACTTTATTGATGATCAATGAATAATATGTCAGTATAGCTGGGCCCGTATTTACCAACTTATTCTTAGACTTAAGGCTTAATAATACAGAATTGTATGAAAACTTCCATGTTCTATACAGGTTGTTTATCTGAATCTTGTTTTGTATTCACTAACTGTAATCGTATCATTCTTTATTTTGAACAATTTATTAATGACATACGCGACATTGGTACCAGCATATTTGCGAACATACGAGGATTCTTTCTGGAACCTAAGTCTATTCTTTATGTCTAAGAATGGGCTGGTGAATACGTAACCTAATAATTTCGCTATAAATCGAAGGAAACGTTATCGCTTGAGTATTTCACTTCATATTATGTGGCATTGTATTTTGCATATTTGTAACATTGCCTGCTAAATTTGTGGAAATGTGTAAGAATAAACATAGCGTCCTGCGGTAGATTTATGTATATCCATTAAAGGAGCATATCCCGTAATATAGACACGTATTAAGACAGGGTATATCCTCATTTTTCACAAAATATATATGTTTAGTAGCAAATTATGTATTAAGGGAATCGTTCAGAAAATAATAATTCTAATGCCATAACTTTTTTTTCGATACATAGTTTCAGCAGGATTCGAACTCATGTCCACTTTTACTAATTATAAAATGAATTATTTTATAAAAACGAGATATTTGTTTTAAGCAATCATTTAATAAATACTCTTTAACATACAATTTTATTTTTGAAAAAATTATACTGTATCAGTTCGTAATTGATCTCTTGAGAGCGTTTATGGTATGCTGGGAACTCATTTAAAATTGTTATGTATTAGAGCAAAAGCAAACTGCAGCATATGCGGCAGAACTTGTGTTCTAATACTAGATCAACAATCGAAAAGCCCACAAGCTATAGGAAACCATTTACCAAATTTTTCAATTGTTCATTTCTTAAATTTTGTAAAAAAAAAACACCATCGACTCCATTTTTATTTAATATATCAACTGCACTTAAGGACGTGACAATATTTGCATTGAAATGTTTTATTCGAACAGCGAATTTGGCAATGGTAAAAAAATGTTAGGTTAAGAAATGTGTTACAATAGGAATATAACATTATCATTTGAAATTATTTTCTAAAATTAATGGTATAAAATGGTTTTCGTTACACAATCGTTAAATGCATTTTCACTTAAGACATATGAGTACTTTGCAAGATCGCATTATAAGGATAGTTTAAAATTGAAAATTAACGTTCTAGAGCAATAATTTAAATCCAAAATTTCAGAACAAACTATTAGAAAAACCCTCACTACATAACGGTAACACAAAATACATTGATTAAAGTACTAATCATTAAAACGGCGACTTGATGATTTCCGCCATGAAGGAAATTCCAATTATATATAACACAGGAGAACAAACCTGTTTGAAATATTTGTAAATTTCGTGATTGTCGTGTAAAATCGATATTTTAAGGGAGAGAGGTGAGAAATCTATTTAAGTAGACATGCAGTAACATGCACAGTTCAAACCAATCCTACAACGCACAGTAACACGATGATGTCCATATAAGGTAAATAATAACAAAGTACTGATCACCATAATGCTTATATGCATGTGCTCGCAATCAAAAGTGTGCCTTTGAAAAACAATACTGGACATCCCATTTATTATTAGAAAAGAAACCTTATTTACTTTTGGAATAACCGGCGCTAAACGTTTTAATGGTTACACCATACGTGGAATTTCATTCAATGTTTCGGAGTATAGAAACTCTCGTACGCGACCACTCTCTTACACAGCAGTTGAGAGTGTTAGTGAGTAAAAGGTACGACAACTCTGAGACAGAGGTTACAGTCTGGTACCCAGCGTACTATAACGTAATACCCAACTTAAATGTTGATATCGCGAAAAATCCTATTCTACATAATTTTTCACCTATTTCTACTATGCATTTACAATTTCAGACCGACCCACAAAGAAGTAATGCTTCAAATCGCATTTGAGAATAACGCTTGAGAATCCATCTGGCTTGCGTTTTTGTGCTTTGATTATATGGGGTGTCTGGGCCAAAGTGTGTACCTAATTCAAATACATCAGTCAAATTATCAGCACATTTATAAATAATTAAATGCAATAGACACAAATATTGTATAAAAAGTGTTCAATTTTTGGGTTGGACATGATTTGGTGTTTTGTGAGATTCAAAAAGCAAGTTTCTGTACTTTTTTCGTTGTTTTTTTTTTTATGAAAAAAAGGTTTTCGCTATAAAACACGTAAAACACATGCAAATCATGATATTAATCGCATTTTTTTTTCGTGAAACGTAATAAATCCTATAAAACTACACAGTTACAAAGTGATTTTATGTAATACATGCCCCTTTAGTGTCGGTCCCTTTTATGTTTAGGTTACAATATACTAATTCCAATCCTTAAGACATTTTATGTAAAAGCGATAACTTTAACCAAAAATTAACGCAAAATTTTGCACATAAGGACACTTACTGAGTTTGTGTTTAGGAGGTTTTACACCTAATTGAATAGCTGCACCAATTGACATTGTCATAATAATGCAATATCTCGGAAACAAATAATCAAGTCTATACGTTCAACATAATAAAACAGCATTTAATCAATACAATATGATTGTGTTTTATGAAGACTAAGGTGCTATTGATGCAGAATCATACGCTTGATTCAACTGAAAATAAACAGACTTCAGAATTATACATAAACATAGTTTACTTATGCGATCGTATTTGCAAAAGATATATAAATAAACACGTACATTTTATAGTTCTTTTAATTTGTCAAGAAATTATTTACAATGAAGACATTGCCTGTCCGGAACTCTGAGCTATAAAATGTATTAAGTCTATTATGTCTACAGACATCAAGCGACATTTACTCAGTAATTTATGCAGAAATTTAAATGCATGAAACTAAATATAATCTTACATTAACTGAACAAAACAAAAATCAACTGTACCATGATATGGAACACTTAATAAACAACTGGCCTGCTTTTGCTATATAACAGTTGTTGTCGTGTATTCGTCCTCATTTGTCAATCCATTCTTGACCCTATAACGAAGAGTAATGCAGGCAACAACCCGACTAAAGAGGTTGTTACGCGACGGTCCACAACAGTAACGAAAACTCTGTGAATGAAGTCGGAACGTTATCAGCGCGGTTTTACAATAAAAAGGGCATGTCCTGTTAGCAAAGATCAATTATTTGTAGAACCAATCGAAACAATGCAAAACGCTGCCAGCGTAGAAAGACTGTTGGCGAGAAAAGAACCTAAAATCATGTGAATTATGGGTGCATTTTTGCTAGGAAGCATTCGTTTGAATGAAGTTCAATTTCCCACTTCCAAACTTGATAATGTGGCGTCTTATTCAATAGTAAACGATATCATAATAAAAATTAATTTGCAATGCTACGTTCCCACTATCGTGCGATCCGTCACGAACGCCGCGATTGACCACTCGTAGCTAATTGTGTCATTTCTCTGAGATTTAAGGCTTGGATACGATGTGATGCGAGTCCATACGTTTTGGTACGATGTTTTGCGCTCTGTTGCTATCTGGTCACGATTTGTCAATTACAGATGTCACGATCTGTCACGGTCTGATCTCCAGTTCAGATAAGATTATATACGTTCCATTGGGATTGTTTCGGTCGAGTCCACGATTGGGTCTCGATCTGACACGATAATCACGATCGGGTTTCCCGAATTAGGACGTTCTAGTACGAACAGATAAGTTCTGATACGCTTATCACGAACACATGCGCTCCGTTACGATTGGATACGATTGTGTTCGCGATATCTTTCACGAACGTGATCGATGGAGATAACGATTGTAGCTACGACTGGACCCGAATGATATAAATACAGCCAGACTGACTATTGACTTCATTGTTTCTTGAGATCGCAACGCATCTTTACAGAGCGTGGTGTTTATTCTTGTCTACGATCGATCGCGATCGCCACGAGTTGTATGCACGATTAAATACGATTTGTCGCGCTTTGTTACGATGCAATATGATTTGATACGATGATCCCGATGGACAATTGATCGCAGTTGATCGTGTTCATCGTAGAGAATTTTTGAACCGTTCAAAATTTTTCTACGATTAACGCGATTGCCACGACTGACCTCAATATCTGTTAAGATCTGATAAGATCTAATACGATCACCACGATTGGTCCACGATTAAGACCACGATTTCAATCGTGACGCGAATCGTGATAGTGGGGACCTAGCATAAGTAACGAACAAATATGCTTTCGACCAAATTATCTACAATACAAACGGAATTATATACATACGAGTAAACAAGCCAATCGACTACGAGCCAAAATAACCGATGAAGCGTTGTAGATAGGAAAATATATTGTTAGCGCTTCGTATACTGCAGAATCAAAAGTAGGTCATACGATGCGTGCTCGCATTGAATTGAACAAACTACGATATGTTAATAAATTATACTTCTAAAATTCATTCAGGAAATTAGTTTACAAATCAACCGTCATGTATTGATTCGTGACAGTAGACGGTAGGGCGTACTTGTTTGAGCGTTTTATCATATTAAGCATGTGTATAAGTGAAGTAAAACACCGTCTCTTTTAAAAACGCCCTTAGTCCGAGGGTAAACTTAAGTTGCGACAGGCACAACTTCAAATAAGATACTTTCATTGCGATCATGATAATTCCATATTATATGCAGATGCAATACTTACCGCAGATGATACTTTTATGATATTTGTGCAACAAATGTTGTTCACTATTTGAGAAATGTTCTTCACTATTTCGAAATTCATTACTTAGGAATGTACACATGCGTGTTTGACCATGGTAAGTGGCTCTTCCTTATTTTGGGATTGGTACATTATGAACGATCAATATCACTTAAATGCCACTGGCCATAATATTTGCAAGAAAACTAGAGAGAAAATAAAGTTTGAATATATGTAATAGACAAACAACAATGTTTGTTAAATTTAATGCAATACCAATAAATAATGCTGTGACATTTCTAATTTTTTTTTCTTTATTTTAGAATTGTCTATAGAAGTCTATGCATGCAATGAACAGCCACTAAAAAACAAAGGTTTGTCGTGTTTATTTATTTTTACAAACAGCAATATGTTAATAAGGTATACTTCTAAAATTGATTCAGGAAATTAGTTCATAAATCAACTGTCATTTATTGATTCATAACAGTAGACCGTACGGCGTATGCCGTGTCACCCTAAAAATGTCGTGGGTTTTATTTACGTTTGTGACGCATGCGTGTTAATACATTCTGTTATCTCACCACTGAGTTGGATAAAACACAAATTGCAATGTCCTCTTTGCAAACAAAGTGATTAAAAGACCGATTTTTGTTGCTATTTCATGTATATATTATGTTATTGTACCTGACCCTACTGATCTGTATCGTTTGTAAGCTTCTCATAATTTCGTGGGTTCTGATTGGCCGGCCGACTTTAGTTGTGAAAGAGTGTGTACAGCAGCAATTTAGTTTCACTTTATTTGTGCTGGACCCTGTGCTGACCAACAACCGAAAATCTTGGTGAAAACTAGTGTTTTTGAAAATTTCATCATTATAAATACACACTCCTTATCATATTTTTTAAAAGGTAACAATATAGGCCTGACGAAATCTACACTTGTTCAATTTTGGTTGTGCAGGTTTCACTTTAGGCTTCATAAATCTATAAATATTCTATTGTGTTAGTTATTGTTCTTAAATATTAAATAACTGATAAAATTGCACGCAGCGATTCATGGGTAGGAATACTAACTTAAAGTTAAAATTTTGAAAATGTCAGTCAAATTTAAGGAAGGGGGATTGTTTATGTATTGTTTTTACCGAAAATAGCAAACTTCCATTGAGAAATAAACACAAGGGCTTAGTTTAGGGTCTGCTGATACCTGGCAGCGTTCTAGTTCCTTTAACCACTTCCTGGTCCGTTTTGGTAAGTGACAAACACACACTTACGTGAACCATGGTATATTCTGTGATCGCTTAATTGTGCTCAACTGTTTAGTGATGTTTCACTCTTTTATTAATATTTGTGCATGGTGTCATTTTGTGATTCTATATTATACATTGATTTTGATTATTATAATTTATTATCATATTACAGTATAATCTAGGGGACATTAAAGAATCATTTATTTATTGATATTCCAAATTTAACTAAATCCTTTGATAAATAGTCGAGAAATTATGAAAAATTGAAAAGTGTGGTTGAGTGTACATGTACTTTATTTCTTTATAAAACTTCATTTTTCTATTGACTTAAGGCGGTTTTGAATGGAAAATGTAGTGATCCAAACAAAACACTAAATAATTGCACGCTGTAAACTTCGTGAATAGATTAAATGTTGAAATGTTTGAAGTAAACATCATATCAGAATCTAGCCGAATCTAGCCGAAACAGGTTTTCGCACGTAGTGCTATGACCGTATATTTTATTTTAGAAAAGTTACGTTGCTATAGATTTAAAAAAAAATCAAGACCCAGTTACACAGTTTAAATCAAATGTTGTTATTTCATATTATTATATGTTTTGAAGCGCATCGGTGGATCATCAATGAATTTTATTTAAAATTTTAATCGCGTTTTGTGTGGTGTTTCAATGCTTGTATGAAAAATTGCAATCAGCGACATTAACAATCCGAACATTCATTAAGTTCATTAACCATACACTTCGTTAACATGAATTGTCGTATATTTCATTATGAAGTATTCCACCAGACTTACACCACTTGTATTACCAACAGTGGACGATCCCAATAAATTGTATCTTAATCGGCAATTGGCTATTACAACATGTTGCTTGACATATTACCACAATCATCGACGATAACTTTACCAGTTCTACGAGATATTCTATATCATCCTAACAAACAAATGGTTTGATTTTCATAATTGTCATATAAAATATAGCTATAGAAGGCAAAGGCGCGACTGTTATGTCACCAATTATAAAAATATATGTATCTTCTCCAGGAATTTCAAGCTTTCAGTGGCGATTACACATGAGGAACGTAAGCATCCTTATTTATAAGGAAACCTTATTACTTGTCCGCATAATACCGTTTGTATTCCTGCCAATATCACTTAATATGGTCCGTATACATTAATTGTAAAAGACCTCCACGAAACCTTCACGGTTTTGCTCGTTTGATTTTGAGTCAAACAAACATGATTACTTGAAAGTCCACTTACACGTGCACTTTCTTCAAAACGAAACACAATAGTACTCAGCGTCCAATTAAATTAATTTACCTCGTTTCCAAAGTGTCGTTTAAGTATGCTGACAATGCAAGCCGCGACAATAAGTGCAAGCACTATGGATCGCGTCTCGGTGAACTTTGGCGTTGTTGTCTGTGTGCTTTGTTTAGTGTCTTTAAACGTAATCACCTATAAAGCTCATGTTCAAACATGCAATGGGAAGTAACATGAATTGAGCAACTCCTGAATATTGAACAACAGGAATTATAAATCGGATATAAAAAAACAAGGGGGATCCAACAAAAGCAGAAAATTATCGACCAATTACTCTTTTGAGATGCCTAGGCAAATTATCTAGTAGCGTCAGAAATAACAGACTTAATGTATACCTGGAATCAAACAATATCTTATATAATTCCTAAGCAGGAATCAGAAAAGTTTTTTAACATCTGACAACATGTTCATGCGCCAACACTTAATAAAATATATACATAACTCAAAAACTAAACTATTCTGTGCATTCATAGACTTAAACAAGCGTTCGATACCGTCTGGAGACAAAGGCTTTGGGAAAAACTAACACGATTTAACATCGATTGGAAAATGCCAGAACCTTATAACAAGTCTGTATAATAACATTAAATCATGTGTATCAAGTAATGGTACCTTCACAAACATTTTCCCCAGTAACACAGGAGTAAGACAAGGAGAAAGTTTGACACCAATACTATTCTCCCTTTTTCTAAATGACCTAAACAGCTACTTTGACCAAAAGAGTAATGTACAAGGCACACAAATACCTCAGCATGATGACAATAGTCAACTTTTAAACTATCTCAAAATTTTCATTCTTGTATATGCCGACGACACAGTCATCATGTCTGAATCAGAACAAGACCTACGAAAAGCGTTGTATACGCATGAAAAGTATTGCACAGAATGGAAATTAACTGTAAACACTGATAAATTTAAAATATTAGTGTTCTCCAAAGGCAGACCCAAGGAATACCATTCTACCTTTAATAGTCAAGCCTTAAACATTGTCAGTGAATATAAATACCTTGGTATAATATTCAGCAGGAGCGGATTATTCTTTAATGCAAAACCCATATTGGCAACCAAGCCACCAGAGCTATGTACAGCCTCGTAAGAAATTGTAAACGCCTTCACCTCCCAATAAATTGACAAATTGATCTATTTAACAAAACAATAAAATTTATTCTTCTTTATGGTGCACACATATGCAGCTATGGCAACATTGATATCATTGAACGAGTACAATTAAAATTCATTAAACATATTCTTAAAATGAAACGCAGCACACCCAATCACTTCGTTTATGGAGAAACTGGTCTAACTCCACTAAACCTAGATATACAAGAAAGAATTACCACCTGCTGGGCAAAACTCTTAACTGACAATACCACAGCGCAAGAAAAACTCTCATCATCAATATATAAATCGGTGTTTAACATTAACAAACATATAGATGACCAATCACTTAAACGCCCCTACCCCTGGTTTTATAATAGCAAATCAATTTTTATCACATGTGGAATAATACATCTCTGGAACTCCCAACGTTATCCAAGCACAGAACGGCATTAAACATCTGTCAAACAAAACCTGAAAGACATAATTATATATCATCAATTGAAAATTGTAGTAATATTACTTTTTATAAATTGTTCAAAAACAACTTTAGTTTTGAACCATACTTGACCAACACACCACCAGCTTTTCTAAACTATGTCATTAAGTTCAGAACCAGAAACCACAGGTTACCAATAGAAGTTTGAAATTGGAACAGAACCCCTATAGATTTAAGAATCAATACCTCCTGTAACAAACTAGGGGATGAGTTCCACTACCTATTTGAATGCAATTAAATTTGACGTGGTCCGAAAACAACTTATTAAACCTTACTATTATAAACGACCAAATATCATGACAATTAATGAACTAATTAACACGAAAAACACAATCAAAATAAATAAATTCCATTAATTCATTTAAAAGATTCTTATACAAATACGCTAAACTAAATTTATGCACAAAGTAATTGTTCCACATGCCCTATTGCGGCTTCAGCCTTTGTTTTCTACAACACTATGCCCCGGAATCAACCTCAAAAAAAGAGATAAAACATAAAGGACATTCCTAAATGTGCAACAACAAACATAAAACAGATTATCACTAAGCAAAAACATTATCAAAAAATTCCAAATAGTGTTCCTATCTATTTACCAAATATTAAGACACAGTTGCTTTACTACAATATGTACTTACTTTAAGCTTTCATCCTTTACCAGTACAAAACATGACAGCAGGGCGCACTAGTAACATAAATAACACCATGCCCGGAAACAAAAAGTGTAACGCATAATCAAACATATATTATTAATGCTGTTTTGTAAACCATACTGTTGAATAATACATGATTATTATGAATTTAAATGTAATTGATGTCATCAATACTTATACCAAACTAGACCTCTGCGAGTCTTACGTGAATCCAAATGAAGAAGCACTTAAGGCTAATGCTCAATTTTTTTAACAGATTTATTGAAAACTTCAAAAGCACTGCACTCTGGCTAATTGCAAGGAAATACTAATTAAAACCAAAAATGCGACACAAAAATAAGTATGAAAATTTATCAAGGGCAATAACTCCGAAAGTATGAGGTGCAGAGTAACAGTTTTTGTACACTGCACTTCTCCTCAATGAGATCTATCTACCTATGAAGTTTCAAGTTCATAGCTTTCATAGTCTTAGAGTTATGCTCCGGACAAAAATTAAGCATAAAAATAAACAAAGGACAACAACTCCAAAAGTATGTGATGCAAAGTAACTGTTCTTGTGCACTGCAATTTTCTTCAATGAGATATATCTACCTATAAGGTTTCAAGTTGATCGCTTTTATAGTCTTGGAGTTATGCTCCGGACAAAAATTACGAATGAAAACAAACAAAGGGCAATAACTCCAAAAATATGAAGTGCAGAGTAACGGTTCTCATGTACTCCACTTTCTCTCAATAAGATCTATCTACCTATGAAGTTTTATGTTGATAGTTTTAATAGTCAAAGAATTATGCTCCGGACAAGCGAATGGGGACGCCGCCGCTGCCGCCGACACCGACGCCGACGCCGCCGCCGACATAAGTAACTCCTATATGTCGCCTCTAGAGGCAGCCGACACAAAAAGTTGAACAACAAGTAATTCACTAATTGTTTAATTAATTTGTCTAAACTTGTAATAATTATTGTACTGATAGTGATACCTCTAAGTATTTAATCACTTTGCGTGTGTAACTTTGTTTATTATTTAAGGATTGAATTTAATGTTGGTTGCGTTCATGCGATTATGAACGCAATGGTCAAACTGGCAAATCCATGATGATGATGCGCGCTAGCGCTTCATTGATAATTTACCAGTTTGACCATTGCGTTCATAATCTCATGAACGCAACCAAAGTTTATTTTAATTCTTATATTTACATTATATTTGGGATGATTTCATAGCATTCCTTTATATTATTTTTGTTTAACATGCATTTTATTGCCATTCTAAGAGAAATATCACGCACAGCAGTTTTCTTATCGGAACAGCGAAGCACCGCCCCTTGTAACCGAACTACGCAAAATATAATGCAAACTACGATTAATAAAATAGTTCCCTACAAAAATGTCATTTTCTCCTTATTTTACACACATTTTTCTTCGACAAATGAAATTTAATGTAAACATTATGAGTCATAACATTATTATTTTCCTTGCATATATCATATCGCTACCAAAACTAAAAAAGTAACTTAAACAAATGCAAAACTACCTGTGACATCTAGAAGAACCGCTATTTCGGCCGGTATAGCCAACAAGCACCAAACATTATTAATGCTTTAGAAAGATTAATATAAAATAAGAGGTGCTTTGTTAGTAAGACAGTAAATCCACATGAATACGTCTATACCATAGTTGAGTGCTGACCCTTTAAAATCACACAATTCCTAGGCTGAGAGTTTAACAGATCGTGGATAATCCTGTTTAATGATTAACACAACAGATGGAGACTTAAATGATTTAAATCCACACCATATATCCAAATTTTCACTCGGCAAGTAAAATGCAAAACAATCCACAAATGACATCACTAAACAAGTGATGACGTGTAAGCTAGGTCATCGATCAATAGCATCCATATGGGCGTATCTAAGCTCTTTGCTTTGCCTGGGCATAACTTGTATTAGAAAGGATAACATTTGAATATAAATATCAAAATGCATTTTTTTCTTATTGTACATGTTAAACAGTTCATCATTATTAACTGTGATTTAAATTTAAATGCACAATAAGTTAGACGATCTAAATGCATCTAGCAAATAGACACATCAATGTGAAATCAAATCCATTTTAAAGCAACGGTCATGAACCAATATTACGTCATGGAGATTTTCTGTGGTCGCTTCTAAGAAAAGTAATGTTTACCTAAAATACCATAACATGTAAATATTACTTGCTAATGAAATGGCTTAGTTTGTTTAATAATAACACTTGTAGACCTTGCATGATAGAATACTATCAAACAAAAGTGAAAAAAAAGTCAAATTGATTTTTGTAGGAGAAGAACTGGAACTAAATGTTCATGTATATTCGTTATAAAACAATTTAATCAAACGTCAACAATAAATGCAAAAAAGAGTAACATTGAACAGTATAAGACATCTTAGTTCATGAAAATATTCTTGTCAAAATCTAATATGCATAAAAGTAGGACACACAGATATTAGAGGTATTTTTACCCTGCAAAAAAGGCAAGGGACCGTGGTCTCTTCTGAGTCACGTGACTGCTATATTTAGGACTGGTAGGGTTTGAAGAGCTAAAAGGGGGATAATTTACGAAACCAATTAAGCAATAATTTGTGTTTATGATAATGTACGATATTAATTAATATAACTAAACACAGATTTATAAATGTTGTGATAGAATATGAGACAAGCGGATATCTTAAGTATTCTGTATGAGACTAGCCATATATAAGACCAGCGGCCAGACCTTTAAGTGTTCTGATGTCCATGGTCTCTTAATATAGTGACAGAACATGAGACCAGCGGTCATACTATGTCCTCTGATGTCCATGGTCTTATAATAAAGCGTCCGTACATGAGACCAGCGGTCATACTGCGCCTTCTGATATCCATGGTCTCTTAATATAGTGACAGAACATGAGACCAGCTGTCATATTGCGCCTTCTGATATTAATTGTCTCTTAATATAGTGATAGAACATGAGACCAGCGGTCATACTGTGCCTTCTGATATCCACCGTCTCTTAATATAGTGACAGAACATGAGACCAGCGGTCATACTGCGCCTTCTGATATCCATGGTCTCTTGTAATAGTGACAGAACATGAGACCAGCGGCCAAACTAAGTCTTCTGATGTCCATGGTCTTTTATTAAAGCGTCAGTACATGAGACCAGCGGTCATACTATGTCTTCTGGTATCCATGGTCCCTTATTAAAGCGTCAGTACATGAGACCAGCGGTCATACTGCGCCTTCTGATATCCGTGGTTTCTTAATATAGTGATAGTAGATGAGACCAGCGGTCATACTATGTTCTCTGATATCCATGGTCACTTAATATATTGAAAGTACATGAGACCAGCGGTCATACTACGTTCTCTGATGTCCATGGTCTCATATTAAAGTGTCAGTACATGAGACCAGCAGTCATACTATGTCTTCTGGTATCCATGTGCTCTTAATATAGTGATAGTAGATGAGACCAGCGGTCATACTACGTTCTCTGATGTCCATGGTCTCTTAATAAAGCGTCAGTACCTGAGACCAGCGGTCATACTGCGCCTTCTGATATCTATGGTCTCCTAATATAGTGATAGTAGATGAGACCAGCGTTCATACAACGTTTTCTGATGTCCATGGTCTCTTAATAAAGCGTCAGTACATGAGACCAGCGGTCATACTATTTCTTCTGGTATACATGGTCTCTTAATATAGTGATGGTTCATGAGAACAGCGGTCATACTACGTTCTCTGATGTCCATGGTCACTTAATAAAGCGTCAGTACAAGAGACCAGCGGTTATACTACGTCTTCTGGTATCCATGGTCTCTTAATATAGTGATAGTAGATGAGACCAGCGGTCATACTACGTTCTCTGAATCCCATGGTCTCTTAATAAAGCGTTAGTACATGAGACCAGCGGTCATACTGCGCCTTCTGATATCCATGGTCTCTTAATATAGTAATAGTAGATGATACCAGCGTTCATACTTCGTTCTCTGATGTCCATGGTCTCTTAATGAAGCGCCAGTACATGAGACCAGCGGTCATACTATTTCTTCTGGTATCCATGGTCTCTTCATATAGTGATAGTTGATGAGACCAGCGGTCATACTACGTTCTCTGATGTCCATGG
Source organism: Congeria kusceri (assembly GCA_027627225.1). Taxonomy (NCBI): domain Eukaryota; kingdom Metazoa; phylum Mollusca; class Bivalvia; order Myida; family Dreissenidae; genus Congeria; species Congeria kusceri. Next base: position 97,251,401 of record CM051025.1, read on the forward strand.
TCTCTTAATAAAGCGTCAGTACATGAGACCAGCGGTCATACTATGTCTTCTGGTATCCATGGTCTCTTAAAATAGTGATAGTTGATGAGACCAACGGTCATACTACGTTCTCTGATGCCCATAGTCTCTTAATAAAGCGTCAGTACATGAGACCAGCGGTCATACTGCGCCTTCTGGTGCCCATGGTCTCTTAATATAATGATAGTACATGAGACCAGCGGTCATACTACGACTTCTGGTATCCATGGTCTCTTAATGTAGCGTCCGTACATGAAACCAACCGCAAAACTTCGTCTCCTCCTGTCCATGGTCTCTTAATGTAGCGTCTGTACATGAGACAAGCGGTCAAACTAAGTCTTCTGGTGTCCATATGGTCTCTGAATATAGTGACAGTATATGAGACTAGGGCCAAACTATGTCTTTTGGTGTCCATGGTCTCTTAATATAGTGACACTGCATGATACCAGCGGTCATGCTACGTCTTCTGATGTTCATGGTTTCTTAATAAAGTGTCAGTACATGAGACCAGCGGTCATACTACGACTTCTGGTATCCATGGTCTCTTAATATAGTGGCACTACATGATACCAGCGGTCATACTACGTCTTCTGTTGTCCATGGTCTCCTAATATAGTGACAGTACATGAGACCAGCTTCGAAAGTACGCCTTCTTATGTCCATGGTCTCTTAATATTGCGTCAGTACATGAGACAAGCGGTCATACTATGACTTCTGGTGTGTATGCTCTCTTAAATAAAGTGACAATACGTGAGACCAGCGGTCAAACTTCGTCTTCGGATGTCCATGGTCTCCTAATATAGCGACAGTTCAAGAGACCAGCGGTTATACTACGTCTTCTGGTGTGCATGATCTCTTAAAATAGTGACACTACATGAGACCAGCGGTCAAACTTCGTCTTCTGATGTCCATGGTCTCCTAATATAGCGACAGTACAATAGACCAGCGGTCATACTACGTCTTCTGGTGTGCATGATCTATTAAAATAGTGACACTACATGAGACCAGCGGTCATACTACGTCTTCTGGTGCGTATGATCTCTTAAAATAGTGACACTACATGAGACCAAACAACCTTTGTGACAACTAAGTCGAGCTGACCGCAAGCGACATAAAAAAAGAAGCGGGAAGTTTTTAATACGAACAGACCTGTGGATACACCAAGAGCAAATGCGAAAATTGACCGGGTGTTCCGGTCTGATGGTTTTCTTGGAGTTATTGCCCTTTTCATCATAAGCATATATCATTTTAATAGGATATTTTCGTTTTTGTGCGAGATCGCAGGAACTTATCACTCGAATCAGGAGCTTTATATGCAATATCCATTTTTAAAGGACATGCGTATATTGTCAGTTCGTTCCAGTTTGGTGATGTTTTCGGAGTTATTGCCCTTTTATTATGAATTAGCTGTTGTGCTTTCCCACACTGTAACTTGGCCATGAATGGAGGGATTTAAAAGTACTTGGCACACGGGTGTGCTGCCATGAGTTGGTGTGTACCACTCATGAATCAGGACTCTAGATCAAAGGTCAAGGCCACATCTAGAGGTAACACTTAGCTTGTCTGTGCTTTCCCTTGTCACACTTAGAGTTAGAGGTCAGAATCAACTTTTTGCTTATCTGGACTACGACTTGGATTAAGATAGATTTAGAGTTAATTAACTGAATTTTGAAAATGACAAGCTTACGCGAAAAGTACGCAAATGCTCTGATGTTGGATTGTTCATACAAAGTATTGTCGCCGCTGGATCACCGCACGGTGTCCGTTTCAGTCTTAAGATACCGGTATGTTTATCTGAAGTTAGTGTAAGGGATACTCAAGGAAAACTTTGGTTTCCGGAAGAACACCATGCCGGGGTATCGACCGTCAAACCCGAAGCAAAAAAGATGCCCGTAGGTTACCTAGACCTACTTAGTGATTGCTGCACGGTGGCAAAATTAACGTTAACGCTGGCGCTAATGTTTACTGCGGCGACATTGCAGCCTGTCGCTTTTGGAGTGAATGTCGATTCACTAGTCTCTCACGTAGGCGACCCGAGTTTGATTCTCGCCCGTCGTATGCGAGTTTAATAGGTGGGTTTCACATCGTACAAGTTTGTAATTCGTAAATAAGCTAGGATAAAACACCCAGGGTTCACGTACATTGCGCTACTTTAACAAGGAAAAGGAATAACTACAAAATACTACATAATAAAAGTTTTATTATTGATTTACTTAAAGTTACTACAATTACACGAACAATTATTTTAGATTCAGAATTAGGTTTACTTTGTCAAACAGTTAACAAAATAAATGTACATGTTAAATATCTTTTCGACAACAATGATGAACGTATTTTGAATAGCTCACATACATTTCAAAACATGCAAGTATATTTCATCCCATAACAAGAGGGCCTTCTTAGGCGCTCACTTGAGTATGAAGATCTGGGCCTTGCAGTTTCAGGAGAATATGTTTAAACTTCTTTCGCTATTTAAATCTATGTAAACCATGTGACCGCCTGGGCACGGCCAATTTTCACTCCAGGGGCATAATTTAAACAATCCATGTAGAGGACCATTATACAATGTTTCATGTCAAATATGAAACCTCTAGGCCTTGCGGTTTCAGAGGAATGATTCGGCCTTGGTGACCCTCTTTCAACATTGTTAAAATCTGCCAAGCAGTTTAGATGTTGTTTGAATGAAAACTTGACGACGGACGGACGCACGCACGGACGACGGGCGATCACAAAAGCTCACCATGGGCACTTTGTGCTCAGGTGAGCTAAAAACGCATGACTGTTATGTCTCACTCACATCACATTTGCACATAAAATGAAATAAATTCCAAAACGTATCACGAACTGTTTGTAAAACAAGTATGCCACACCTTTAGCTCAGAGAAATCTCTGAACAAAATTGGATGACAAGTAAACTGCAACATTTTTTAAACTATTGGTCAAGTTGACATTGACATTAACCCAATAATCAACGGGATTCTATTTGTAGTCATAGCCAACCCACCCACCAAATTTTACGAACCTAGGCCTAAGGTTATTGCCTGGACAAGTTTTTACAACTACTTGACCTTTGACTCCATAATTCAATAGCCAATAGGGAACTTTTACTAATCATGAGCAATCTACCTACCATTCAATACCTTCAATTACCATTTGGTTGGTTTGAAACATCGACACAAGGACTCCAAAATCAATTGGTATCCTTTACCTGTCACGACCAACCTACCTACCAAGTTTTAATAATCTAGGCCTATAGATTGCGAAGTTATTGCCTGGACAACGTTTTACTATTTTATAATCTTGTGGTCGGTTTAACATTGACCTTTGACCCAAGGACCACAAAAGCAATATGAATCCACTACTAACCATGACCAACTTACCAACAGAATTTTACGAATCTAGGCCTACGGGTTGTGAAGTTATTGCCTGGACAACATTGTTATAATTATTGTTTTCTTTAATGTTTTGGTCCATTTGACCTTGACCTTTGATCCATGGATCCCAAAATCAACAGGGATCCTCTACTAGCCATAACCAACCTACCTACTAAGGCCTAATATAAAGGTTCTGTAGTTATCGTCCGGACAAAGTATGGTCTACCGACAGACACACGGACCTTCATTTGCAAAGCCTTATACCCCATCTTATTCGAAGGGGGAGGGGCATACATAATTATATTGGTTGTAAACTTGTGTGAATTATGATATTGACAGAAGAATAATCAAACAGCCAGCTGTAAGGAACTCCGATGCATAGCCAGATCCATTTGAAGAATTGAGATCACGAGACCAACTGTTGCATGTAGTTATCTATACCTGTGGCAACATGACCACCTGAAATGAAACACAATTATGTTTCAAGCATTTAACAATTGACATGTGCTAGTGTTCATTGGTCATTTTTAAACGACTAATAAATTAGTACGCACTACATAAACCACACTGATATTACGGTAATGTAACGTAATCCTTGTGGGAAAATGATCTAGTGCCATCAGACGCTTATACTGTTGCTTTATTATGTAAAGCTCTTAAGTGAAAAGGTGGTTATACAGTCAAATATCCTTGGATCATACAAGTCTGGTATTTAACACAGTTATATCAGAATATGAAATCTAGACTAGCAATAGCAAAGTGGTGAATAAGAGATATTTTTAAATACAAAACAAGTGCAGTAACTTTCAGGTGACATATGCCCCCGAAGGCGCTTTCAGTAGGTGCCACATTGACACAAAAATGAATCTTTGTAAATAAAATGAAAGAAAAATGTAAACGTTATTACATCAGTCAAAATGGCTGCCCTGGAAAAATTTACGTAAAACTTTAACCAAAAGTTATAAGTTAAAAAAGGGGCATAAATAAGCCAAAATACAAAACAGAGTTATGACGGTTGCTTTCCCTGGTGGAAACGTTGATAGTAAAGAAGCATTTTAAGTTTCAAGTAAATACCTTTGATAGTTTTCAAGCTTTTGAACTTTAAGAAAAAATTTAACCAAAAGTTTAAAGTTAAAAAAAGAGGCATAAACCTGTCAAAATTCAAAACAGAGTTATGGGGGATGCTTTCCGTGGTGGAGATGTTGATAGTAAATATGTATTTAAAGCTTCAAGTAAATATCTTTGATAGTATTCCATGTATTGGACTTAATGAAGAACTGTAACCTAAATTTCTAGATTAAAAAGGAGGTATAAATCTGTCAGATACAAAACAGAGTTATGATGGTTGCCTTCCCTTGTGGTTACGTTAATAGTAAAGATGTATTTTAAATTTCAAGCAAATACCTTGGATAGTATTCAAGATATTGGACTTTATAAAAAAAAACTTTAACCTTGGTCGGACGGACGAACGGAAGGACGGACACGGACAGTCGGACGCACGGTTCGATTTTAAAATGCATTCTTTAGGGAGCATAACAAATTGCCATGTACGGTATGAATGAACTTAAGCATGTGATTAAGTCTCACAGAAATGGCTACACATAAAGTTTTACCTGACAAACGAACGCCATGTAGTATATAACGTAATGCTGTGCTGATGGAACAGCTAGACACTGCTGCTAACTGTACTAGCATCGGAGGTTAAAGTAGCTATAACACTTTCTGTCTCAAGATATTGCCTGAAATATAGCAGTACTAGTGCTACAACAATTTACTTTTTAGTTACGGGTAGTTACCATAGTAACAATCATTGAATAAACAAATCACTGGAAAATAATGAAATGTTTGATAAATGACTACTGTGTTCAAACCCTCGTAATGCAAATTTTAATACATGCCCATTGAAGAATTTTCTAACTGATAAAGAACTTGCACTGTTTTGGAAAATCCTTTTCTTATGTCAGCCCACTCCATAAAAACTGGTGTTCATGTGTGATGCGTGTGTAATAGGTATTATTCCAAGCAATGTAATGGCTTCATCTGCTTGGAGAAAGCGTGCACATTTGACTTCTTTGATGGCCATCATAACTGAAACAGCAAAGAAAACAATAATGTTCTTGCAAACTTACTATTCTCCTTAAGATGTTGGTAAACTATCATCTAACTGTTTTACAGTGCATGGTCTCTTTTATGAACACTGTAACATGAGACCCAGCCACCCATAAACCTATTATACAGTGTATGATCCCGACTGTGAACATTGTTTTACATTGGTTTATGAGACCAGCCACCAATATAACTATTATACAGTGCATGGTCTCTTCTGTGAACATTTTTTCATGAGACCAGCCACAAATATAACTATTATACAGTGCATGATCTCTTCTGTGAACACTGTTTTATGAGACCAGCCACCCATATAGCTATTATACAGTGCATGATCTCTTCTGTGAACATTGTGCCATGGGACTAGCCACCCATATAGCAATTATTCAGTGCATAATCTCTTCTGCAAACACTGTTTTATGAGACCAGCCACCCACATAGCTAATATGCAGTGCATGGTCGCTTCTGTGAACATTGTTTTATGAGAACAGCCTAAACTATAATTAATATACAGGGCATTGTCTCTTCTGTGAACATTCTTTTATGAGACCAGCCACTCATATAGCTAATATACAGTGTATGGTCTCTTCTGTGAACATTGTTTTATGAGACCAGCCACAAATATAATTATTATACAGTGCATGATCTCTTCTGTGAACATTGTTTTATCCGATCAGCCACGCAAATAGGTAATGTACAGTTCATGGTTTCTTCTGTGAACATTGTAACGTGGGTCCAGCCACCCATATAGCTTATATACAGTGCATGGTCTCCTCTGTGAACATTGTAACATGGGACCAGCCACCCATCTAGCTAACATAACTAGCATGGTCTCTTCTGCGAACATTGTAACATGAGACAAGCCACCCACCTAGCTAATATACAGTGCATGGTCTCTTCTGTGAACACTGTAACGTGAGACCAGCCACCCATATAGCTATTACACAATGCACGGTCCCTTTTGTGAACATTGTAATATGAGACCAGCCACCCATATAGCAATTATACAGTGCATGGTCTCTTCTGTGAACATTGTACCATGAGACCAGCCACCCATATAGATATTATACAGTGCATGGTCTCTTCAACGAACACTGTCACATGAAACCAGCACCCATATAACTATTATACAGTGCATTGTCTCCTCTGTGAACATTGTAACATGGGACCAGCCACCCATATAGCTAATATACATTGCATGGTCTCTTTTGTGAACATTGTAACATGAGACCAGCCACCCATACAGCTATTATACAGTGCATGGTCTCTTCTGTGAACACTTTAACATGAGACCAGCCACCCAAATAACTAATATACAGTATATGATCTCCTCTGTGAACATTGTAACATGTGACCAGCCACCAAAATAGGTAATGTACAGTTCATGGTCTCTTCTGTTAACATTGTAACATGAGACCTCAGTCACCCATAAAAATAATATACAGTACATGATCTCCTCTGTGAACATTGTAACATGAGACCAGCCACCCAAATAGGTAATGTACAGTTATGGTCTCTTCTGTGAACACTGTACCATGAGACCAGCCACCCATATAGCTAATGTACAGTGCATGGTCTCTTCTGTGAACATTGTAACATGAGATCTAAGCCACCCATATAGCTACTATACAGTGCATGGTCTCTTCTGTGAACATTGTAACATGTGACCAGCCACCCATATAGCCAATATACAGTGCATGGTCTCTTCTGTGAACATTGTACCATGGGACCAGCCACCCATATTGCTCAGATACAGTATGTGGTCTCTTCTGTGAACAGTGTAAACGGTGACCAGCCACCGATATAGCTAATATACAGTGCATGGTCTCTTCTGTGAACATTGTACCATGGGACCAGCCACCCATATAGCTAATATACAGTGCATGGTCTCTTCTGTGAACATTGTAAAATGAGACCAGCCACCCATATAGCTAATATAGAGTGCATGGTCTCTTCTGTGAACATTGTACCATGAGACCAGCCACCCATATAGCTTATATGCAGTGCATGGTCTCTTCTCTTAACATTGTATAGTAAGAGACCAGCCACCAATACAACTGCAGCGCGCAACAATCACGTCAATTAGTCTGCGTCGTGATATTTTCGGTAAACAAAATAATGCAGTCGTTTATTTATGTATACAACATTTACGATTCCGTTGAAACAAATTTATATATAATCTTAAACAACTACATAAATATTGATACCTTATTTACGATCGTAGAAAAATCGTAAATATTGATGAAACGCCTCCATGATTCCCAACGTATGAATGTATCAATTGTATTAGATTTAATTTGTTTAATTATTACAATTTGTTTAATGATTACAATTCGATTAGGAATACTAAATGTGATAGTTACTTACGAAAAAAAGCAACCGGGTGTTCCTCTAACCACAATTCAAAACATTGTTTTTGGTCTTCCTGGTTGTTCGGAATTATTCTCCAAAGTTCATTTCAGCAGACTCTCATGTCAGAGAGACTCAACGATCAGCAGCAGTAGTGTTCGCACAGCTCGCTGGGATGGTAGGTACCATAGAAGTCAGTGTTATTCATGCAACATTCGAGACCATGACTTTGGTGCACTACTAAAAAAATACACGATAGTCTGGTATTAAAATGTATAATACCAGTGGCGATAAAAAAATCGCGAAATGGCTCTGTCGTTGCTTGATTTTACATTGGATATTTATGAAATGTCTACGAAGTTCAGATTGATGTAATACACGAATATTTACCAATTTTTATTAAAAGCACTCATCTTAAAATAAACACAGTCCCTATAGTAACGGCACTATGCACTATTACAGAATACTACTTTTTGACGTCGGCGCCAAAAAAATATTCTGGCAACTTGACGATGGTGGCTCTTATCCTTTTTGAATTACTCTCCATTAAACATAATACACGTTCTAAAAGGGTCAATTCACGAGTATATTAAACAATCCCTGCATGTATCAGTGTGAATATTATAAATGGTGGCATGCAATGCGCTTGAAAGCTCGTCCGAGTCGTTAAAATATATGACTTAGAGAAAGCTTTTGATCACTAGGACGAAGAAAAAAATACAAGGCGCCAGTTCTGGGCTTTTTTGGGATTCTCCAGAAGCTCAAATCCCAGATTTTGTATGGCTGTCTGTGCAACTGCTGCTCGGTGGAAAGGGGCGTTGTCATGGTAAAAATCATAGACGGCAGGTACTCGGCCCTCTTCGTCTTCATAGCCCTCAGAAAATATCTCAACCTAACTTGATGAACAAAATGTCATGCGTTGGCCTTATGTCATGGTAAAAATCATAGACGGTAAGTGCTCGGCCCTCTTCGTCTTTATAGCCCTCAGAAAATATCTAAACCTAACATGGTGAACACAATGTCATGCGTTGGCCTTAAGTCCTTGGGAGGCAAAATGCGCCAGGACCACATTTCTGACATTTCTGATTATGAACATCTGGTTTTTGGAGGACTAAGTCTGCTTAACATTTCAGGGTCGAAGAGCCGGCCTTTTTTCACACAGCCGATTGCTGCTTGGTCTCGGGGGAATAGAAAATATCCAGGTTTCGTCAACAGTTACGACTCTTTCGATAAAATTAGGTCCCTCGCAATCAAAGCGCCTCAAAATCCGTTGGCATGATTCCGTCCGCATTTTCTTCTGATCGTCTGTTAACGTCTTGGGAATGCAACGTTCACCTGTAAGTCGCACGTTGTGTTGATTGTGAATGACGTTAAAAAACTGTCCCATAACTTAAGTATTTTCTCGCTACAATTTATCTGATTGTGACCCGTCTATTTTTGTCCAGCAGCTTTTCGATGTCAGCGATGCCAGATGACAATATCGTTACTGGGCGGCCGCTGCGATCGTCATCATCAAGGTTGACCCGTCCTTCTCAAAAGCGTTAGAAACACTTGTAAATGACAGTCTTCTTCGGAGCAGCATCCCCATATATGTTCACCCTATATTCTTGTTTTTATTTTTGAAAATCCATTTTTGACACAAAATTTGATAGCAGATCGTTTTCGCACTTGTTTACTGGAAACACGGATTGATAACTTAAATGATGTCAACATTAGTAAATGTAGATAAAGGCATGACATTTTACATTTAAATAGCACATTAAATGGTCTAAACCATTTTAATATTTCATATTGTTTTAAGTTTAATAAAGAAGTGAACATTTTAGCGAACCTTTTTATCACCCCTCGTATATATACTAATACAATGTATATTGCAATGTACAAAGGCCAGAAGCCATGTGCTTATTATGCACCTATCAATGTTTTCTCCCGGGGGGGGGGGCGGCCGGGCATATAGGGGACTTTCGACTGCAAGCGATTCCCGACAGGCAGAAATTTGACAAGCCGAATGATTCTGGGTCCCGGGGACATAGACTTTGGTCGGAATTTAGATCCCGGTTATATTCGTCCCGGGCCATTTGATAGATGTATAGCATCTCCCACTGAGGGGATTTAGACAAATATGCTTGGCTCTAGAGTGGGAAATCAGACCCCACCCCCCCAAAAAAAACAACATTTGTCAAATTGCCCTAGGTCTTCCCGCCGCTCCCCCCCCCCCCCGGGGGGAAATATTTAAATATCTACTATAACGTAAGCAATATACAGGTATAAACTAGTATAAATGTATAGTTTTTGCCCTTAAGACAATTCATATGTACTCTTCAGTCTGGCCAATATTAGCTAAATGAAGTAGATGTGGTGAAAACTGGCTCTGGCAGCATACCTTTGTAATCGAGCTGACTATCTTGATGGAGGTTGTAAAATTTGGCTAGCTAGCCCTAGCAAGTTTTAAAAAGTAAACCAAAAGAGCCAGTAATCTAGCTTTATGAATCTAATCCAGTACTAAACTTATCCGAGTACTTATGTCCACTCAGGATCTGCGTTTGTATGGAACACATATGGAAGGAACCAGAAAGCCCGAAGAATAAAAAATGTGTTGTTATTGTTATTTTCAGAAGCATACATGCATGTGATGCGTATACAATTACATTCGTTAAATAAGTGGGTTGTATCGTAACAGTTCTACTGAAAATCAGACACCAAACACAAATGATTAAACTGGGAGCAACGCTTGTACGGACATGTATTGGTTTTAATACAACGCTTATATAGAGTTAATACTACGCATTTGCAGTTTTAATAGATACTATACACGTTTACAAAGTCACCTGAATGAATGTACATTTTACTAAGCCTATCATACATATTATTATCATTATTATTATTATTATTATTATTATTATTATTTAAGACTTGTGACTGTTTATTGTCTTTTGTCGGATAGATAGTCTGGAATAAGGCATAAGCATCATAAAAGTTGTATTTAAAAAACTATAATTGTTTACAATACAATTGATTTTGTAGCTAAAAATTAAGTGATATATATTGTAAAAATAAAATATATTTCTACTCGTTAAATCTTTAAAAAAGTTTATGATAGCTATTATTGTTTATTATTATTACCTTTTTATGTATGCGATATTGCTTAATATATAGAAAGTTATATTTTCTCGACACTGTGTTGCTAATATAGAGAGAGTCGTATTGGTATGTTTAGGCTATTGTTATCCTATTTGAAAACAGTTAGTTACTTAAATACGTATAAACAATTGTATTATTATTCATGTGTGATAAAATGTTTTGTTTATTCCTATGTTTGATACGTATATATGTATATATAAATATAAATATATGTGAAATGATAAAGTATCTTAACCCTATATGAAGATACTTACATATTTGCAAGTTCAGATACATAATATTAAAACATTGTTTAATACCATGGTCTTGTTTCTATACACGTCCGGGAAACATATATTATTTTAAAATAAAAACAGTGGTCACTGACGATATTTTCGCGGCACTGAAAAACTGATAGTAGTAGTAAAATCGATATGAATGCAATGCACATGAGGTACCGTTACGCGCATGCCCGCCATTGATAAACTTTGCATAGCGTAAAAGTTTAGTTTTTAATGAAGTGTGCGATGTTGTAGGCGTAATTTCGAAAGCAACTGAAACGTTTACATCAATAAATTGGTGCTACTCAAAAATTAAATTCGAGGACGATAGGAATTAATATAATGACTGTTTTTAAAGTGTGTCTATATGTATGCGTAATACCGTCGATATGCCCCTTTAATGGAGACAAACCATCAATTTACCAAACTTATAATAAGTGAAAAGTGCATATAACTTAGTCTTACTGAAGTAAACATAGATGTGTTTTTATGCCTTCGTGGCAAAGTATTTGCAGCACATGTACAACTGATTTTTAGTACTAAGAACACCGTTCCGGGTGTGAATGCTTCAAAGTGTATTGGCTTATATGATTATTCTTGTTTGATAGACTACGGTAAGTGGCTATTTACGTCTTTTGAGGAGGATAAGGTAGCACTTTACGGTTTTAGCGAAAAATTCGAATTGGCATGGGAGAAAATTCTAATAAATAGCGATACAGTGAAACTGTGCAGCATTTTGAGTGTTTCAGAAATTGTAACGTATCAGATTTAAGGACTGGAGTTTTGAATTTCAAGTTTAGTGAAATCGAAAATATGCCCTATGTAAAGCCAGTGTATGTGTTGAGCCACCTTGCACATAAAATTCCTACATGAGGATTCCTAGCTCTGAACGCCATTTTGGCAGGATATTTAAAAGGGCGTACACACATTGGCATTTATTGAAAAATCTGAATGGTTGACCCCCAGTTTGCTCAGTTGCAAGCATCTCGTAAGTTACGCAGACAGGCGTGCAGTTTTTCAGGTGCTCGCATTTGCAGGAAAGTTGCAAACTTATGTTGAAAATCACTGAATGGTCGCGAAAATCGGGGACATTTGAATCCCAAAATTAGCTAATCACGCATGATAAAATTATAGTACAATTGTGAAGCCACAGCCACAGCAACATTGAAATGATGTTTGGTTTGTTTTCAGGTGTTGACATTATCAGTGTGTGCAAGACGGCTCGAACCCAGACCCCAACAGGCCGAGTCCGAAGCCCGTCTTAAAATCGATAATCTCATTAGGATGAATGTTTATTAAGAAGCAAAATCAATAGACGTTTAGTTGTGTGAAACTCCATTTTAATATTGACTTAAGACGGGTTAAACTGTAAAATGTAAATATCAAAAGAAAAAACGTAATAATTATGTTTTTAATCAGTTATCAATAGTTCAGACTTATTAAATCGGCATTGTGATGTGAATATTCGGTTGTAAAATGTATAGTTCTATAATTAATTCTCACACTGTACAAAAACACATATACTCACCAAAAATGAACAACAAACACGCCACAAATGCTATTACTTTCAGCATTTTGTAATTACAGCGTCTGATTACATGAAACAATATTTACGTCAAAACATCTGCACGCTGACAAAACTGTGAATAGGTAAAAATAGATTAAATGTTAGAAGTAAACACCATATGTATGCGATACGTGTATCTTAATTTCCTTATATTGTTTTTCTTCCGGGTAGTCAAATGTCTTCGAAAACGGGCACAATAAAATTGGCTTGTTGATATTAACAGTATTTTGCTTCAGAACACGACAATGTATAAGTAAATAAGTTTTATTTATGGTAACAGCTCACCCTCCTAAAAATTTGGCATGTACGTATGTGGTTCGAGTACGCAGAAAAACACAATATTCGGTGGTATTCCTGATATATAACACGGTTGTCCCTGGATTTCATGGGCGGTTGATTACATTTGGAGAATACTGCATGTATGAAGTAATGGAATTAAATGTATGTTTATCAAACCCTTACACAGTTTAAATCAAATGTCTTTTTTTTTTATATTCATTTTTCAACATACATCTCATACATCTTCATTACACAATGTTAATATATAAAAGTACAAGTTATACATACATCTCCATTACACAATGTTAATATATAGGAGTACAAGTTATATTCATTTCAATTTTTAGTTTTGAGAGGATGCTGGATATAAAAAGTGATATACAAAAAAAAAAAAAAAAAAAAAAAGGAAAGAGGGTAGTAAAATGTCAAGGTGTTCCTTTTAATAGACATGAGGTGACTGTTTTCAAAAACTGGGAGACTGCTATGGGAAGGCACATGTGTTGGCACAAATACACAACAGCTTCCCTAAGGTATGGGGAAAAAAAGAAAATAAAGAAAAAAATAAAATAACAATCCTATGAAAAGAGGGGGGAAAAAGACAGAATAGGCAAGATTCACTTCAAAGTATTAGGCTGTGCAAACTTTTGCCATTTTTTAAAATGCAGATCAGTTTTATTTTTTTCAAAAGCGATCTGCTCTTCTAAATGTATTTCATTCTGAGAGCGTTTTTGAAAGTCTCGATATTTGGATTTTCATCTCTTGATTTAACGCTAAATATGTATGACTTCATCAGAATGAGTATATAGTTTATAACTGAATTATTAGCGCCACCTTTTTGTGTTCCAAGGATAATATCTTTTACATTAAGATCAATATGTAATTCTTTACTGCTTAAATAAATTGTGAGGTCCCGCCAGATGGGTTGTACAATATTACATTCAAATAAAACATGTGTAATAGTTTCTTTATAACTTGCACAAAATGTACAAAGGTTAGAAGCTGCTAGCTTACATTTATACAGGTATGCATTAGTGGGTAATATACAATGTAGGATCTTATACTGAAAGTTGCGTATATTATTATCTATGGTGGCTTTAAATGGTATTAAATATGTGTTTTTCCAGTGAATACTTTGATTATAGGAAGTCATTATAATTTCCCATTTCTGTTGCTGTTTGGTTTTAACTTCATTAAAAGGTTGTTGAAGATTATATACATATTTACACACCGTGTTTGTTTTATGCACTTTTTCAAGTAATGTACTGTTGCTAAAATTAAAAAAGTCTGTTTCAGATAGTTGTTTTTTGCAAGTGTCTGGTATACTATTAATCAGTGTGTAATATTTAAGATAATCGCTTGTAGGTATATCATACATGTTTTTAAATGCTGCAAATGTATAATATGAGTTTGTCCTGAAGTCAAATAGATGTTCTAGAAATTTAATGCCCCTATTAAACCAATTTGGGTAAAGAAAGGTATGTTGATTATTTAGTTGTATTATTGAGTTATTCCATATCATCGTTTTATTTATCTGTCCTGCTTTTTCATTAGATTTAACTTTATTCCACGATAAAAGAATATCTTTGAGGAATTCATTTTTAAAGTTAGAAACAACATGCTTTTCATTAAGTGGACATTCGAAAACAAAGTTTCGACCATATTTATTGAGCTCTTTCTGGTAGAAAATTTTCCACTGTCCTTTGTTGTTTATGTCTGTTAGTCTTTTAACCCAACTGGCCTTATTTCCATGTATAAAAGCAGTAATATCTGTGAGTTTAATTCCACCCTGTTCTATTGGTTTAACAAGAGTTATTCTTTTAATTTTTTCAGGCTTCCCATTCCACACAAATTGAAATACTGATTTGACAATTGTTTGTATTGTATCAATTTTGGGGGTGGGGATCATTGACAATGCATACATAATATTCGGTAAGGCAAATGTCTTAACTACTGTAACTTTTCCAAGAAGTGTTAATTTTCTGTGTTGCCACTGTTTTAAGCAATTTGTGAAGTCTTGTAGTTTTGGTTGAATGTTTTTTGCTATATCGAGATTTTCATCATTTGTAAAGTAAAAGCCAAGCGTTTTGGCTTCGTCAGAGGTCAAAAAAAAGTGTTTGTATTTGTTGAATATAGTTTGCGTAGCTTTAAGTGAGCCAACTCGCATTACTGTTGATTTTTGTATGTTTAATTTAAGACCAGATATTTCACTGAAATCTTGAATGGCATCTATCAATGCAGAGAACGAATTAAGCGTTCCATCTATAAAATATGTTGTATCGTCTGCAAAAAGTGTTTGTTTTATTTCGTGTTTGTTTATTTTTATTCCTTTAATATCATCATTTTTTTCAATAAATTTTGACAATATTTCTATACTTAGTATGAAAAGTGTGGTTGACAAGGGGCAACCTTGTTTTACGCCTCGTTGTATAAATAGAGATTGGTTCAGAAAGATGCCCATTATTTATAATTATAGTGCATATGTCAGTGTAGAATAGTTTAATCCATTGTATAAGTTCTGGTCCAAAATTAAATTGTGTAAGGCAATGTAGCATAAAGTCATGATCTAAACTATCAAATGCTTTTTCATAATCTGCAAAGAAGAGCAAGCCTGGTTTGTTCTTATTATTAAGATAATGTATAGTTTCAAATATTGTCCTTACATTTTCTCCTATATATCTGCCTTGTATGAATCCAGTTTGCCTTGATTCAACTATGGACGAAATTACTTTTTTCATTCTGTTTGCTATTGTTTTGGTAGCTATTTTGTAATCAATATTTAATAAACTTAAAGGGCTCCAGTTGTTTAGTGTTTCTAAGTTTTTTCCTGGTTTTGGAATCAGTGTAAGAATACTTTGTTTTTGAAGTTGAGTTAAGTGTCCATTTAAAAATGAATAGTTAATAGAGTTTAGGTAGTGCGTTTTAATAACATTCCAAAATACTTTGTAAAATTCCGCTGACAAACCGTCTGAACCTGGGCTTTTATTATTATCCATCTCTTTTAAAGCAATTAGGCATTCATACTCTGTAAGCAAGCCTTCGCATGATTGTTTCTCGGTTTCTGTGAGCTTTTTTATATTTAAATCAAAATTTTTTGTAGTGTTTAACTTATTTTTATCAAAGTAAGTTTTCTTACTATAGAGGTTTGAGTAAATATTTCTCTGTTCATGTATTATAGTTTTGAAGTCTGTGATTTCTATGTTATTTATTTTTAACTTATGGATGGTTTTACTTTCGTAATGTCTTTTTTCAAGATTTGCAAAGTATTTGGAATTTTTTTCATTATGTTCAATGTGGATAGCTCTTGCTCGTAATAGCATACCGTTTATTTTCTCTTCTATAATTTTATCATGTTCTGCTTTTGTTTCTTTTATTAATTTTATAATTGTTTCGTCATTGTCGTTTTCTTTACTGAATTTTTTTTCCAGTGATTCTATTTTTTCAATGATTTTTTGTTCCTTTTCCTTATTTCTTTTTTTTGTTGAAAATTTTATAGTTACATTTCTTATGGTCCCTTTTATCAGTTCCCATAATGTATTAGGGTAACAGTTTTGATTGTTGTTTACTAATGTTTGTATTTCCTGTTTAATTTGATTTTGATAATCTTCATTGAAAAGCATGGTATTATTTAATTTAAAGTACCCAGGTCCTTTTTCCTGAATTGTGTTGTCAATAACTATTTCAATCAAAGAGTGGTCCGTTTTGTAGCCTGGCTTTATGTTGGCTATATTTATAATGTTGCATATATTTTGAGAAATTAAGAAGTAGTCCAGTCTACAAAATATTACCGGTTTTCCATTTGAGTGCCAAGTGAAACGTTTTTGTTCTGGGTGAAGCGATCGCCATATGTCAATCAAGTTACATGAATCAATCGTGTTGTTTATTGTATTTCTATTGCTTATATGTGTGTTTTCTTTGCCATTTTTTTTTTCTAGTTTTGGATTCAGTATTGTATTAAAATCACCACCTATTATATAGTTTTTCTCCATATTTTGCAGCAGGTGCATTTCTAGTTGTTCTAAAAAACATTTATCATCATTATTTGGTCCATATATATTTATTAAAGTTATTTCTTGGTTATTGATATTAACATCAAGTGTACATAGTCTGCCTGGAATTAATTCATTAAAAGCACCTATGCTTACATTATTCTTGTTTTTAAATAAAATTCCTAACCCTTCACTATTTGATTTTTTCCCACTATAAAAACTTATTCCACTCCATTCTGATTGCCATTTAATTTTTGTTAGTTCACAGACATGTGTTTCTTGAAGTAAACACACAGTATAATTATTTTCTTCAAGCCATTTAAATACACTTTTCCTTTTATTACAGTTGTTTAAACCTCTGACATTAAGAGAACAGATTGTTTCACACATTGTTATCTACTTTGGGTAATTTTACTATGGCTAGTTTAAGTTGTAATGAATCTTGCCTATTTAAATGATAAGGAAACATAATATCTTGCTACGAGTTGTTGGAAAATGGTTGGATAAGGTATTTCCATGCATAAAAGGGGAAAATAATCCACATTCCAAAATAGTAATGAGACTGACACACACACAAAAGATAAAGCAAACAGACAAAAAGAAAACAAACAGACAAGACCAAAAACAAAATAATAATATATATATGTATATACATACACACACATATATATACATATATATAGATATACATATATATGCACATATACTCAAAGATTTCGAAAACACGTGTCACATTATGACGCTAGGTTAAAGAAGAAATTAGCATATGCTTGGTTACCTTTGAAGTTTATACATACAGACATTTGCCAATGTTACACATATATTAACAAACGATCGTCATCACACACTTGCGTTTTCAAAATCATATTATGACTAGCGATCCTTTGCATCGTTTCGTAATATACGCTTATGCATATTTTATTCTTTAAACGTATCATATATATTATTACTATTTCTATTGTGTATTATTTGTTATAATACTTAAGTAAAGACTCCATTTGATTTCTCTTCGAAAAAAGGAAGAAATATCTTTGGAGAGTATTACCAAATAATTTGTACTATCGATTCCTTTTATAAAAATCTCTTTCGAAAAGCGAAATAAAGAGATAATTTTAAGGTTGTTTGGCTTTCAATTAATTATGTGATACGTCATTTTCAATTTTGTTTATAAATTAATATAATTCAAATAAAATTAGTATTTAACTATAAGCACTACATAAAATGTTTTCAACAATAAAGTATGGCTAGATAGAATAACAATGTAAGTGTAAATTTCTCAAAGTTAAATCAGTTTTTAAATTACTTTTGTGCAATAAGGTACATTTAGAACACTACGGGCGCTAAAGTATTTAGCATAAGTTTATGTCTTCATATGTGTTCATAACACTACACTACATCGTTGCTTTTAGGCAATACAGTACAGTTAGAACATTACGTTTATTCAAATATTCAGACAACGTTTATGTTTTCATATGTATTCGTAACACTACGGAAACATTGCTACATCGTTATATAATTATATGGTGTTACATCAATCGTGATTTTATACTTAAAGAGGTCAAAAGCAAGTGTCAAAATTTTGACGATAGGTTCAAAACGAATTCAGCATATACTTGATAACCTTTGAATATTATACATATACATTTGCCAATGTTACACATATATAAACAATAATGTTTAATCATCATTTGCCAATGTTACACACATATTAACAATAATGTTTAAACAATCGTCATCATATACTTGCGTTTTCAAAAGTACATTAAGACTTCTTTGGTTAAATATTTGTATAACAATGTATGTGAACTCCGTAAACCTATGATACCAAAAACAAATTTCATAAAACTATCTAGTCTAAAGTATGTATAATACTTAAGTTGGACATCCCCATGATATATTTGAATTGTCGAAAGCATACTCAAACGCTTTACTCTAATACATGATGATACTCTTTGGATTTAGTAGGCTATCAGCATGCACCTGAGTATATCTCGAATACATCTAAAGTGTATATATATATGTACACTTTTGCCGATATTACACACATATTAACACAACTGAATTGATATTACCATAACGAAAACAACAACAACAACTAAACTGATGCTCAATGCAGTAAACATTTATTTTACCAACTTTTGTTTTTTTCAGTAATGTACTCTATCGATCTATTTTTTGGTATAATCGGTACAGGGTAGGGTTTAACACTCGATATGTCGGTGTAAACACAAAGCATTTATCCTAATGCACAGCGATGCTAATCGTGTTCAGGCATGCGAGACTGTTTACAATTACCTATTATACTGGGGAAAAAAGAAAGGTTCCCAGGGGAACAGACCAGCATTTATTTGTTATTCGGAGCGTTATTTGGCCATGGCAAGTTCATCCAGTGCTCGTAGTCTTCAAATTTCACAATCTGTATTTTATTCATGTGGTTTTTGCACAAGATCTTACCATTCGTGTACCATGCATCACTTATTTCGTCTGACATCTTTTTGACGCACATGAGCACATGTAGGTTTAGTTTTGTCAGGTCATCGTTAATGTATATGTTGGACCCTTGAGCAGCTTTCTGTTGACCATGATGTCAGCTTTGGTTTGGCGGCTTAGTAGTCGTACTATAATATCCCTACTTTTGTTGCTCTTGTTGGGGAGTCTATGTGCTATATCGATGTCAGCCATGGTTATTTTGCAAACATTGTGGTCACACAGAGTCTGTATCACTTTCTCAGCCGATTGCCGTGCAGTTTCCTTAGGATTTGTGTCCGGAATTCCTTTTATTTTTATATTGTTTGCACGTGAGTATTGCTCACTTTCGTTTTCATATTTCTGCCTGTTCATATCAACCTGCTTTAATTCTTGAGGGACTGTCTCATTTCTATCTTTTTGATTTGCAAGATCTACATCTAATGCTTTGATATGGCTTTTAAGCTTATCTATTTCCTGGTCCTTTTCGAAAAGCTTTCCTTCTAGTATTTCAACACTCTTTACCACCGACTTCAGTAGATCTTCCTTCATTTCGGTAAACATTTCTCTTATTGCCTTTTGTAGAGACCCGTCGCCTTTAACCATGACGTTTTCCAGCTTCTTGTTCACAGTCTTCATAGATTTATCTAGTTGTTCAAGTTTTGTGTTTATTTTCTTCATATGCGTGATAACATCACATTCGTCATCGGAGTGCCTCTCCATTTCGGGACACTGTGTTTCGACTGGTTTCCGCTTTGATTTATTTTTCTTTTGCTTCTGTACTTTTGGCTTTTCACTTAAGCTGCTGTCTATCTCACTTACACTGGAGGGTTCTCTTTTACGTTTCAAATCGTCATCAATAGTGTTATTTCTATTCATGGCTATCGACTGAACATGTTCATTTTTTGAGCAGTATACATTTCAATTTTTTTGAAAACGATGATGCTCTTTTATGACTTTTTTTTTCACTATTCACATGTAATTTCACGTTTATTTTGCATTTCAGAAAAACAAATTGTCATACTGTTAATGTCAATCCATTTATCCAACCCTTATCCAACCCTTTTCACAAGTTTAAATCACATTTTTATTATTATTTTCTTGTCCAGATAAAGTTTGCTAACCTTGCAAAAGGTTACACTCCAGTTATCATTTCGTTATTTCATATAACGTATATGTATTGCTGAGCATGGTGATTAATGTTATCAATATATGCCCTGTTTCTTAAGGGTTTTATTATACTTTTTGTAGCAATAACTGGATAGAAGTGCATGTAGCTATTTTATTTGTGTCTCTCACAAATAGGATACTACAGTTATTTTCTCTGATGAAAGTTATGGGAAGGCGTAAACATACTATGGTACTGTTAAAGACATGTTTATGTATACCAGCCTTGACAAATATTCTGCCAGACTTACTAGGAATAAATAATAAAACATTGTTTTGAAGCGTGTCGTAGGTAATCAATGAAATAAATTAAAAGACCATCAATTGAGATACTTATTGTCATTGATTTGTGTGTGGTATTTCAATGTTTGTATGACATAACAATTAACAACATAAAACAAATCCGAAAATTCATTAAATTCATCAACAATACCATTCTTTAAAAAAAAATGTTTTATTACAAACAATGGGCAAACAATATATGCATAAATTGTATAATCAATTAATGATAAGCGTGTCCTGAATATTAAATGCTCTTGATTAGTAATTTAAATTTTAAGACAACTTCCAAGGGTATTGAAATTATTTTTTTAATAAGTCTCATTATGTTAAATTGATTTGATATTAGCCTATTTTAACAACATATTCCGATCTGTAAGTGTAATATGAAACCAATGTTTATATATATATAATTAAAATTGATGGATATAAGTTCAACTTTGCAGTAATGCAGTTATTAATCTCATTTAAGTATACGTTGAACATAATATTTCAACATTTAAATTTGTTTAAGAAGCCATTTAAACACGCCACTTTAAACACTGTTACACATTAATATTAATTTCCTTAATAAAAGTAGTTGTATAAAGCCGTCAACTGTGTTTAGTGTATACTAATTGATTTTTATTTGAAGTGTCCTTAAACGTTCATTTTACAGAAACTGGAAGACACCTACGTGTTCCAAGAATCTCTCGAGAATGTGTGCAGTGTATCCCTGGTAATGTATGTACCTCTGTGGTTACCATAGCTGTGTATTTATGCCTCCGTAGCAAAGTGTGTGCAGCACATGTACAACAGAATTTTAGAACTAAGAAGACCGGGCCGGGTGTGAATGCTTCAAAATGTATTGGCTTATATGATTATTCTTGTTTGATAGACTGCGGTAAGTGGCTATTTCCGTCTTCTGTGGTGGATAAATTCTTGAAGATAAATATCATTAAAATGACACTAGCAATAATATTCGCAACAAAGTGCAACAGGCAATTCTGTTTGAACACACAATATTTGAAAACGACTGTTAAATGCAATATTAGAACAAAATATAATGCATTACACATCTAACATGTTTTAATTATTTAAGAATTGTCGCATTTTGTTACAATACGCACTAACGCAGCTATGGAGGGCTATTCTGGCACTGAAAAGGGACTAACAATAAACGTTTGACGTGTTTATTATTTAAAAAAAATGCAATATGCTAATAGACTATACTTCTAAATTTCAGTCAAAAAATGAGTTTATAAATCAACTGTCATGTATTGATTCATGACAGTAAACAGTTAACTGTTTCAGTGTTTTCGGATATTTTGCACGTGTATCTGTAAAATAAAGGTGAATAATTGAAGGTTAAACTCCGTCTCTGTAAATTTCTTAGTTGCAGCAGCAACAGCAACACACGACGGCAATGATCACACCGAGAACACCAATACCACCAACGATTGGCACCCATCTGTAATGTATAAAATATATTTATGTGGCAAACATTCCATTAATAGAGTGTTCCACTATAGAATTATCAATATGTTCCACATTCATAAGAATAGGTAATTATGTTACGTCAATTAACACGTTACTGAACTTCGTATAGAATAATAGTTAGATTAGTTTACGGTTTAAATGAACATTATCTGATATAAAAGGTAAACAAACTTCTCAAATTACCCAAACCATTGTATCTGTCCGTTTTACTTTAACCTGAAGATATATATAACATTATATATACAATTATAACCATCTATATAAATGGGGTATGTGTTTTAGTTTCATGACACGCAGCATTGTGCTTACATGTGTTCTTCTATCCAACTTTTCGCGCAAGACACCTGATCTCTATCCCCAGAGGGCACCATCCTGGACTCATCACTGCAACACTCTTTCATGTTGGTGAGACTTGGTTTCCAACAACAATAGTCTTCGCACAATTGTGAGGGGTGGTGTTCTCTGAAGACGTCCGTATAGCCCGTGCAACATTGGAAACCATGGCTTTCATTAACTGGAAAAAGTCCAATACAATGGTATTTCTAACACATAGCTAGTAAACACAACAATTGAGATTACGCGTTGATTTTGTCAACAAAACATTCTCTTAAAATCGATAATCTCAAAAGGATTTATGTTAATTTAAGAAGCAAAATCAATATACTTTTAATTTTGTAAAACTTCATTTTACTATTGACTTACGACGGGTTAAAATGTAAATGTAATGATCGAAAGAAAACACGTAATATTTATATTTTATAATCATTTATCAATAGTTTATTAATATCTTAAACGCCATTTCAAACCTATTAAACCAGCATTGTGATGTGAATATTCGTTTGTTAAATGTCTTGTTCTAAAATACTGACATGTGATACACAGTTGATTATTCTATAACAGTACAGATTATAACGTGAAAGTGATAAGGCTCACGAATTTCATACACGAACAAGTAGCACGAAGGTTGAACAATAATTGTGCAAGAAGCGAACATACAAGTAATATTTTAATGCAGACAAAACTAACAAAAACAGAATTAGTTCAGGAAGAAACAGTGTGTATAATAAAATATAAAAACAATCAACAAAGACAAAATAACTTAAGAAAATCAACTAGAAAATGTAGTAGAATTGCAATCACTCAAATTGGGGAAATTCATAAAATAAACTGCAATAATAACTATTTAATTAAAACATTTCACTGCTAAATTACATTGCACAATACAACTCATCTCGTACAAAATGTTGTCTGTATGTCAGTATAAACAGTGCAACACTGACTACAACTTAACATGTCCATTTTACTTATTTATAATAAAAGAAGCAATTCGATCAGTAAATTACTTTCGGCCTGAGCACGTTTTAAGAATTTTTAGGAATCGCCGATCTTCATATTGATAATTTAAAAGTAATATAATTTAATCAAGGAGTAATTGCAACCGGAAAAATATATGCTCATCAGAAATTTTCCTTATTACAGTAGCATTCAACTCATTAAAATTAATAGTATAAGTGTGTTTTAATTATCGTATTATTATATGTTTTGTTATTATATTATAGACTTCTTTTTTAAATATTTGAAAATATTTATGTACAGACTCATGTAGTTTGACAGGACCATGCCAAGCGATATGATTTGAAATCTAAGAACGTGTTAACAAAAAAAAGTGAATGCAAAATACATGTGTAGGATTGTGAACCGTCCAAGTATGCATTATACATTAATAGACTGATATGGTCTAATATGACATTATATAAATATCATATGGCAGCGTGTGTGACATTGATATTGTCAACCCGAGGGCAGAATGTCCCTCGAGGCGAATGCCGAGTGGTGACATTCTGTTTCGAGGGTTGACAATATCAGGGTCACACACGCTGCCATATGATATTTATTTTAATACACCGAAAAAATATGAGTAAACAAAGTAAACGTGTGCTTAATTCTGCCCATCAAGATTGAACAATGCCTAAATCTTCTGTCATCTTTAGAAATACTTGCAAGCTATTTTTCTGACAGTTAACTTTGAAGAAAATCGCTTGTTTACACATTGGATCACGACAAGGGAGGCAATATTTTCATGATGTGGCTAAAAAACTGACACAGTTACTTATCCTTATGTGATTATTTAAAATGTCAGCGCGGTCACATGACCTGACAGTCACTTTCGCTTGGTCACGTGTCAAAATTGTTAAAATGTTTGTTTAAAGTCAAAATATCTCTTTCTCGGGTAATGAGAATATATAATTGTAGATAAAAGTGAGGTATAATAATTTCAAATAGCCTTAAACGTGTTTCTACAGTTATCTTGAACACTTATTACAGTTTGTGCTACGTCTTTCAGCATTCGTTAAACAGTGTCTGGTGATTTAGACAATAGAACCATATATGATTGATGGAAAAATATGTAAACACACATGATTTTTCGGATAGTAACGCTTTATTTGGCGAACTAAATGTTCAACAAAGAACAATTGGAAACAGTGATACCCTTGTTTCATTCCGACAGCAGTTAAATTAGTTTAAGAAGGGAGATAATTCCGAGTTTTCTTCACATACTATTTAACCGAGTAGAGCTTAATACTAAATAGTGGTTGCAGGTATTTTTAAGAACTTGTGTTTTTCAATGAAACGAATGAACAGTACTGTCAAACAATTAGCGGAGTTAATATATACTTGATTATATAATGTGTGTGTTGTTAAGTTTTAAGGTATTCACACACTAATGAAATCGGGTAATATCGACTCATTTCGTAACGTTTCGGTGTCTTCCGGTATATTTCGGAACAGCGTCGCACGACGATAATCTCAAAAAGTTACATAAATAAACGTCGTGTATTTTGTAAATAAACGATAAATTAAAACGAAACATTTACGATTTGGTTAGCAATTGCAATTATTTCACAGAACTAACGTATATTGCATTTGTTACGCGTAAATAAAAAATATTGCGTTTTGGCTTCGTGATTATCAAAATGGTGGCGCCCATGATCGTTTACTCTGTAAGTTTATAAACACTGAAATATATTGTCTAAACACAAACAGTGAACCACCAACAAGGCGAGAACGTATTTTCTGATCATAGTGAGCGTGTCGATACGTTCCCTATACTGGGGTAATTATGAACGATGTGTCTGCGGTACAAAATCTCTTGAAGTGGAAGCCTTATGAAGGACTTTGGAATTTGTTGTTTTTATTTCTGTAAATTCTGAAAATATCTACCATCACAAACAGCGCTATCGTTGACTTGTATCGGTGAAAATGTTGTGTGGAACATGTTATTCCTTTGAAAGTTACTAGCTACTTCGCTGCTAGAATAGAGACTCTGGGCTCATGAATAGTGGTGTATAAATGCAATACATACCATAATCATAAACTCTATGACCATGCTATCAGTTGAATCAAAGAGGAGACTGGCTTGATTTATACCGAAATGCATATATGTTTGTTGTACGATGGTGGTTGTACTTGGAATTCTTTTATTTGTTGAATATATGAACATCAATAATAAGTGAATTAATACAAGTGTATGATTTTTTATTTATTCAGTTCTCATTCATAACCATTTAATTTTTCTATTGAAAAATATATCATTCTTTTTAAAATTATAATGTCTTTTGATTTGCACATATTGAACAGGATTCGGATAATTTGTGTGTTAACTGATTCACATTTGAACAAAATGATACATAATTTGACATCTAAACTAAATTCTAATAAATCGAGCAATGTTCTCAGTGTAGTTAGTTAACAATGATGTTTTATTTACTTGTACATATACAATAGAGACTTAATAATTTTGTATTTGCAGCTCCCTTGCTCCGGTTCCCAGATGTCACATCAATGGCAACATTTATTACTTATTCTAGACAAATCATGACTTTTAGATAAAAAAAAACAACAGTTCCTCAGTTCAAGTTTTCACAGGAACACATTGGTTCGGGAAGCTATATTGCATGAAAAGAGTTTCCAACAATAATCATCAATATTACAGCGCTTCTGTTCTTGGATTGAACACTTTTAATGTAATGATCTGCATTATTGTGCCCATAATGACAAAAGTTTTGATGTACACTTTTAAGTATCATCTTTGAGTTATATTAATACTGAATAATTTTTTAAGATGTTGCTTTGACAACAATGACATGTTACCATGCTTAAATTTAAGTAAGCTTTCTTCATGGAATATTATATTAATAAAATAAAATATAACACAGTTATTTATTATTTAATATTGGTTTAATATTATTCATATTATTATACACTCAACAACATTAACTAAACATATTGTCTACAAATGTAAAATATATTTTTTGCAATACTACGACATGCAATTACAACAGGTTGTTTTAAATTTGCTGGCACATCTCGAGTAACTATTGAGCTAAATAGCAAATAAGTTAGGCGTCCCCAAATTACATGTAAAGCTACTAACCCTTTATTTCAACTTAATCAAGTAAGAAATTTGAATAAACTAGAGTTTGTGACAATGTTAGTTTAAAGATGTCTGATAAATATTATTTTATAAATAACTGTTGTCAATTCTAAAACCCACCCTTCCATTCTTCATTGATCAGCATATTTTTCCAGTTAGAAATGGTAAAAGTTTATAGTTTTGCTTAGCATATATGTATTAACAATAACATTAAATTTGGAGGGTATTATACTTGTAGCACTTGAACAATAGCCCAGAATTCACAAGTTGAAAGCACATTTAATAAAAGTGTTAGAATTTGTTTTTATAAGAAGGTACTTCAACATTTTGCTTATTTGTCAATATATGATTGCTGTTGACATCACAAAGTTGTATATTAATTATGATAATGTATAGTCTTTCTAATTATTTATAAATGGAAATAAATGTCATGTATTTTTAAACTACATTAAAAGATATATGCTAGATCAACAGAAACTAAAACTTTTCAGTTCTTCTCGTGTTTTACCCTTAGTAATTTGTTTACCTCGACCACTGTTGTTACAGGATTAATTTTAAATGATTTTATTCTTTGCAACACAAGCATGTCAGTATGTGTTTGTGTAAATTCTAGGTTGAAATATGGTTGGATAATTCATTCAGTTATTGGATGTCAATGGTCCTGTATGTTGGCATGTGTGTCCACTATAGTTTTCTCTGACGGCTGTTATACGAATGACTCTAATACTTAATTATAGTAACAATGTTTAGTATTTAGTTGTATTAGTTGTCTAAAATAATAGTTTAAGTCACCAGCTGTTAGTGGAATCAGAATATAATTAATTAACACAGTTTTATGACATGTTCAGTTGTGATATGTACTAAAAACAGTATTTGGCACGTTACTGTGCTAGGTATTCAAAACCGACCCCTGTATACTTTAGCTGCAAATATTTCCGTTATATGACGGTGAAAGTTCATACTTGTTTGGTATTTCATTTGCATGTGAATGTACATAATTTTAATGGGCCAAATTCAACTATAGCCTTTACCTTTGTGATCACAACTGACTTGAAAGTATGGACACGCATTTTCAAGTTAGTTGAATTTGGCCTTATTTGTATTACACGGTAAAAAGTCTTTAATTTTTCAAATACAGTGTCTTATTGATAGAATATTATGATGAGAACAAAATTAAAAGCATTTGTGATTATGACCATTAGTGTGTGAAAACCTTAATTGTAAAATAAATATACATTCCGATTCTCCCTTTTGCAAATCTAAATTGGTTGGGTGTAAATCTATTGTTTTTCGGTGGTCTTCCGGATATATTACACCGTTTTTTCTTAGGCTTTCGTGGCAGTAATTGAATGAAATATATGTTCAGTAAACCCTTACACAGTTTCAATCAAATTTAGTAATTTCATATATGATATATGTATTTCTGAGCATGGTGATTAATGTAATCAATATATGCCCTGTTTTATCATAGATTGTTGGCAATTACGGGATAGAAGTACATTTAGCTCACAAATCGGACACTACAGTTATTTTCTCTCATTAAAGGCATGGGAGGCGTATGGGGAGGCGTGAATATTCTATGGTACTTTTAAAGTGTATGTATACCAGCCTTGACAAAAATTATGCCAGACGTGCTGGGAATAAATAATAAAACCTTGTTTTGAAGCGTGTCGTCGGATAATCCATGAACTTAGCTAAAAGACCATCAACTAAGATACTTTTTTTCATTGATTTGTGTGTGGTATTTCAATGTTAGTATGAAATAAAAATTAACGACATAAAAATCCGACAATTCATTAAATTCATTAACAATAGATAGATAGATAGATTTATTTAGGTTAAAACACATAAGTTTACAACACACGACAAATTCAGATTATATAAACAATGGTATAACTAACGAGTGAATCTTAAAACTATTAAAAGCAATAGCACTTTAATTTACTTTACTTTATTTGAATATGCTAGAGGAACAGCTATTACGAGGCAAGATAACATTAGTTGGAATCAATTAACGCGAATAAATAGATGGAAGTTAATCATAGTGTGTAGTAACCTAGGATGGCCCATGTAAGCTTGAAAGCTTATTCCCGATGGGGTCCTTAATTTTATTGTCAATATTATTCTTTAAAAATAAGAAATGTTTTATTACAAAAAACAATGGATTCACCCAAATTGGCCATTGGCTATTAAACACCGGTCGCTAAACATATTAACACAATAATTGACGATTACTTTATCTTTACTACTTCTGGTGAGATTCTATATCATCCTCAGGAATAAATTGTTGATTTTCATCATTATCAAAAGAGTCGCATATAGTCATAGTCGGTAATGGCGCGAATGTCCTTTTATGAAAACATAACTTCACAAGTATCTCTTCTCCATGAATTACGAGTCATTTCTTGTTTCAAAGGTTGAGACAATAACCAGAGCAACCAATGAACATCTTTCTGGATACAAAGGAAATGTGACCAAACGAGTTTCAGTACAACGCAATAATCTAATGTATAGTTCAAATGTGTACAACGCACAGTGCCAAATACAGTTTATATTCATATCGGCCCCATACTTAATATAAAAATGAGCACCAAAGAACTGAGTGTTAGGTCATCTTAAGTATATAGTTACTACTAGTTTTACATGTTTAACACATATTAGCAGGTCTTTTTCACAAAGAACTATTTAATTCTTAGCACAGACAGCATCTGCAGCACCAAACCAAGACTTGAACTAGTATGACAAAAATTATTCCGCCGACAATTTGTATAATCCATCTGCGAAAAAAAGGAAATAGAACATATTATATTAGTACTCTACTCTTGTAACATGTGTTAAATACTTTATAAAGTACATATAAATATTGTATTATAGTTTGAAATTTTAAAACTGCATGTTCAAAGAATGTATTAATAACACGTTTAATTTGTATTTTGTTTAACCATTTGTAAAACATCCGAGCGTTCATTTGAAAAACAGTTACCCGTGCTCCTCAAGCCATATGTCGAAGCATTGTTTATGGCCTTGTGGATTGGGAATCAACCTCCACAACTCACTGCAACAGACCTTCATGTCAATTAAACTAACAGACCAGCAGCAGTAGTGTTCACAAAGCTGAGAGGGGTGGTAGTTACCATAGAAGTCAGTGTAATTCATGCAACAGTCGAGAACACGACATTCGTGCACAACTGAAATGAATAGGATACTCTTCGTGAAATGACATTGTACATTAATATATACAGTATACTGCTCACAATTAATCAATCGAATATGCAAATACACAAGTACAAACTTTAAAATAGTGTTTGTCTGTAAGTGAATGTTCTTGGGCTACTGATGACTAATCTACCAATTTCTAAGTCGGATAAACATTTGCGTAACAGAAATGCGCTTTAACCAGCAACATGTATACACGGCCTGTAATCACTGGCGCCACCTCTTTTTGGAGATGCATGGGAAAAAGAGACAATTATACTTCCGAGGTGGCGCTAATGGCAGGATATAGTAGGAAAAGTAAACAGTGATAGAAGGTGAGTTGGTTTTATCTGTTTTAGGACAATATTAGACACTGCTTTAAAAATCGAACAATGTGCGATTGGAACTTTAAAATGTAGAGAAATAAGAAATCACAACGCATTTCAAAACGCGAGAACTAAGGCTTGTGCAAACAATAACTGACCAAGTTTTTGTTCAATCTTTGAAAACTTTATGCAAGTGTTAGTAGGCATAAAAGGAAGGTTAAGTTCGATTTTCAGCATAAGTGTAGTTATTTATGCCCTTTAAAAAATAGTTCATTTAAGACGTGTGCAGACAATAACTTGAGAAGTTATGTGCAATTAATATGAAATTTTACGGAAGTGTTATTAGGCATACAATGAAGGTCGAGTTCGGCTTTTGGCATAATTGCTGTTATCGTACTTGAGTTATGCCCCGTCAGGCGACACATCCGACTCGCGGAGTTCTAGTTTAGATTACGAATGCGCTGATACCCGTCGATGACGAGCCAGGAAAATATACTAATCAGAAAGTAGTGTCCTAGCCTAGTCCTGTTACGTGGAAACCTTTCTGTAAATTATCATTTTAATTAACACATGTTAATAATGAAACTATTACTTAACTATTACATTTTGAATAATATTCAACAATCAGCACAAAGTTTGGAAAATGAGACAACTCTTCGTAGAGTGATGTTTACCATATTGACACTATAAAACCTAGGTGGGTCCAAGTAAAGTTAACCCACCTGAGTCCCGACTAAAAAAGCCCGTATGCATCCTAGAAAGCAAGTCCATATGGGCCTAATAAGTGCTACAGCTGGACAAATATACATGTACCATATGGGCCCCATGTAAATCCCAAATAATATACCACATGGGACTCAGTAAGCAAGCCTATATGGGTCCACTTCAAAAAAGTCCATATAGGTCTCAGCAAACATATGTGCTTTACCTTGCCTGATATACCATAAGGGCCCTGACTGGGACCCATTTGCTTTGTCTTACCACTTTAAAACCCAGTTAGAGTCCAGCAAACCCAAATGACTCCCAAGAAGAAAGCCAATATGGGTCCCAGCAAGACCCAGCAAGCAAGGCCCCATATGGTCCACGTATGGGCTATAGCTGGGCAAATATAATATATAGGCCCCGTGTGGGTCCCACAATGTTTTTTGCCCATATCAGACCCATATGGGACCCAGAAAGCAAATAAGCCCCTATGTTTTGCTCTTATCAAACCCAGGTAAGACCCATTCAAGCGAAACCATATAGGCTATAGTTGGGAAAATATACCATATTGGCCCTAATGTGGGTCCCAAATGATATTTCTGCCCATATCAGTTCGATATGTGATCAAATTATTCAGTTAACATGTATTCTAAGTTTAAGAATGCTAATGGATTGTAGCAATTTTGTAAGTAACTGTTCTTTCAGTGGTTTCATTATTTTGGACTCTGTAATATAAAGCTATCTCTTTCCGACCATTATATCCCGTTTGTTCCTGCAAGACCGTTGTGTCTGATTGTGGTTCGTTGACCCCTTTTTTTTTAAATGAAAATTAAACCAGGAAACATGTTGTGCGGTTTTTATATTAAAACAGAAAGGTAAGTTATACAAACTGATAATAAGATATATTAATATATTTATAACCCAATTTGAATTTACGCTGGTAATTTTCCTAGTATTGTGAAAGAGTTTGATTTTCTAAACCTGATTTGAATTTGTCACACAATTTTGCGAGATTTAACATGAATTGATGCTATTGTGCAATCAAAATATTGCATTGGTATAATTTTGATATAAACACAGGAACAATATCACATTGTTTGCTGCCTTGGCGGTACCAAGGTTGAGAGAGAGCAACTAGGCAAATGAAGAACATGTCTAATCAAGTCCTACTCCTATATATACACCGACCTCATATCGGTAAGTACTATTTTCCTGTAGCATCGTTCTGTCATGAAGACTTTACAATCTGCAAATTCATATTTTACCACTAATTAATCGCTTAACAATGCTTCAACGTGAAGTATAAACATTAGTTTACCAATTGCACGTCAAAATGTCAACATCAAGGTGACTTTAACACTTAATCCTTGCGTTTAAGCAAATACATTGTAAAGTCCTCCGTATTGCTCTGTGTAATGTGAAACTTGCATACTGTTTTTTCATTGGTCATTAAAAATGAGGATCGCATATGCCTTTTGAATCAGATCTTTAGACAAAATATTTTACCACGTACGCAATAGAAAGCTGTGTCAACAGATTTCGCTCAAACCGATTTTGGTTTTACCACTTTAATTACAGAAATGTCCCTCACACAATCCTTTCTTTTGGTCCGAATGCAAACTGCTTTTCAGCAACCATCCAATACTGGGCATTCTTGACGGTGAGTTAATTGTCTATATACTTTATAATAATTCGTATAACTGTAATTTTGAAACAAGTTCCAAATGAAAGGTCTTTATGTTAATATATATCCTCGCATTATCCAAAATCGCGATGTATCTTGATTCGTATGCATATCATTATATTGTCAGACCTGGTCGCGCGTAAAATATCAAATATTTTGGTTTCCATAATAAAAATAAATGTTTATGTTATTGTAGTATTTTTTGTGTCAACTTTTCTAAGGTATGGTTCAAACAGACATTACTTAGTGTTCTGCAAAATAAGGTTGGTGTAAAACGCTTGCGAATCACTATACATTGAGGATACAATAATATTATGCAACCTCCTTAAAATCATCTCAAGTCTGACGCTACTATATTAGCCGCTAACAATGTTAGGATTTGATTTTTATGAGATTGAATATTATGCACATAAACTTTATTTCATAACTAATCAAATTAGGTACTGGTATGCGTCTTCGTATTATTGCGGAATTACACTGTCAATTCCCAACACAGACAGCCGTTTTAGTATGTATGAAAATACAGGAGTATTTCGCAAACTGTTAAGGCTGTTTTTATGCCCCAACATCAATGATGGGGGGCATATAGTGTTTACACTGTTCGTGGGTATGTACGTGTGAACGTATGTACGTATGTTCGGATTTTTGTCCGGATAATAACTTTGTCCAGCATTGGAGGAGTTTCAAATAACTTGGCAGAAATGTTAAGCATAATGAGACGGTGTGTCGTCAACAAGAATCAGGTCAATAGGTTTAAGGTCAAGGTCGCACTTAAAGGTCCAAGGTTAAATATAAGAATTTAAACCATATACCCTGTCCGGAGCATAATTGTTTCCAGCATGGAAAGAATTTCAAATAACTTGACACAAGTATTAAGCTTGGTGAGACGCTGTGTCGCGCAACTATGTCCCTAGGTCTGAGGTCTAGCTCACACTTAAAGGTCAAACACAAATATAAGACATAAAGTAATAGATATGTCTGGAGTTTAATTTTGTTCAGCATGGAAGAAATTTCAAATAACTTGGCACACGTATTAAGCATGGGAAAACGGTTTGTCACGGGCAAAAACCAGGTCCCTAGGTCCAAGGTCAAGGTCACACTTAAATGTCAAAGGGCCAATATAAGAAATTAAGCCATATACTCAGTTCGGAGCCTAATTTTGTCAAGCGGTGAAGGAATTTCAAATAACTTGGTAAAAGTCCTAAGCATGTTGAGACGGTGTGTCGCGCGCAAGGCCCATGTCCCTAGGTCCAAGGTCAATGTCACACATAAAGGTCAAAGGTCAAATATAAGAATTTAAGCCATATACCCTGTCTGGGGCATAATTTTGTCCAGCATGGAAAGAATCTCAAATAACTTGGCATTTATAAATGTTAAGATTTTTATCAGGAATAAAACTATTGATTGGAAATTTGTGATACCTCAACTTACTTCACAGAATATGAGAATACATTTGCAGAAAGTACAATATAAAAGCAACATTGTCCTTTCGCTAAATAATTTGTATGCATATAGACAAAACAGGGCCATGTTGAACAGGCTGCGTAGGTCGAGCATCCGTGTATGTGGACACATTTCTAGTTTTTACTTAAAATTGTATATCTTATGTTTAGTTAAAATAACAATTAAGCACTTATAGTTTTACAAAAAATGTGTGTATTAAGTTCACTAAATGTACATGTAAAGCAGCCTCAGGTTGTTTTAGCTGTTTTTGTTGTTGTTTTTTCCTTTCGAAGCAGTCAAAATAAATATTTTCACTTCAAGTCGAGGATTGCTACAATTAAGGTGCTAGTATGAAAGAAATGGAGTTTGAAGTATTAAATTAATAACTGTGTTGTCACCTACCGAGATGAATTAAGGGCATAAGTAAATTGTGTTAATAGTGTAGTTCATGAAACAAAATACAACAACAACAAGAACAACAGTGCGGTCTTTCCAGAGTTAACCGGCATGAAGTTCAGCCAATTCATGGTAATCACATATGTCATGTAGTGTTGTGCAGAAGTGTGTGAACTCGGGATTAAAACAATACTCTAGCTGTGCTACTATTTTGACCTTATTTCTAATGATAATGCTTCCAGTAATTACTTTACAGAAGAATGTGACTGCAAAAGGGAAAGGAAACAATGGACCTGGTAACAATACAACATGTATTGAGAAGCGTCCACACCAATAGAGTTGCAACATAATAGTGATCATTCTGATTTTTATAGGGAAACATTTATGAGATATCTAAATAATTTCCATTTGCCAGTAAATGACTTTCGCCAAGTGAAAATACAACCAGTTCTCTGAATGAGGTCCAAATTTTCAATATTGCTTACTTTCTGTATCAATGGATATGATTTTGTTTGATTTTAGTCAGTGCAAATTACTTTACCGGAGCAGTTAATAAATTTTGTATTGTATAATAATTGTAACCCATGTGGGACCCACGTAAATCCCGGTTGCACTATTTGGGTATGGCCCATATTGTTAGCCCACATGGGGCCTATATATAAGCCCTCAACGGGCCCATATAGGTCCTATCTGGGCTTTTTTGCTGTGAAGTCCTAAAAGAGTCGTACACCTTACTTGAATTTGCAGACTTGTTAAGATTAACTGTATACATGTACTACAAAAGATACTACTTAGTGATAGGTGTGGCAATTTAAATAGTCAATATGATTGTCATGCTTACTGTCACAAAACGTAGAATGAAAAGTTAATAAAAAATATGTAAATTCTTACGCTGCATTTTTGGAAGGTAAAATCGTTTTTAAATTGCACTTCATCGTCCGATTTTTAAAACAGTGTCTCAAATTGCCTATAATGCACATAACAGCAATTCAACTTCTATCACTTATCACTATTACCCATTACTTCCTGTCCTTAGCGCCACCCCTGAAGTATAATTGGCTCTTTTACCAATGTATCTCCAAAAGGAGATCGCGCCAGTAATTACAGGCCGTGGTATAACCCATATATAAAAATTAAGTTCTATCAGATTCTTAATGCATTAATTTAAGGCGATTGATCAAATAATAAATGCCATCCGTAATCCAGCTTTAAGGACAATTACGAAATGTATGTTTGTTACTAGACAGAGGCATGCTAATGCAGAGAATGTAGCTGACGTATCAAGATATTAAACGAAAATTTTAATTCATTGTCAAAAATATGTTGGCTGAAATAGTGTCTTATGGTCAGTCTGAAACGTTTGCCATAAATCCTCACATTTGGTACTCTCGGAAAATGTGCAAAAACCAATTAACCAGTTATTACAGGACTTTATTAACATTGTTTTAAAGCACACATCTCTTTTGATGCAAAAGACTATACAATCCATGCAATTATATAGACAAATGTAAAATTTAATCCGATCTTATATATTACGCTGAATCATAAACATGTGAAGGATCACAACTTTACATTAAATTATGTCATTAACGACTTTCAAGCATATACATTTAACTAGTGCTAACCCTCTTAATATTTATATAAATAGAATGCGTAATTCACACATGCTTCTATCGTACATAATTCATCATCCGCTTCTATTAAAGAATATGCCTTATTTCCCACGAACTCCAGCTCTTACTCTTATCTTGCAAATATACCTCATACATGCAGGAATTTTTCTTACCAGACATAAAAGCCACGATCACAATCCACGTAGCATATGTCAACATATTTTAAGTTACTTCCAGCTTTAAGTTTATAATGCGAAACCCGTTTTATATCCACATATTCTTTATCGAAAACACAGGTAAAATCTATTTTAAGATACGCACGGTAACATCGACCTATGAAATGTGTAAATTTACGTTTACATGTCTGTTCGTTGCTTTTGTGTACAGTATCGACAGAACAGATATGAAATGGACTGGTGTTGAAACGCGGGACACTCTCAAACTGCACTTAGACACATGTGTTTGCATAGTTTTTCTTCTGCAACGCATTTCGGTATATTTACTGACGATCCAGAATTAACCGGACTGCAGCTGTTATTTCAAAGTAACAAGGCACACACGTGAATAAACAAGACAGTTAACATATCAATCTTATATCTATATTATACAAGGAAAATGAAATCAATCAAAAATGTAAAGCTATCTACTGTGTATGCAACAGCCGCTGTACTCAATGTGTGGATATTTCTTCCATTTTGCAATCATAAGTGATTGCCCTTACGGACCCCCCGCATGTGTCCACCAATGTACATAAATGATTAAAAGAGACAATACAAACACATGTAAATGTTGAGCATGTTACAACTTAACTATCTTGTCTAGAGAAATTTGACATGACTTTCACACAGTAAAATACTTTCTTACAATTGCACAAGAAGAATAAATGTTGCAAGCTATCTAATAAAGATCAGAACAAAAAAAAATACGTTTCAGACAAAACCACGCATGTGTACTCATCAGTGATACCAACTCATCAAAAACTATGTGCCATTTAAGAAATACCTAGCGAGTACAGGTATACAAATACCTAGCGAGTACAGGTATACAAATACCTAGAGAGTACGGGTATACAAATACCTAGCGAGTACAGGTATACAAATACCTAGCGAGTACGGGTATACAAATACCTAGAGAGTACGGGTATACAAATACCTAGAGAGTACGGGGGTATACAAATACCTAGAGAGTACAGGTATACAAATACCTAGAGAGTACGGGTATACAAATACCTAGAGAGTACGGGTATACAAATACCTAGAGAGTACGGGTATACAAATACCTAGCGAGTACAGGTATACAAATACCTAGAGAGTACAGGTATACAAATACCTAGCGAGTACAGGTATACAAATACCTAGAGAGTACAGGTATACAAATACCTAGAGAGTACAGGTATACAAATACCTAGCGAGTACGGGTATACAAATACCTAGAGAGTACGGGTATACAAATACCTAGAGAGTACAGGTATACAAATACCTAGCGAGTACAGGTATACAAATACCTAGCGAGTACAGGTATACAAATACCTAGAGAGTACGGGTATACAAATACCTAGAGAGTACGGGTATACAAATACCTAGAGAGTACAGGTATACAAATACCTAGCGAGTACAGGTATACAAATACCTAGCGAGTACGGGTATACAAATACCTAGAGAGTACGGGTATACAAATACCTAGAGAGTACAGGTATACAAATACCTAGAGAGTACAGGTATACAAATACCTAGCGAGTACGGGTATACAAATACCTAGCGAGTACGGGTATACAAATACCTAGCGAGTACGGGTATACAAATACCTAGCGAGTACGGGTATACAAATACCTAGCGAGTACAGGTATACAAATACCTAGCGAGTACAGGTATACAAATACCTAGCGAGTACAGGTATACAAATACCTAGCGAGTACAGGTATACAAATACCTAGAGAGTACAGGTATACATAAATGCACGATTGTGTAAGCGCATGGCTAGTTGCAGAGCATAATTACACCAGAAACCTATGACAATCTACTGAAACCTGTTAAAAGCTTATATAAATCACAAAAAAGCCTTTCCGGATCGCCACACAATTTTATTTCAAAGGAGCACGTACGTAATTGTCAATATGTTTATGCATGTATGTTCTCGGAAATCAAATTGGCTTTTAATTTGTCAGCTTTATGTATGGGCATTGGCATATTAAGCAAAGTGAGCCTATTGTTTTCCGTTTACTATAATGATATTTCCGAAGTCTTGGTTTTAAATGGTTTCGTAGGTTTCTGTTAGTTTAAATAGGTTTCTGTGTGTTTTCGTGTGGTGCACTTTGAACTTTTCTGCTTTTAAATAACGGTACGTTTCCAC
Organism: Congeria kusceri; assembly: GCA_027627225.1. NCBI lineage: Eukaryota > Metazoa > Mollusca > Bivalvia > Myida > Dreissenidae > Congeria > Congeria kusceri. The sequence continues at coordinate 97,290,015 of CM051025.1, forward strand.
TGTTTAGTAAAACTATTATGATTAGTTTTTTGGGTTTTTGGGTGATTTGGTAGCTTTCCGCTTTTAAGTTACGGTACGTATCTGCTGTTTAGTTTCATGGCTTTCGTTGGTTAAATAGACTTCAGGGGGGTTTCCTTGGTTTCCGCTATTAAGTTATACAGTCTAGTTATGCCCCTGTACTACGTCGAGTGATAGTGAACGTTGAAAACATATCGGGTTGATCGTTAAATCTATATTTGTAAAACTACGAGAACTATGTCACATACTCGACTCATATTTATGCAAAGTGCGTTCGTGAACACGCGCCTTGGTGACTTTAAGTAATCATGACAGTTCAATTTTCTCGTTAAAAAAACAAACACTAAATTGTATGTATTAATTCGGCCATTAAATATGACACCATTATTATTGGTAATCATTGTCTGTAAAAGTATAATAAAAACGAATAAAAATAAAATTATATTTACAACCTAAACGTCATGTATAATAATTAAATATATTACTACTCGTATGATATTGTTAAGTCTACCCCATACAGAAATGTGTTGTATTTTTTTGTATTTATCGAGGGTTCGTTTTTAGGCATTTTCAAAGCACTAGGGTCCAACCAATGAAGAAAGAAAAAACAATTATAGTAGATATCAGTAGAGCTATGTGGTTTTAGAAAACAGTCCGCCTTTCATGTTGAAATTTGTTTAGGATGCCATGCGTTGTATCGTCAACGAGAGCCATCTTCTATGTGGTTCGAAACTAACCAATTTGAATTCGTGCACGATAATTAGAGCATTTATAATATAAAAAAGTTAAATAAATTCATAAGATTGCTTAAATTAGTTATTTGTCGTGATAAGTGGTAAACAATATCGTATTGGGCGCAAGTTACATTATTGTTTTCGTGTTTTGGACACGATTTCCTATGTAGTTAAACATGCTACATATGATTAATATAAAGGCATATATAATACATACAGTATGAAAAATGTAATGCATTACGAGACTTTTTGATACAAAACAAAACAAAACAATAATTAGAAGAACGAAAACCCAGACTGGGTATCGAACTCACGACGTCGGAGTCGAAAGAACACATGACAATTGACAGCGCTCTAACCATCTGCGCAATTCTGATTTAAGAAATGATATGTGCACACGATACAACATACTCACAATTCTGACGTCAAAACAAGAAACGGACAAAACATTACCTATATTATATAATTACTTTGCTAAGAAAATAAATCCTTAATATGTATTTATATGGCAGTTTACAATGACATACAGCTGAATTTTGTTATCTCAAACTTGCTTAAGTCAAAGTTCCGGATATGTCAAAGTGGACAATTCCAAAGTAATAAAGTGGGATGTCTATTGATATGAAACCATCTTTAACAGAACAGTATAGCGTGGAGTTCACGAGCATATTATGTAGCTTGCCTGAGTAAATCATCTTAGATCAGTTGGTAAAGCGCTGGACTGTCAATCTGGGGATCGTGAGTTCGAACCCCAACCCGGCCACACAACTTGTGTGGGGATTGGTCATGAAATTATTTTTACAGCCATTCTCCCCCTACCTCTGATTCAAGTAGGGCAGTTGTCAGTTACTGGCATAGGTATGTGCACTTAGTACTGGTAAACAGCTTAGATCGCCTAAGCTTGCCCAGGAAAAGTGTGAGTAGGTCAACAGAGTGCCGTGATATGACTGAAATACTGTTAAAACGGCGAAAAATCCAAACAAACAAAGTAAACAAACAAACTGAGAAAATCATATCAATCCTTTACAGATAATGACAAGACTACCTGTACTGAAGGTGTTGTTGGAAGACAAGCCAGAGCCATTGACAATTAAGAAACTGACCAGCCTTCTGAAGCCATCCTTCAGTGAATCGGGGAGCAATAAAGAAGTGGTGGAAAAGGCAGTTTATGCAAAGTTTATCAAGTATATAAGAGAAGTAGCAAGTAAGTAAATAAAACATGCCTTTTTTCTGACCTATTTTGGAAAAAAAGTCCCTATCTGCAATTGGGACTTGGGTATTTTGCAGTGTCAAATATGTCAAATTGAGTAAATAAATATCTTATAATGCCTCCCATCGAAGATGGCGGGGTTTATTGGTTTGCTAATGTCGGTCGGTCTGGCTGTCAATAGACCACTTTTGTTTCCGTTTTCTAAGTCCAATAGTTTTCATCCGATCTTAACCAAACTTCATGTACATGTTGCTGGGCATAGAATCTCGGCCATATTTGATAATCGGCCAATTCTCTCCATGAATTGTTAAGTTAGGGCCTTTGAATTATCTTATATTGGCCTTTTTAGCCGTTTCTGCCCTCTGTGCCCAACCGTTTTCATCTGATCTTCACCAAACTTCATGAAAATGTTTGTGGGCATAATATCTCAACCAAGTTGGATTATCGGTCATTGCCCCAGTTATTATAGAGTTATGGTCTTTGAATTATATATAATTGGCTGCTTCAGGGGTTTCATCTGATCCAACCAAACTTCATGGACATCTGGGCATAATATTGATCAACTTCGATTATTAACTAATCCCCCTACGGACTGTGCAGTTAAGGCCCTTTATTTATGTAAAATTGGCCTTTTTAGCAGTTTCTGATCCCTATGTCCAACAGTTCTCATCTGATCATCATCAAACTTGATATTTTAAAGATTGATTTTAACCTAGAGGGGGCATAACAGCTCTTTTTTATAATAGATTTGACCTAATATATTGATCATGCCCCCCCCCCCCACCCCTATCGAAGATGGCAGAGTAAATTGGTTTGCTAATGTCTGTCTGTCCGTCTGTCGGTCCCATTTTTCCTTGTATCCTCCATTTTTGTAAGCTTTCTTGAGCTTAAAGATACTGAACTCAAGATGGGCATAATAATCTGCGTTTCTGGTAGTTATGCCTAAATGGTAAAAACATGTGTAGAAACCATCACTATTTGTATAGAACACGACCAAATACTGTCACAAACTGTATATTTCATTGAAAAATAGAAGTTCAGGTAGCTTGCACTTTCCTTGAACCAGGTATTCCCGATTTAAAAATACCGCGTTTTTAGGACTGGACCATCTGGAGTTTAGTCCCTTTAAAGTGATCTGTGAAGCACAATTGGTGTGTGATCATGCAATCTTTGATGTGTTTGATAATGGGCTTTATTAGGTAATCAAGAAAGTTCAAAATAAGACATCACCTTTCTTTGGCAAAAACATTCACAGTTTAAGTTTGACAGTATGATATATAATGAATATTAATACACTGAATACTCAAAAATTGCCAAACAGATTGCAAAAAAGGTAAATGTTAAACTGATAATTATATAGTGAAGATGAGTGTTCAAAGCAAGCTTATTACCGTAATATTTTTAATCGCACATCTAATGCCGGTAATACTCAATTTTGGCAAACTCCTTATTCGTATCTATTGCTCTGTCCTGTGTCATAGCTCTTTTGTTAGACATATTCTGTTCTTAATCTTTCAGGTGGAAGACGTATGGGAATAAATCTGCAGTCTATTCTGCAGTTTGTCACAGGAGCAGATGAAGAACCTGTATTGGGCTTCAAGTTGTCACCATCAATTCAATTTGTAGAATGCTCATCATCCTTCATCCCAACAGCAAATACGTGCATAAATTGTTTGACATTGCCTAGAGCCTCTGTGGGAGAATCTCTTTCTGCAGATGAGCAACTATTTGACAGATACGATTACGCATTGTTGAATACCTTCTACGGACTTTTCAGGGGAGCATATATACTCCGCTTTGTCCTTCCATCCAAATTTCTTGTCTGGGCTATTTCTCAGCAACTACTGGCTGAAATTCAATGAAACTTTATAGGAAGCTTCATTACCAAGAGCATGTCAGGCCTGGCACAGGGGGCACATGCTCCCAAGCTGACCCCAAACCTTATGTAATGTATATAATCTTAAACATGAAATTTTAAAAGAAAAAAGAAGACAGTGGAAATATGTTTTGCCCCTAAACTACTTAAATATTATCGTTAATCAAAGACCAATGCCTAAGGCAAAAATATCAAAGGGAGGGGGCACGAAGGGCATAAGCTTGAACTAGACACAACTCATATGCTTTGTTTTAACTTCTTAAACTTGTAATAACTTCGTAATGTAATAATGTAATAATAACTTTGTTTTGATAGTATCCATTTATAAACAATGTTTCAGGATATTACTGATATGTTTTGAATATTTATTCAGTTTTAGAATCTTCAAGTACCCAAAAAATAATTAAAATTGAAGTTTTAGAATCTTCAAATACCCAAAACATAATTAAAAAAATCTCGACCTACCTACCCTTCTTTTTTGGGGCATGTAACCTGACACAAACATTATTTTACGCCTAATTGAGCATTTGTAGTCACACAAACTGAAAAAAGGGCTTTGACAGGTACCGTATTTAAAACCCAAAATTCCGGAACAAGGCCATTTTCTACAGGACTATCAGACCCGTTCCCTGAATGCCAAATATGCATATTTATCCCAGATATCACCCAAAAATTCCCAACTGTACAAAAATCGGTATTATTTTTTTTTTAAATCAAAAGTTAAAATACGATTTTTCAAAGTTATATACCAGTAAATCATTGTGTACGAAAACTCGACTTTTGCATCTTACAGCACATCGAATCATGTTATAAGGAATATTTGACACGTTTTCTACATTACTGATGTCCAATGCATTAAAATAAGTCTAAATGAACTGGCAATTTGACTTTTTTATATGATTTTTTGAAGCATTTCTACTTGGCGGATCGATCAACTTTAAATTCGGATATCCTTTAATTTTATCGTTGACATTGTTTGCAATGGGATAACACTAAATAGCCTTGTAATAAAGAAAAAGTATATGTTTATGTAAATAGTAAAGATACAACAGCTATACTTCAATTATAATTTGTTCCATGACTAGGTACTTGTTTGTTTCTAGGATTTATCTTCAGATTGTTATTCCCCATTACTTACACTGTTTTTCATACATAACCCATGCTTGTCTGTCAAAGTTCAGTATCACAATTCTAGGCCTTGTCATCCTTGCAATTTCGTACAGAGATTGCTCTGGACCGAAAAGGTGGCATACCTGATTTACAAAAGGCTATTGTTACAACATAATTAAACAAGCAACAATTATTTTTCAGACTGCGCTGGATTATGGTGGTCCCAGAAAAGAATTTTTTTGAATTACTCTGCAAGCCATTAAGGAAAAATACTTCGACCATGGTTTGAGGGAGTTACTGTCAGATGACTACTACACTATTGGCATTGTGTTTGGTAAGAAACAGTTATTGATTAAATAAGGTAACATTCTTATTTATTTAATTTAATATTAATTCTTTTTTATATTGAACTGGAGTGGTAACTGTATTACTAGTAAAGTTGCCTAAACGATATATTGTATTGTATTGTCTATAATGTGTTTTAGCTCACTTGAGCGTTCGTGTTTGTTGAGATATTGGTATAGGGCCCGAGAAGTTGCCTGCGTCATCCGTAATGCGTCCACAAATGGGGACGTAGACACGATACAGACTTCACTTTTTATTTAATCTTGACCAAACTTGCACAGTTTGTGTATGACCATAAAATCTCGGATAGGTTCGATAATGGGCCAGATCGGACTAGGAACAACAGAGATATTGTCCCTTTTTCATGAGGAAAACTGAACTTTGTTCAAACTACAGACTTCACTTTTTATCTTAACTTTACCAAGGCCCATAACTCTGATCTGCAATTTAGCAGAATTATGCCCCTTTTTGTACTTAGAAATTCAGGTTAAAGTTTGCATGCAACAACTCCATATCTCTATAACTACTACAGATATTGAATTGAAACTTCACACGTGACTTTAGGGTCTTTATATAAGGTCACTCACTGACCAAGGCCCATAACTCTGACCTGCAATTAAGCAGAATTATGTCCCTTTTGTTCTTATAAATTTCAGGTTAAACTTTGCGTGTAACAAATGCATAACTCAATATCTGCTACAGATATTCAATTAAAACTTCACACAGGTCTTCAAGGTCATTATATAAGGTCACTGGCCAAGGCACATAACAGTGACCAGCATTTTAGCAGAATTATGCCCCTTGTTTTGTAGTGATAAAGGCCAATAACTCTGATAAAGCGGTTGAATAGTCGAGCGTGCTGTCCTGAGACAGCTCTTGTTGATATCTGTTTGATGACATTCCAACAACTAATTGACATGATATCCATCCGATTAAATACTGATGGACAAAACGACATTCAGCCAATATTGTTTTCGATTATATCTGTCCGATAATAGCCATATGTAAGGGCGATATCATATTTGATATCTGTTTGATGACGGTCCGACAAATAATTGACACGATATCCATCCGATTGAATGCCATTGGGCAAAACGACATCCAGCCGATATTGTTTTCGATTATATCTGTCTGATAATAGCCATATGTAAGGGCGATATCATATTTGCTTTCCGTTTGATGACGGCCCGACAAATAATTGACAAGATATCCATCCGATTGAATGCCGATGGGCAAAATGACATCCAATCGATATTGTTTTCGATGTCCATCCGATTTGTCGGTTTGATAACGGCTTGATGTTGTTGTGCTGACTGGGGACGTGACATTTTCCGTGCTATAGGCTATTACTGTGTCAATGTGCAGGGCATTCATCACTGACAGTGAATGTGTTTGTTTTTTTAGCTCTCTCCATTCTACAGAATGGCAAGATTCCAACTTTCCTCAGCCCAGATCTGCCTCAACAGTTGTGGAACGGTTCCGGTACTAGCAGTACTGGTACTCCATGTATAACTCCACTTATAAAAGGTCTAGACACTCTTGGGGTATTTGAGGTAAATAGTTTACACTTTTAACTTAGGGTAAAGAAATGTAAGCAATTTTACAGTAGTTGCGTTGCTTGTTGGCCACAAAAATCCTTAATATGTATTTATATGACAGTTTACAATGACATACAGCTGAATTTTGTTATCTCAAACTTGCTTAAGTCAAAGTTCCGGATCTGTCAAAGTGGACAATTCCAAAGTAATAAAGTGGAATGTCTATTGATATGAAACCATCTTCAACAGAGCAGTATAGCGTGGAGTTCACGAGCATATTATGTAGCTTGCCTGAGTAAATCATGTTAGATCAGTTGGTAAAGCGCTGGACTGCCAATCTGGGGATCGTGAGTTCGAACCCCAACCCGGTCACACAACTTGTGTGGGGATTGGTCATGAAATTATTTTTACAGCCATTCTCCCCCTACCTCTGATTCAAGTAGGGCAGTTGTCAGTTACTGGCATAGGTGTGTGCACTTAGTACTGGTAAACAGCTTAGATCGCCTAAGCTTGCCCAGGAAAAGTGTGAGTAGGTTAACTGACCGCCGTGATATGACTGAAATACTGTTAAAAACGGGGAAACAACCAAACAAACAAACAGAATTAAAGTTAGTAATTTAATTTTAGCAATTTCTTAGTTTTTGCAAACTATCATAGAAGCATCTTAGAAATAATACAAGAATATGGTTTTTGTCTTAAAATGTTAGGCAGCTTTGCACCAGTCTTAAAGACGTTCGCAACAACAAGAAAATAATTGGGTTAATTTCTCCTTTTGCTTCATTTTTCTTTATTGTATATAGGTAACCATATACTAATTTCAATCAATAAATATAAATCTTTGTAAGTCATTAAGTTCCAGTCAATGGTTAAAAGTTCATAAAGCATATTAATAATCAAAACCACACGTATACAATGTATTGCCAAAGAAATCAGTTCAGAAAAGATCCATTAAATATCTCCATTCTATTTTGGCAATTGACATGTTGTTTACGTTAACACGAAACATGAAAAAGGCTACACAGGTACCCTATTTAAAGTCCAATATTTCCTAAACAAATTCAGCGACCCATTATTTTTATTAATTTTCTGTTGTACATTGGTGCATGTATGTGCGAAAATTTAAGAAAATCTGTAGTTTGGAACAAAATATATTGATGCATAATAAATGACGTTTAAGAAGGTATTATTAGTACCCAGTTGACCTACTTAAATGTCCAGTCAAATTCATTATTTTAACAGTAAATGTAGGAAAAAGCGTTTTTTATTATCAAAATACACTTGTATATTGCAAAACAAGACATGTGAAAAGATACCAGTAGAAAGAACCATAACCTTGTTTGAAAAAAGCACTCCTATATACTTATAACATTGATAAAAATTCCAATCTGAAAAAAAGTGGCTTCGATAAGTATCGTATTCGACACCCAATATTATCGGAAAAAACCCAGAAAAAGGCCGGTGAACCCTATCTTTTAACACTGTTTTAGATTCCGTATAAAATCACACATGTATATGGAATTTTTTAACAAAATCTGTCGCTTGGAACAAAAGGTATTTGTATATTTGATTATTTTTGGATGTTTTAAAAGGCATATTAAATGCGTAATTTACCTTTCTTAAGTGTCCATTTAAGGTCATATTTTTTTTAACGGGATCTATAGATAAAGCGCTTTTATCTTTAAACTGCACTTGTATATTGCCAAACGAAACATTAAAAAGATGCGTTTAAAAATCTCCGTCTTTGTTTGAATATGAACACTTTATATAAGGCGTAAAAAAAAGTTTGTTTAAGGTAACCCGACCTACCCTAAAAAAAATGACCCGACCCTAGAACATTTTATTGGGTTTGTAAGATTGATTTCTGTTTTATTACCTTTTTCAATAATTAAATGTGTATTGGATAAATAAGTGTTTTGTTTTGATAGTATCCATTTACAATGTTTCAGGATATTACTGATATGTTTTGAATATTTATTCAGTTTTAGAATCTTCAAGTTGTCCATTTACCCAAAAAATAATTTAAAAAATCTCGACCTACCTACCCTTATTTTTTGGGACATGTAACCTGACACAAACATTTTTTTTACGCCTAATTGAGCATTTGTAGTCACACAAACTGAAAAAAGGGCTTTGACAGGTACCGTATTTAAAACCCAAAATTCCGGAACAAGGCCGGTGACCCGTAGTTTTTAAGACTGTTTTAATTTGAAGATACGTTTGACACATGTTTGTGCAAATTGTTAAGAAAATCTGTCGTTGGAAATTTTTTTTGACAAACGTCTTTAAAGTTTAGAATTTTCAAAGAAAATAATTAAATAGCGTCACTTTTTACATTATCACATTCTGTATAAGTCTAAAGTGTCATCGATATTCTTGTGTATCAATGTCTTGGTGCATTAAAATGTTTGATATTTTTCTGGTTTAAGATTCAGTGTATGCATATTGTTAATTTTGTATAATGGTTTCAAAAACAAACTTGTCAACACTTTTTGATTGTCATGTCTCAGTTCGGTCACTGATCGTATTGAGTTTATATTTCTCATTTTACCACGTCTGTTTTGTGTACTTATACGTACAATCAAAGTCACTATATATTACGTTCTATTGTTTTCTGTCACAATAAATCAGAATAACGTATCTATGCATTGTCGATTCATACCATAGCCTAATATAGAGTTATTCAGTCCCTCTAGCAACATGTATATATAAGTACATGTTCCATCATTTGTATCGCTATTTTGTTTCTTTATTAATATTAATTCCTTGAGCGTGGGATATTTGCACGACCTTGAAATAAAATATTATTTACAGGTTTCAATCATGTTATTTTCCGGTTATAGATAGTAATATAATCGAATGGTATCGTTTATTTGCGGTGCGTACATGTACGATTTCAGACACCCATTTCTTTATCATTTGTTAGGAGCCGTACCGGTCTGTTTTAAAAACTTTGCAAACGGTAAGAATTCAGTTTTTAGTTGTTCGCAGAACAACTAAAGATACCACGATTCCAAAATTAAACAGTCAAAGAACTTTGATCCCAACAGCTTTAGGCCAGTCGACCACGCGAAAGTAGGAAGTGCCATTTTGAATATAGTTTAATTTGTCAAATGGTTATCATTACGATAATGAATTTGATTAGAACATGACATGTTGGGAAAAGTTAAGTCAACATCTTTCAATGTAGGATCAATTAATACGACTGTACTGGCGAAGAAAATAAAATAGTACGTTATGCGACGTCCTAATTCAATTATGAATGAAAATCTTGGGTCGCGAGGCGAGCCGAATAGAACAAATCTAACCCTTAAAAAATCGAAAAAAGTGACACCAAGAGTGTCAAATATTATTTTCCCTTTATTTCACCTAGTTACAAAACCAACTCAACTCGTATTCAAAAACAAGTTTGATCGAGATTCAAGTTCAAACGAAGTTTGAACGTAATCAGTAAAAATGAATCCTCTAGAACGTAAACGCCATACGAAGATTTCAAGCATGTCTATTGACCAAGTTAACTGCATATATATACGTATATTTAAGTGATTATCAGGATCAACTACCAGTATATACTATTACAACGTCAAAACGCAAAACTTAACATTCTTTATTTATAAATGTCTCGACTTACTCATTTTATACAAGGAATCGCAGCACATTCATTGAAGGAACCATGAAATCAATCGGACAGAGGTGTCTTCACACACAGTGACACTTAATTTTTCGCCACATTAAATCATTTTCTTTACATATTTAGAAATTCGGTTTGATTGGGTAAACTATAGAAAATTGTTTGAGAGACATCTGAAAGCTTTCCACTTTCTTTAGGTACAGGTTTAGGTTCTTTAGGTTATTTTTCGTAAACATTGTCTTTCGTTGGATTTTTTTCAAAAGCCTACACAAACAATCAGTGTATGGTCACGTTTAAGCTGCGGTATACGAATACACTATACACAAGGTTTACCAGATTTTACGAAGTTAATCACTCATTGCTTTCTAAAATTGACACTGCCTTCTCATATATTTCTATTCCATAGTTTGAACTTGTCCAATTTTGAGGACAGTGTTGTGCAAGTTCTCGACTGCAGCTGTCGCTGATGTGAATTTCTGTTCTTCCGAAAATTGGACGACTGTCGGTAATGCTTCCATTGAAGATCTCGTTGTTATTATCCGGAGAATCTAATACTGTGTCTTATGAACATCGAGGACCGGGTTGTTCAGAACACCACTTGACCATAGTTTGAGTGGTGTTGATCGAACTGTACGCAATCTGTGTGTACTCCATGCGCCACACCACCATTGAAGTTTTTCATTTATCTTATGCATATATACATAGTGGAGTGCATAAATATGTACCGGATTCATGATATCCAAAATACTTTCATCTTCTAGGAAGGTAAACAAATCGGAGTAAAATCCCAAAACGCCTTCATAAACATCCCTCCACAAACGTTCAATGCGTTGATTGTGTACACTTTTCCCTGCTATAACGCTTCCAAATCCGCGATGCTGTAGCATATGGTCAGCAATTTTAATATGTTCCATACCCATATCTATGCTAACACGTAATGGTGTTCCAAACTTAGCCACACCTAGTTTAAACAACTCTACCAAAGTATCAGACCTATTGTTGTCTACGGCATTCATAAACATAATCATTCTACTAAATCCATCCACTCCAGCAGATATAATAAAATACCACCGAATTAGTTTATGATTCATATCTATGTGCCACATATGATTTGGTCCTTGTACGTGGTATATACGCCGATGAAGCCGTCTTGTTGTTCGGTCTTTAATACCATTTTTATTATGTATCTGTAATATATCACGAGGTTGAGCTCTTGGTATCTGAAATAATACATGTAGAACTCCTAGATATTTATAATTATACTAGACATGTGTCCGTAGGACACGGATGGGATGCCTCTACTGGCTACATTACGCTGGCTGTCACAAAACTCCGCTGATGTTGGAAAAAATGCACCAAAATACTCCGGTGCACAAGTTCACATGCTGATTAATATGTTTGTAAAGTTTCATCGCTCTAGCAGTAATACTTTTTGAGTTACGCGCGACACAAGTCCAAAAATGTCATTCTTTGCTAAATAAAGGGACCATAACTCCGCTGATGTCGGAAAAAACTGCACCAAAATACCCAGGTGCACAGGTTCACACGCTGATTCATATGTTTATAAAGTTTCATCACTCTAGCAGTAATACTTTTTCAGTTACGAGAGACACAAAGAGCCGACGGACGGACGGACGAGGGCAAATCTATATGCTCCCCTTTAAAGTGGGCCATAATAAAACCTACATATATGCTTTATGAAATACTAATAAAATATGGGAAATTCCGTCGATATGCCCCTTTAATTAAGAAACATCTTAAGTTGACATGCATTAAAACTAAATGCTCGCGCGTCTGTTTTTCTATAAATAATGATAAATTTATTAAATACGCCTCATGCAAAATAATATAACTGCTTGAAAGACAATGGTTAGAAACAAGATCTGTCAGAGGACAGCACGCTCGACTATTCAAAGTACTTCTGCTGATACATATTTTGGAAAGTGGAAGGGGCACACATTTGTTGAAATACAAATCCGAGTTAGGGCAATTACTTCGACAATTTATTCCAAATTTAAAGTGAATACCTTATGTATTTTAGAAATTATAAGACTTTGGAACAAAACTTTAACCAGAAAATCTATTTGAAAAGTGGGCATCCACCTGTCAAAATACAAAACAGGGTTATGTGGGTTGTGGCACCTGATGCTGTAGTTAATGACAAAGGTATATTCCAAATTTCAAGTGAATAACCTGTCAAGTTCTTAAGTTATAAAACTTTTGAATAAAAACTTAAATCTGAAAATCTATGTGAAAAGGGACATAACTATGCCAAAGTACAAAACAGAGTTATTGGGAATGTTGCACCTGAGGCTGGAGTTGATGGCAAATGTATAATTAGTTATACTGTTTGTAACTGTTATGAAACCACTGAGGGTGTATATCCCAACAGTGTAACGAATATATCTCACCGACTACCTTTCACTGGTTTCAGTTCAATTCAATTCAATCTTTATTGTGGTATACAAGGCCACCGGCCCATGCCCAAAATGTTGAACAAATTTATACATTTTAATTGATATCATTTAAAATTAAAACGAAAGAAAAACTTACAAAATAACGCGAAACACATACAATGACGTTACGAAAATAAACAAAAAGACTTCATTACACTGCGTCATTAGACTTTTGTGAGGTATTGAAATATACCCATGGCCAGGGTTCGACCTTAACGCGTGTCTGTCGGTCCGTGACCTGTGATATTTCGGTTGAAGGACGACCGGTCCGGTGACCAGCTGTTTTGGGACTTGTTCCAATTGTGGATTTCTGAATTATCATTTGTGGTTAAGAATACAGTGACGGGCATTGAAGTCGCATTTTAGTGAAGCAATTTCCATTGATAATAATTAAATATAGTCATTTAATAACCTTTCATTATTTAAAACAAATTTAATCAAATAACATATATTGTAAAAAATAATGAGCTTATAATAGCTTCGATCGATTATATTACTCCTGGCTCATTACTAGTTTAACAACGTATTCCCTTTTTGACACAATTTATTATTGTTTTTGTTTTTACAACAGGCAGTTTTTAATTGTATCTCTATTAAAAAAACAATCAAAGTAAACAAAATTCAGGTCTAGGTATCGCATTGTGACAATGATTGCAAAACGTTAAGGAACGGATAGCCAAATCATATAACGATATATAATTATATTTTTAATTGCTCTAATTGCGTGTTTATTGCTTAGCACACGAAAACGCGTGTATCTCCAATGTAGGTCAATTTTAAGAAGTTGACGTCTCATCTTTATTTAAACAACAATGCTCATGAAACATTTTGATCTAAAATGTATTATACAAAAATATATAATGAATAATAGATGTTTTTGTGTGCTGAACATATTTTCCGATTTTAATTCTGAAAATCATTTGTTTGAACTATTGTATGCACTATGCAGTTCGACGTATTTTGATTTTCGGGACCAGTTCATACAGTATCGGATCAGTAGGCTTTAAAGGTAGCCGGTCCTGTGGACCACCACTTCCGAAAAGTTAAGGTGAAACCCTGCCCATGTTGTATGGAAAATACCCCATGGTCATGTGACCGCTCTAAGCCAATCGGATCGCATCATTTATTTCGGAGGTGATATTATTCCAAGTTTCAAGTGAATAATGTAGTTTTGAAGTTACAAGACTTTTGAATATAAACCTTAATCGGAATATCTATGTGATAAAGGAGAATAACTCTGTCAAAATAAAAAAAATGAGTTGTGGGTAATGTTGCACCTGATGCTGGAACTAATGACATATGTATATTCCAAGTTTCACGTAAATAACTTATTTACATGTAGTTTGAAGTTACAAGACTTTTTAATATAAACTTTAACCAAGATAAGACTCGGACACCGACGTCGGGGCGAGTAGGAAAGCTCACATATTCTTCTAATAGTCGAGGTTAAAATCAAAGCTGCAAATACATTCCTTTAACAAGATGTAAAAGAAATAGTCACCCGATATTAATTTGATATTTTTGAGAAACATATGTGAACATGTTGTACATAGTATTTTAAAAAGCAAATTACCTGTAATAAATTACCGCTTACATACATCCGCAGTGAATTGATGAAAAACAACGAATCAAAATAAATGATTTCAAATATACAATATTCGCCAAAAGACAGCATTCTAAAATACATTTTGTGTTGTATAGTATTGTATCATAGGTACTGATATACTACTTACGTGAATGTTTTTATGTCCCAGTAACTCCTTTATCATTTTCTCACCACAGCGTGGGAATGCCTTGACAATTTCGTTTACAATGCGGGTAAGACGGTCATCATCAATTTCAGTAAACGTGTGTTTTTGTAAACCGTAAACACGCATTCGTCGAAATAACGTGCTTTCTGAGACCGAAATATTTGGGATATTTCTTTAATTGTAAATCCAGTTTCTAATAGGTCTTCAAGAATCCTTTTCGGTATCTCGAAGGACGGCGAACCGGATCCTGCACTTGGCCTACGTGGTTGAAAACTTTCATAATGACAACATGCTGTCCGCAGTTTCATTATGCACTCCCAAGCAATTCATTTCGTACATGGACAATGCGCAAACAATGTCCGGTGTTATCTTTTCCCTGTCAAATACTGTAACGAGCCTTTGTAGGCCAATATGTTGTAAGATCGCATCCATTATATTGAATACATTACCCTGCAAATGATGATTACAAAACTAGAAAGTGGCTAAGGGCTTGTTCTCTTAAACAAAAAGACCCGATCGTTCCACTTAGCATACCATGATAACCTCACAGCATACCATGATAACCACACAGCATACCAGCATAAACACACAACATACCATTATAAACACACAGCAGACCATCATAAACACACAGCATACTACATAAACACACAGCATACCATCATAAACACACAGCATACCATTAGAACCACACAGCATACCACCATAAACACACAGCGCACTATCATAACCACACAGCATACTATAATAAACACACAGCATACTACACAAACACACAGCATACCATCATAGACACACAGCATACCATTAGAACCACACAGCATACC
Organism: Congeria kusceri; assembly: GCA_027627225.1. Taxonomy (NCBI): domain Eukaryota; kingdom Metazoa; phylum Mollusca; class Bivalvia; order Myida; family Dreissenidae; genus Congeria; species Congeria kusceri. Next base: position 97,305,508 of record CM051025.1, read on the forward strand.
ATCATAAACACACAGCGTACTATCATAACCACACAGCATACTATCATAAACACACAGCATACTACATAAACACACAGCATACCATTAGAACCACGCAGCATACCATCATAAACACACAGCGTTCTATCATAACCACACAGCATGCTATCATAAATACACAGCATACCATCATAAACACACAGGATACCATCATCAACACACAGCATACTATCATAAACACACAACATGCTATCATAAACACCCAGCATACTATCATAAACACACAGCATACTATTATAAACACACAGCATACCATCATAAACACACAGCATACCATTATTAACACTCAGCATACTATCATAAACACACAGCATACCATCATAAACACACAACATACCATCACAAACACACATCATACCATCATATACACACAGCATACCATGATAACCTCACAGCATACCATCATAAACACACAGCATACCATTATAACAACACAGCATACCATCATAAACACACAGCATACCATCATAAACACACAGCATACTACATAAACACACAACATACTATCATAAACACCCAGCATACCATGATAACCTCACAGCATACCATCATAACGACACAGCATACCATCATAAACACACAGCATACCATCATAAACACATAGCAGACCATGATAACCTCACAGCATACCATGATAACCACACAGCATACCATCATAAACACACAACATACCATTATAAACACTCAGGATACCATCATAAACACACAGCATACTACTAAAACACACACCATACCATCATAAACACACAGCATACTACAAAAACACTCAGCATACCATCATAAACACACAGCATACTACATAAACACACAGCATACTACATAAACACACATCTTACTACATAAACACACAGCATACCATCATAAACGCACAGCATACCATTAGAACCACACAGCATACCATCATAAACACACATCGTACTATCATAAACACACAGCATACCATTATAATCACACAGAATACAATCATAAACACACAGGATACCATTATAAACACACAGCATACCATCATAAACACACAGCATACTATCATAAACACACAGCATACTATCATAAACACACAGCATACTATCATAAACACACAGCATACCATGATAACCTCATATCATATTATAAAATCAATCATCATTTCAATGAACCATCCAGCATGTCAACAGTCAACATAAGACAGTCTAGGCGTTCCATATAAATAACCCTTATGAAACTGGTGATTTTGATGATAGCAAGTATTATGATGATAATCATTATGTTATAGTTGAAGCACACTTTTACCGAAACATGTCAGGGCGAGGTTAAATAATTAATATATTGAGGTAAAAGTATGCTACAAGTGTTTTATACCATATTGAGTGTGCAATATATTGAAATTTAGTTGTAATTTATACGCACGCTACTTACTGCACGGTTAGACCCCACACACCCGTGATATCACAGTAACTGAATGCCGCAACACAAAGAAAAATCTCGTAAATATAGTATAAGCTTCTAACAGATGATGATGATGAGGAGGAGGACGACGAGGACGATGATGATGATGATGATAATGATGCTGCTGCTGATGATGATAATGATGTTGAGGATGAGGATGATGATGAGGATGATGATGATGGTGGTTGAATTGATGATTATTATTTTTATAATGTGTATAGGTTTTCTAACACAGCAAAAAAGATTTATATACTGAAATAATACCGATGCTTAAACTAGTCGTAATCATGATCAACACGTGTCATATAGAACCTCTAGTCTATGAAAATAAATACAGTCCAAGCAGTGTATTGCCGAGTCTGTGCACGTAAATACCGTCCTACATGTGTACATGAATTGCAACAATAAACTCCTTTTATAATAATCTGAAATCGTGAATGCTAGGTTCCCACTATCACGATTCGCGGCACGATTGAAATCGTGGTCTATCGTGGACTTATCGTGGTGATCCTTTTAGAGCTTATTAGATCTTGAGGTCAGTCCTGGCAATCATGTTAATCGTATAAAAACTTTGAACGGCTCAAAAATTGTCTACGATTAACACGATCAACTGCAATCAATTGTCCTTGGGATCATCGTACCAGATCGTATTGCATCGTAACAATGCGTGACAAATCATCTCTAATCGTACATCCAAATCGTGGTGATCAGGATAGATCTTAGACAAGAAAAAACACAACACTCTGCTAAGAGGTGTTGCGATCTCAAGAAATAATGAAGTCAGTAGTCAGTCCGTCTGTATTTGTATCATTCTGGTTCAGTCGTAGCTAAAATCGTGATCTCCATCGTTCGTGATCGTGAAAGATATCGTGCCTACAATCGTATCCTATCGTAACGGAGCGCATTGATTTGCGATAAACGTAACGGAACTTATAATAACGTCCTAATTCAGGGAACCCGTGATGACCGTGATGATCGTTTCAGGTCGAGACCCAAGCGTGGACTCGATCAAAACAATCCCAACGGAACGTATGTTTGCGTATCTGAACTGGAGATCAGACCGTGACAGACCGTGACACCTGTAATTGACAAATCGTGACCAGATCGCAACTGTAGGCAAAACATCGTATCACGACGTATGGACTCGCGTCATATTGTAACCAAGCCTGAAATCTCAGAGAAAGACCACGATCATCTACGAGTGGCCAATAGTGGCGTTCGTGACCGATCGTACGATAGTGAGAACCTAGCAGAACGAATCGAATTGAATCTGATGAAAGATTTTAACAAAACGGGTTTTACAACTTAATCGCCACAGTTCTCTTTATACAATTTGAAGGGACATGAATAGTTAGTAATATTCATAGCTGCAAGGGACATGAATAGTTAGAAATATTCATAGCTGCATGGGACATGAATAGTTAGTAATATTCATAGCTGCATGAGGTCTTTAAAAATCACCCAATCCGCCCTCGATCAATAGCGGAACTATTCCTTTGCCACCAGTGAAAGCAATGGATACATCTGACTATATATGTATGATAAATTCTATCTTATTTAGTAATCAAAACTTTTAAAATTCAAGTTTGCACTCACCACATTTAGTTTTTATTTTATTTCATTTAAATAAAATATCAGAAAATTGTATAGAAGTAAACGTTCATTTGTAAGTTTTTTTTCCATTGTGTAAAATAATATCTCTAAGTTACACAAGGGCAAAAGCGAATCGTAAGTGGATTGAAAAGCAAGGTATTTCTACAAACGTAGCGAATGCGTGCTAAACGTTAGATTCAACGGACTCATAACTAATTCCTGCTTAATAAGGTAAGTGGTCAGCTAAAATAATAAAACCTACATTTTTGCTAATGGATAAACAAATATGACAGTTTGAACTTATGATTGAGAGGAAGTTAATTAAATATAATTACCGTCGTCATATTCCTAAATATTACCATGTACCAACGCGTTTTAAGTATTATGTGAAAATCATTTAAGAAACACAGTTTTTTTTCCAAAGTACTCGCATTTGTTCAGTAATTAAAGGTTTTCTAAGACCACACTAACTGACAGAACTGAACGCTTATAGTCGCAATATTTCCATTTCAGAGTGTACGCTTTTAGTTGTTTTGATTTTTAAATCAATCAATGATAATGTGTTAAATTAATATGACTGTGCTGGTAATGAATCAGTACAACCATTAGGTTCAATGTTGTCGTAAATGTAGCCGATGCTTACAGTGATTTGTATTTTAAGCAGTTGCTCAATACCGTCAGCATCCTTTTAGTGGCAGAAAGATCAGTCAGTCAAGTTGAAAGAAATAACAGTCTAAAATATATTGAACGTGATCATAACTTAAAGATCGTGCATAATTTACTTTAAAGGGACATAACTATTCAACAATCATTTACATTACCAAAATGTACTGATAATAATAGGTAAAGACATATATTTAAATGTTTTACTTTAATTTCCATGTAGCACTATTCGGGAAATCAAATCAAAATAATGCATAATACGAGATGATTGGTATTTGCATATGAATATTTCAGTTGTGTTACAATAATTCAGCATACGCGGATTTAGATGGCGCGTACGCCACCCAACCCCCTCGTAAAATTGTCGTTAATTCGATTTTTTATCACTCTAAATAATTGAGATTTAATTTCTCTCTCAAAGTAGTGTCATATTTTTCAGCGCACAGAAGCATATACTGTATCTAAACAATAACATCGTCACGATTCGTGCAAACCTTTTTGTCATGGTTTTGCAAAATATATGATTTATACATGTATGTGTTGGTATGTTCTAAACTTTCCATCCCCTTGTAACTACAAATCATGTACCCGCGCCGGTTCAGTTACAGCTTTGCACAAGTTCGACTTTAGATAATTAAACATAATGCTTTAATATATATTTGATTTATATTATACATAGGAATACCGCAAGCTACTAAATGTGACTTTTGTATCACAGCAATATAAATGAAGCATCAAAATTAAGATAAAAACATAGTAGAAATATTGATTTAATTTAGTTATTAATTTTAAGCACATGTACGTGTATCTTATTTGTTAATGAACAATAACACATTTAACCAATACGAATAATCTCGTGTAGAAATAAACCTATATCTTAAAAAAATTTGTGATGGATTATTATAGCATAATATTTAACATGTTTGTTTGCAATCACGTGAGCAACAACTCTGAGAGATATAATCTTCAAGTTGTTGTGACAATTGTACAGAGATACGATAGCAATATATTGATCATTAATTGAGGCAAAAAAAATCTAATATAAGTAGTTTTTACTCCCATCTAAGCGTACAGTACTTTTCTTGCTTTTTGCAATTAATGATTGCGTACACTTGAAGTTTGCGAATTTATTTGCAAAAATTCTGAAAAAAAATATAAATAAACTGTGATTAGAATTTAAGTACAAAACGCTAAATATGTTCCATATAAGTCACCAACCTCCGCGCAGTGATTTCAGGTTACGCATGCGAATATAAATTCCTTCTTTGTTACATATAAAATATTCAAAATTTGATATCACTTTTCACCATGACCAAGCTACTTTCCAATATATCACCATACATTGTTGGAAAGATGAGGACATAACCTTTTGAAAAAACAGCATGTCAAAAAATTCTATGCGTTGTAACTCAAAATATTTACCTTAGAAAAAACACACCGGTTTTGACGGGCATGGAGGCTGCCATTTTGCGCATGAATACATGGGCCAAAAGTTATGAAGCTGGGAACCATTAGACAACAAAGTAGTGCACAAAACAGCCTTTTTTCTTATTGCTAACATATATACCTTTAAAATTATACCAAAACAGATCATTTAAACTGTATTTTACAAATTATATGCATCCTGCACTCAGTCACATGTGCTTATTATCTAAGTGACAGCATGTAACCCTGAGGATGTGACTTCCGTTTTGGGGTAATTAGACCTTAAAGAGAACCCAACCCTTTCAAATTTGAATAAAAACCACAATTTTCATAAATCTGATCTATTTCGAGAAAGAACATGAAGTCCTATTACACTGGTTTAAAGATTTATTGGAAAAAAAAATAATTGAAAATGTCACATATACTGGCGTTTTGAGGCAAAAATTAAGACGGAAAAAAATGTACTTTGGGTACGTCTGGAAAACATGATTTTAACTCAGAATTAAGCATAAGTTTGAGTTTTAATAGGCATAGCAGATACAATATATAAAGTCAGAAGTGAAAACAGTCTTCATTGGCATTCTAAATGTTACAGAATAGGTTTTTAGTCAGTTTTTAACAAATTTTGTTTTTTAAGTTTCTGCATTTTTGGGGGTAAAATCCATATAAATTAAGCATTTCAGATGCCATTTGACCCCAGAAAAGGGTTTGTTTACATACAATCAACAGATTTGACCTCCTGTCACACAACAAACAAAAAATTTGACCCCAAAATGTCAATGCCAGATATTAATTAACAGTCTTCTGTCACACCTGAACCTGTTGGTGAGGTCAGCCGCCTGCAATCTTCAATCTGTTCCAGGTACTCTCTGCTGAGTAATCTGTGAAAATAAAAGGTTTTCTGTGCATGTTTACTCAATATTGTAATAACTAGTGTAACTTAGATACAATAAGTGTACATATACAATAGTTTACTAAGTTTTATTTACTGCGATAAGGCTAGTCGCTATGCCGGCTTCAGATTGTCGAGCTCATGTGCGAACAGTTCAGTTCTAAGACGGGTTTGAGAGTCCCAACAAGGGTTAAACTCTTGCTTTTCCTACTGGTGTTGATAAGAATAATGCCAGGCTGGAAAAGAAAACATTAGATAGTAGAATACATGACAATAATCATGTACTAACCTTAAAAAATACCGATGGTACGGACACGACTGTGTCAGCTTTGCGGCCCCGCCCCAACGCTCCAGTGTAGTTGCAAAGTTCAGTAGTTTTGATGACTCGTCACTTCACCTAGACTTGTATACCAATGAGATGATGGTTCCGGCTGAGGTCCTGGTTCTTTTTAACACTGCATTTAAAAAACATACTCATATTAAACCAAACTGTGATGGTGATTAAAATGTTGATGCCGCTATCTCCATTTGGTGGGGTCTAGGAAGGCCTTAGCGGCTTAAGTGTTTTATGCATGCATTTCATGTAATTTTCAGCTGAAAGCCTGATTTAACTACAATTACAAAATAACGTATGAACTAAATAGGATCTGTTAACTTTGCAAATTAGGAAAATTGGTATTATTCAAAGTAGGCAGGTCGGACAATCATCATGGCCAAAGCATCGGCCAGTGCGGACACGACATTTGCGGGCATTATTGTCAGTTACAGGTTCTTAAACTAAATATTCAGGATTACAACACAATGCATTATGACATTAATGAGAGAATTGTTGAAACTAATGCAAATTAATGTCAAAATGAAACTGAAAAACAACACGATGAACACAATGGCTCTCGGATTGCCACTCTGGGGGACATTTTGCTTTAATTTTCCCATATTTACCCCCCTAATGCCCCCTAGAGCAACCATCCCATAAAATACAGCCCTAAATGGGGTCAAGGTGGCATCTGGCAGTTATTCTTTTCAGTACAGTGTGTTTGTAAGAGTCCATTTTCAAAATCTTTGCAGACGACTAATATTAGGTAAAGTTCTTAAAGGTTACGCATGTGCAAATAAATTCCTTCTTTGTTACATATAAAATATTCAAAATTTGATCTCACTTTTCACAATGACCAAGCTACTTTCCAATATATCACCATACATTGTTGGAAAGATGAGGACATAACCTTTTGAAAAAACAGCATGTCAAAAAATTCTATGCGTTGTAACTCAAAATATTTACCTTAGAAAAAACACACCGGTTTTGACGGGCATGGAGGCTGCCATTTTGCGCATGAATACATGGGCCAAAAGTTATGAAGCTGGGAACCATTAGGCAACAAAGTAGTGCACAAAACAGCCTTTTTCTTATTGCTTACATATATACCTTTAAAATGATACCAAAACAGATCATTTAAACTGTATTTTACAAATTATATGCATCCTGCACTCAGTCACATGTGCTTATTATCTAAGTGACAGCATGTAACCCTGAGGATGTGACTTCCGTTTTGGGGTAATTAGACCTTCACTGGTTCCGAGCATAGCTCGTATCAAATTACTGTTGACCGCTAGGGGAGGTAACCTCTGCGAGGAGGATGATAAGCCACGGAACGCTTTTAGCGATTGTCTACCTGGCAAGTTTTTTTCGAAATTATGTTTTGTTTGTAGCCGACCGCTATTTATAGGTTTGCTATAACAACAACTGCTGCTACTAGTACTACATCTACAACAACAACAACAACAGCAGCAGCAGCAGCAACAACAACAACAACAACAACAACTACTACTACTACTACTACTCCTACTACTACTACTACTGCTACTACTACTACTACCACTACTACTACTACTAGTACTACTACTACTACTACTACTACTACTACTACTATTACTAGTTCTACAACTACAGCTAATACTACTACTACAATAACAACAACAACTAACACTACTACTACTACTTCTATTATTATTATTATTATTATTATTATTATTATTTATAATAATAATAATAAGTATTATTATTATATAATAATAATAATAATAATTATTATTATTATTAATTAGTTTATTTAAAACAATTATACATATAACACATATAATAATAATAATTGTTTTCAATAATAATAATAATAATAATAATAATAATAGTGCTGATAATAATAAAAAAGCATATTTAATAGGTTTTATTGTTAGTAATTATTGACTTATTGGCTGTGTCATAAAATACATTTATAAAGGTAATTTGTACCCGTCGTTTGGCTTGTTTGTGTCATAGTCCCAATTTACAAAGCAAAAGAATATATATGCTGGCCTATATTAGTGAAGTTATACGTCACGTGGTCAAGATGGTCGGTTGTGTTTTTCAGTGCTCTCTATGATTTTGGATTTATTAAAAAATAAAGCAAAATAAATATCGTGCTTGTTATTAAAAGTTATTAGATTTATTGGACTAATTGGAGTAAATGCAGTGTTATGGGAAAGAGTAAAAGAAAGAAAGGGAACAGCGATAGTTTTAGTGACAGCGAAGTTATTAGCAGAAAACGGTCAGCGTTGAACGGAGGCCCGACCGGAGGCACGTGGATAAGTGAAGTTTTAAATCAAGCAAACTCTATGTTATTTTCAGCTAATAATGTGAGCGACTGTGTTTTCGGACTGAAACTGTTGCTGATGCTGATTCGGGAATCATGGAGAAAGGCTCAGTTCAAGCTATCGGTAGTCGCTCGACCATGAATGAACTTCCAAATCAAGACTTGTTGTTATGCCTGCACAAGATCAAATGTTGCTTGACAAAATAGAACAGAAATTAGAGACTCTAGACGAGCTTAAACTGATATTAAGTACATTTGAAAAGGATCTGAAGCGACTGTGGACTATTGTCGACGATCGCAGGACCCTGACAGATAAAGGCTCAAATCAGTTGAGGAAAAGGTAGATAGTTTTGAATTTTCACAAGATAAACTTTATGATAAAGTAACCTCACTAGAAGCCGAAAAGAAATCATTAAAAGAGGAAGTTGTATATTTGCAAGCACAATCAATGAGAAACAATCCAGTTTTTGCTACTATTGAAGAGTCTGATCGAGAAACCAATGCTGAAACTGAAACTAAACTGAGAAAATTTAGTATTGCACAGGATTATGTTGATAAACTAGTGCTTGAGAGAGTTCACAGAATGGGTGCCAGGCGTCGGGGAAACCCTAGAAGTATAGTGGCGAAGTTCCATGAGTTTAAAGATAGGGAGTATGTCCGTAAGCAGGCCAAAACTTTAAAAGGAACTCGTTTCTATGTAAACGAGCAATTCCCCAAGGAAGTAGCAGACAAAAGGAGGAAGCTCGTTCCCCGGATGAAAGAGGCAAAACTGCAGGGGAAGAATGCGTGGATTTCGTATGATACCCTCTACATTGATGGCCGTCCAATGAAGGAATAGGCTTTCCAGTGGGGTGATGTGAAGGTCCTCAGCTGGAATGTTAATGGACTAACAGAACAGAAAAGGGATGATCCTGACTTTGTGGAACTTATATCAAAATATGACATCATATTTCTGTATGAGACATGGGCTTCAGAAGCCAGTGATATCAATCTATTTTCTTTCAGTAGCTGTAACTATTTCCGAAAATTCCAACACAGAAATGCACGGCGTAATAGTGGAGGAGTCGCTTTATATATACATGAACGTATTAAAGGCGGTGTAGAAATAATAAGTCATCAACACGATTCCATCATTTGGTTAAAACTATGTAAATATTTCTTCAAGCTAGAACATGATATTTATTTGTGTGGTGTATACATTTGGCCCGAGGAGTCACCAGCATATAATATTGTGGATTTTGATTTTTGTGATGCTAAAGCAAACGATATCAATGATTTTAGTATCCTGGGTTCGGTTTTTATTAATGGTGATTTTAATGCCAGAATTGGACAAAAACATGATTTTATCTTATTTGACCAGTGTGTCGATTTTATTGATTGTGAAAATTATATTCCTGATAATTGTTTAAGCAGGGCCTCAATGGACAAAAAATGCAATTCGTTTGGGGTAAATGGATTGACCTATGTAAATCCTCGGGAATGCGAACTGTTAACAGCTGATTATTTGACGATTTTAACAAAGGTGCATTCACAGTTGTATCTCAGAACGGTACTTCCACTATTGACTATGTATTAACAGGTGAATCTCACTTTTCAGAAATAACGGACTTCTCCGTACTGAATTTTAATCAGTGGAGTGATCACGCACCATTGTATTTATCTGTGATTTGTAATAATAATATATTGCCTAAAGAGGATTATGTTGAAAATAAGTACAGATGGAATGCAAATTTGAAAGATGATTTTAAAAATGGGTTGTTGTCATGTTGCGATCAATTGGATCAGTTGACATCTAGTATTGATCCAACATGTATAAATGATGTTGTAAATAAATTTTCAGCGCTCGTGAAAAGCGTTGCTGATCCATTATTTAAAAAATCCATTAACCATAATAATAAAAGTTATTTTGCTCCTTCTTCAGTTCTTAAACATGCTGAATGGTTTGATAGCGAATGTATGCAAGCCTGAAGAATTTACGAAGAATCCTTGCGTATTTTTAATCAGCGTATGACGTCTACTTCTCGCGAATATTTTTGTGATTGTAAAAGTCGCTATAAAAATTATTATCAAAGAAAAAGAAAAAAGTTGAGTCTAAAAAATTGCGAGATATTGAAGTTTTGAAAAGGAGTAAACCCAGGGATTTCTGGAAATATTTTAGTAAAAATAAAAACACTGAAAATGAGAACTCAATTTCTCTTGACGAGTTTTACCACTTCTTTTCAAACTTGGAGCAAGATATTGTTCAATCATCTAACAATAATGTGGAAGATTTTTGTAATAACCACAATTTTGATGGAGATGACGATTACATGGACGAATGAGATTTTCCTATTTCTATTGAAAAAGTTAAAAACGCTATTAAAAAATTGAAACGTAATAAAGCACATGGTATTGACTGTTTAGTAAACGAATATTTTATTCAATGTAGTGATATTCTGTCTCCGTATATTTGTAACATTTTCAACGCTATTTTAGCTTCGGGTGTTTTTCCAGACACATGGGCGGAGGGGATTATAATACCATTGTTTAAAAAAGGTGATCGCAGCTCTGTCGCTAATTACAGAGGTCTAACACTATTAAGTTGTTTTTCTAAATTATTTACCACTATGTTAAACGATAGAATTGTGTCTTTCTGTGAATAATGCAACCTTATTAGTGATGCACAATTCGGCTTCCGCAAAGGCGTGTCCACTACGGATGCTATATTTTCATTATTATCTGTTGTTCAACATTATTTTAATACTAATAAAAGGTTGTATGTGGCATTTATAGATCTCAAGAAATGCTTTGACAGTATTTATAGAAATGCACTTTGGTTTAAACTGTTTGATGCTGATTTACGTGGTAGAGTATTACGAATTGTAAAGAATATGTATATGCATGTCAATCCTGCGTTAAACATTGTACTAGTTTTTCAGAATTTTTCGAATATTCGGTGGGTTTAAGGCAAGGCGAAGTTATCTCCCACTTGCTAGTCTCCCTTTTTTAGAAGATTTAGAAATGTTTTTACAAAGAAATGTAAATTATTTGATGCTTTGGTAGGATCAACACTTAATTATGCATCAGAAGTTTGGGGTTTTACGAAGTCTAAAGATATTGAACGGGTACATTTAAAATTTTGCAAATCTATCTTGAATGTAAGAAAGTCTTCATCATCCATTGGTGTATACGGCGAACTTGGACCTTATCCCTTATATATATCAAGATATACACGCACCATTTCTTACTGGTGTAAGGTATTGCAAAGTGATAATGTTATTATTTCATCATTGTATCGTAGAGCCTTAGACGATTGTAGATTAGGCCACTCGAACTGGGTGTCCTCTGTGAAGAAACTTTTAGATGATTTTGGTTTTTCGGATGTATTTTTGTACCCGAAAGTACCCATGGTTCCTTTCCATTAATTTTCAAACAACGTGTTATTGACAACTTTATCCAAGAATGGCATGGTTCATTACAACGTATTTTGATTCTGTTGGATTACGTTTATTGCAAAAATAATTTTGCGTATGAATGTTATCTTGATATATTGCCTGCTAGACTCAGGAAATTTTTTACACGTTTTAGAATTTGTGCACATTCGTTAAGAATTTATACAGGCCGCTATGGCTCAAATAATAGACCAAGAAATTAAAGGCACTGTTTTTGGAAGGCGTACCATTTTATATGCATTTGTCCATGTTACTCAACAGTAAGGCGACGATTTCTTGATAAACGATTTTACGATAGACCATCAGTGTATAAGTTCAATTCATTAATTAACTCTGATGTTGTTAAAAGTGTTGCCAAATATATTAAATATGCCATAGAAATTAGACAATCTATTCATGTATAATATACATGTACATCACTCTCCATACGTTTGTAACTTATGTTTATGATGTGCTGCAATTAATTCGAATCGTTTTGAATTTGCATATATTTTTAATTTTTTAGAACAAGTTCCGAATGCATTGACCGCGTATAGAATGTATATATGTTGGTTCTTTTTTAGATCATTTACTTTGTACTAATCTCGAATAAAACTCTTGTCTTGTCTTGCCTTGTCTAATTTCCTGCTATTTTAAATGAATGATTGGATTAAAATCGCGTCTTGAAAATAATGAACTAATATTAAAACACAATCCGGTTTAATGAAAATTATTATTATTCAACGAAAGCTCTAAAATATGTCAAACATATAGAAGTACTTTAATAAATTATTCTCCGCTTCCATTTATTTTTGAAAGGCTTTTGATTGATTATGTCTACCTTGACAGACCATACAATATAACTGTTAAAAAAGCGCAGTTGAAGTTGCTCATTTGAAGACACTTTCAAATATGTAGGTGTTTTGCATTCCAAAAATAGAAACACTTAAAGCTAAGACTTTTAAATGCGCCAACATTCGGTCAGCTCAAAATATTTGGCAATACTGTAGTAGTCGGTCTATCTAGTAATTTGGGGTTATGGGGACCTACATATGACAGGCCGTGTTAAACTGACTGTATATGACATATTTAAAGCTTGAAGAAAAATATTCTACATCCTATGTGTTATGGTGATCTTTGCCGTTTCCGTTACCTATTGCAATAGACAAACAAAATGTTGTTGTTTTTTGGTATCGATTTAGCTCTTACTAGTAGCAAGAATAATTTGTCTCTCATTGTATTCATAACTTTAATGAAAAAAACAAACTCACAAATAAATGGTTATACATATCCATTGTTTAATAAAGTCAAAATAAAATTTAACGTTTTAAGTTATATCTTGTGAATAACACAAAGTCTAAATCTTTTTTGTTCAATTTAGTTGCAAATTCTCTGTATACTCAATATTCACAAACCTAGAACAGTTTTGTGTGTAGACATAAAAAAAATTAACAAATCTGTGCATAAACTTGAAGAATTGTACACTCCATTGTCAAATATTTATATACAATCTCCTGCTGATTTCAGGTGATGTTACAACCAACTACTAATTAAGTAGATCTTTGGCTTGGCCTAAATTGGAATGAGCGCACCTAAGACGCAATGAGAAATAATTTATATGTTCCCACTAGATTTGAGAGGATTAATTTAGTTCCGCTGATCACAGTTTTTGTGACCATTATTACATAATGTATAAGTGGAAGTACGACATGATACCTAAGTCAGACAGTATTGACAATCAACATGTATATATACGACGATTTTCTCGAAATATACTCAATGGAATGTCAAGTATGTATTAACTTTTGCAATCTTGAGATTTCTTAGGCGTAGAAAAATATGTTTGTTTCAGGTAACATGACAAAAAAAATCACGGTAGGTAGGTCGGGATTTTTTATTTTTTTTGGCGGGGGGGTGGGGGTAGTAAATGGTCAACTTGAAGATTCTAAAACTGAATAAATATTCAAACGTATCAGTAATATCCTTAAACATTGTTATAAGTGGATACTATCAAAACAATACACTTATTTATCCAAAAATACATTTAATTATTGAAAAAGGTAAATAAACCAAAAATAAATCTGACAAACTCAATAAAATGTTCTAGGGTCGAGGCATTATTTTAGGGTAGGTCGGGTTACCTGAAACAAACATATATTTTTTTACGCCTGACAGGGAACAAGATGACTGAAGCGATATTTGTACTTGTTAACAGAAGAAGGCGTATCATCACGGTGTTACAGCTGTTTGCTGGTATGCTACTACTACAACGAGTAGTTCATAACAACTTGTACTGCTAATACTTCTGTTAGGTGTTTGTACCTAACTTATATCGATGAACTGAAATATTCTGATGTCACATATCATGAGCGCTAAGTTTGATTTTATTGAATAATTTATTTTGGAATTGTATTTTTCAGTTTTGTAAATACTTAACACCGTGACCCTTAAGAATGACGAAACCCCCAGAATGGAAGTTACTAAAACGACAACTCAAATTAAGGAAACCAACTCATCGATAACACAACATACAGCAGTAGTTGTCAACACAAGAGGTTTGAATTCACCGAATTCACCGTAAATAAATAAAATATATATAAATTATTTCTTATAATAATATGTATCATAAGCAATCATATTGCTATAAATGTAGATATTTCACGAATATGGCAAGGTTCAATGATACATGAATGGCAGTTCTGCATCTTTATTTGAATTATTTGACTTCATTCAATATATGGGTAGCAAGTTTAACATGGAATTTTGATTTTGTATTTTATTGCTAGATACAATCCGAATCAAAAAAAAAAGTTCTGAGCAAATACTTTTGTGATCAATTATTGGAATATTTACGTTTTTGAATTTTTACCTATTTTATAGATTTTTTTGAGAACCTGTCAGATGTTAACGATCTTGCAATCAACGCAGACCCGGTGATTAAAACGCGTGCATCGTCTAACCGCCTGAAAGAGTCGCTAGCGATGTTTGCAAATTTGAACACAGTTGTGAGGAATCTGAAACCGAATATAAGAGTTATATTTTATGACTTGGGCTTGCGTTGCAATGAACAGCAACAGGTATGACATTTGATTTATTTGTACATAATTAGTTATGTGCATGCAATGTTAAAATATATAACACAAGTTGAACTCAAACAGTCGGGTTTCTGCGTCTCAAGCAACAGATGAACACATACTCAGCGTAAGAATTAAAATTGTAAACTTGTATATATGAGGAATCTAAAAGAACACGTTGCGCAAAATATCGGTGTGATTTAAATGATCTCATTTTTGGTTACTTTTGCTTTATTTTACGAACAAAAGTGGTCACATAAGACTACCAACCATCACCGAATGTCTAATATATTTATATTTTATACAGAAAACGAAATGTTACTATTTAATAGGTGGGTTTGACAACATTCACTGTACAAATATGTGCTATGTTCGGGTCATTAGATGGGATAAATATTAACAATGAAAAACGTACGCTTCAAAATATTTATTCCACTTGACACAAATCCACAGTAAATGTGCGTATATTAGGCCACACCAAACTGAATACTTGCTCATCGGATTTTTTTTTCTTAAAAAAATGGAAGGAAAGGGTACGAAATAAATAAAAATAAAATTGTTTACATTTTTGTTATTTTCGTGCGCGCGCTGAAGTTTTATAAAGCAGTATAAAATACAGTTTGCATGTTTGGTTTAAATAATTATGATAGTTTTAAGTGATTCATAAATTAATAATGTCTTATGCGGTAAATAGACCTAATATAAACAAAAGATACCCCTCAATAACAATACCAAAAACAAAAAAGCATATCAAGTCAATACAAATATTCCTTTATGAACTAGTTACATTACGTGTATTTATCATGTTTTGGTTAGGAGAAACTGTTTTGAAATCTAAAAGGTTTTGAAAAATAAATGAAACAAATATGACATTGAATAATTGGATTTCTTCTCTTGTCTCGATATATTTCTGGTTGCGGGTCTATACAATGCGTTACTATATCAAAATGAGTGTTATTTTGAATGCACATCATTATAAGAACACAGATTTAAACAGTCACACTTATGGCGATTTGCAATGCAAGCAAGTTTAAAGTGTGGATGCACGTGAAACGAAAATAAGCAGAATTAAAATATCAGTTTTCATATCCATATAGAATGTGTTATATGTAAATATCCAACAATATGGATTTCTGCTGTTTGATTAATATAAAGAGTTTTCTTTACATTACTTGCAACACATTTGTTCAGTGTATGTTTCGCATTTTTGTTTATAAATAATTATAATTGAACACAGACACTAGAGGGCGCAACTTTCGATGCACGCTTACTGTAATGAACATATGTACCTAGGTAAGAAATTTTATAACTACGTGTATAGTAAACTATTATCGCAAATTTAGATCGATATAGTGTAATTAAAACGTCTTACTCCAAAAATATTTTGCCTTTTTCATAATGCGGGCGCAGAGCGTTTTTCAAAGACATATTTTTTATGTTAAAGAAATGTGCGCGGTTATCCCGATGACAAATACATCAATTTGGTGTAGACAACATTACCGCAAACGTTATAAACGTATATATACTCGTATATATATTTTATATTACCTTAACTTTTTTGAGATTTGCTTTCTTTCCAGATCAAGTCTGTCTGTCAGTGTGACTTCAGAGTATTTCCCTTTAACACATTACGGCAACACGTGAAAACACTTCATGTCTATGCGTTCAAACCGTTCGCAATCATGGTACAATTTACTACTTATACAACTATTGATCACTCACATGAGGTGTACTTATTTTAATGATCTTTAATTATCTGTAAAATCTCACGTTCTTGTAAAGGCAAGATGCGTACAATTTCACCAATTATTCTGTAGGTTATGTGTGTCAGAGAGTCGTGAGATACAGTGTATGCACTATAATTGTCCGGGTATTACAGATGGTACAAAAGGAGTACCCATTTGCGTTGTGGATGGACTCCTCTGTGCGATTTAAAAAATCAAACATATCGCAACTTTTTGACGATGCGCGGCAACTGGACCTTATCTGCACGGCTGAGAATGGCTTCATTGCTCGACGAACGCTTCCAACAACATTTGTCTACTTTAATGAGCAACCGTATACCTTCAGAAACCTGTCAGATATTCAAGGCGGATTTTTATTGCTCGAACAACGCCATTTGTGTTTGAAACATATTGAAACCTTGGATTGTGTGCGTACTTTCTAGTCGACTGTTTGGTTCCACATGATGGACCCAGCAAATATTTATATTGCGGTCGGCATGGTGACGTTTATGGCGAATGTCATAGGTTTGATCAGTCTGTATGGAGATTACTATTGTACCGCGCATATGGCTATGATGTATTAAAAAATATGCAGAGGTTTGGAGGACAGTATTTGTTTCTAAACCGAGGAATATGAACTCAACTATGGATGAACGAAAACTATATTAAATGTTTTATACGTAAAGATAATACAATAACATATATATAGTATTGTAAGTTTCGGATACGGAAACAAAAAGAATGTCACTTTTAAGACAATGTTGTTAAGCAAACATATAGTTACATGTATGTGCATCGAAAGAAATTTTGTAATAAATGTGAACAATAATACAAAATCTAGCTTTTCCATTAGTTATTTGTTAAACAGTTTAATTTAATGTACGCACGTTACTTATTGCACTGTACGATTGAGTTGAGTGCATACATTGCGACAGCGCTAAATATGGAAATGACTCGCACGTCAAGCATGTCAGAAATCACGTGACGTCTAGGAACTGCCCATTGGGATAGGCATCGTACAAAAATGCACTGTGATTGGTAAATATGGTATAAAACACTTGTATCACCCTTTAACCTCAATATGTTTATTAATTTATTTTGCCCCGCGGGCTCGTTAAATAACTAACATATTTCGGTCAAACGTGCTACAACTATTACTTTGTTAATGAGTAATCATCAATTAAAATTGACAAAAGTATTCAGCGTTTGTAACGCTAAAACTGGAATAATTTGGAATATTTATGTTGTTTTTGTTAAAATTGTTGACAATACGTGGATCACTTATATATAAAGTAAAGCAATAAAGAATCACATATAGAAATCGGAATGTCCGAGTGGCTAGTGATGAAACAATTAAATCAGGGAAAACATTCACGGTATATAATGATAGTCATGGAAAACATTTACGTTAAATGATGATAGGTAAGTCGGTAGTCATTTTTACTTCCATTCTTACATAGTCTGATCAATCTTTACAAGCCCCAAGAACATAATTACATATTACCAATAGTTCGCAATTTTGGATGTTGTACAGAATTATGTGCAGTAATAAAAGTCGTAGCAATTTGCACCCCTAAGTTAATTCAACGTAATCAAATACCTTATTGGAAATTAGGCGGTGTGTCATTTCGTTTACCAACCCTAAATATATACTCCGTATCAAAAAACGCAGTCGTTTTATTTAAATAAATTTTGTCACGAGCTTTTTTTCGCAGTGATGTGCACAACTGATACGGATACGCATAGCCATCACATTTTGTAATGCAAAAATATTTAAATTTATTGAACACCACGTACATTGACCTAGTTTTAAATGTTTTTGCGTCTTAACAAACCGTGTATGAAATATATTAATATAACAAAAGCAGCAAAATGTCATGCGAGGTTTAAATCAGATTTCAATTATACGTGTTTAATCCTTCATTGATTATAATACAGAACAAGAGTTGTCGGAGGACAGACAACTCGACTTTTTGACTCTGTCCACAATCCCAACCAATGTCTCACCATAAGATGTCTGTATAAAATGTATGATTGAAATCACTTCAATAGAAGACTCTGTTGAGTGTGTTGTAGTATTTTTTCGGTTTAAGTGACCCTTATCTCGGCCCCATAGACACCATAATAAATTGTCATCACATAATTCGTTGTCTATACCTGTCGATTCATAATAACAGTAAAGACATAGATCGAGTTAAATACTTTACTAGTTTTGAAGTGTCAGTCGCCTTTGTCATATTGACCATACACCCTATCCGAAGCAAAGGGTGATTATATACAAATGCTGTTTGATCTAAACATACTTATACTCTTTGGTGTCTATCTAAACTTTTCAGCGTGACACTGATATTATAGATTTCGAAGCACAGTTTCACTGTAAATCATTAATGTTAATTTCAATACCGTCGTTCAGTTCTACTTATAGCAGAAAAATGTGTTACATTTTTGTAACACTGACCTGGAGATTTTGTCCAAAATACCAAGCGTCCTCTCAACAGTAGATGTACGAGTAAGACGTATATTAAAATGATTTCTTCTCATGTTCAGTAACTTTACATTAACAACGACAGTATTTTATGATAATTGTCTAAACAGAGGCTTGTTGAAATGTTTGACGAAATGTAAACGATTTTTATTGTTTTTACTGTTCTTACAAGCCCCGTTTGCCTCACTAGAGGCAGCACTGTAGTAAATGAAATGTACAATTGACTGTGCCAATTGTCCAATTGCTTCCCAACCCTTTTCCATTCCGAAGGGCATCAGCTTATTTTTCAAACCTTAAACACAAAAACAAAAATACTACAACACCAATCTAAATCACATTAAACTTGAATGCACTCGGAGAACACAGACCTCCGCCAAGGCAGCTCTTTCCCACCGTGTGTTGTATAAAGTTGGCTCTTTAGTTATACTGTGGCAATTAACTAAATTCACCTCCCAATTATATGGAAGCGTCCTAGGCCACAGTCTATATTAATTTTGTATTCCATTATCTCATAATTAGGAGATACTAAGTCCTAATTAGGAGATATTATGTCCTAATTAGGAGATAGTAAGTAGTATCTCATTATAAGAGATACTAAGTCCTAATTAGGAGTAAGTATCCCGTAATTAGGAGATACTAAGTCCTAACTAGGAGATACTAAGTCCTAATAAGGAGAAAGTATCTTATAATTAGGAGATAGTAAGTCCTTATTATGAGATACTTACTCCTAATTAGGATATACTAAATCATAATTAGGAGATAGCATCTCATAATTAGGAGATAATAGTCCTAATTAGGAGATAGTATGTCCTAATTAGGAGATAATAAGTCCTAATTAGGAGATGCTAAGGCCTAATTAGGAGATAGTATCTCCTAATTGTAGTATCTCCTAATTAGGAGATATTATGTCCTAATTAAGAGATAATAAGTCCTAATTAGGAGATACTTAGTCCTATTTTTTCCAATTCCAATAGTTTAGGACTTAGTATCCCGTAATTAGGACTTATTATCTCCTAATTAGGAGTTAGTATCTCCTAATTAGGACTTGCTATCTTCTAATTATGAGATAATTAAAATATCCTAATTAGGAAATAATATATCCTAATTAGGACTTTCTATCTCAAAAATTAGGAGATACTATAGGACGCTTCCAGGCAATTATAATTCATCATTGTAGAAATTCCTTTATCCAGACGGTTATCGGGCGCGCTACAAAAATCTATTCATCGGCCCATTCTTACCTACCAAGAATATTTCAGTTTATAAGAAGTTACCTAAAGTTGTTAAATAGCAAACATACATACACAAACACTACCTTGGCGGAGGTAATCAAAACGTGTGGGTGTATCGCAAGTCGATTTAATTCTCTTAATGGGACTATGACTAGTACGTAAAAGTGATATTCAATAACAATAAAGGGGAAAATTACTTTAAACATACTATTAGAGCTGAAAATAAAGAATTGGTTATCTTTAGATAAAAATATAAAAAAATGGTTCAACCAAGAGTGTAAAAACAAACATATTCAATATACAAGAGCATTATATGAGTACAATCTCAATAAAAATAGACTTACAAGAGCAATGAAAATGGAATACAAATACACGTGTAGGGAAATAAAATTAAAATACAATCAAGAGCAGAGTAAGCAAATGAATAATATGAGACGGAAATCACCCTGGGAATTTTGAAAATTATTTAAACGCACACCTGCATCACAAAACACAGACACTATATCATTACAAGAATTTCACGATTATTTCAGTAGGTTAGCGACTGAATTAGACGTAAATATAAATTCATTCGATGCCGGGAGTTTCTTACATGAATTTGATAATAGGCAATACACAGAAAGTTCATACCCCGAGTTAGATAGGCCTATATCAGCAGAAGAAATAACAAGGACGAAAAGGCGGTTAAATAATAATAAAGCGCATGCGCACGACAACATTAAATATGCATACTTTCAAGAAACAATACGTGTTATTGTCAAACCGTTAGAAATGCTCTTTAATTACATACTTGATAAAAAGCGTTTTCCACGCAGCTGGTCATCCGG
The DNA here is from genome assembly GCA_027627225.1 of Congeria kusceri. Lineage (NCBI taxonomy): Eukaryota > Metazoa > Mollusca > Bivalvia > Myida > Dreissenidae > Congeria > Congeria kusceri. The sequence goes on from CM051025.1 coordinate 97,326,927, forward strand.
GGTTATTATACCTATGCATAAACGTGGGGACATGTCAGACCCAAATAATTATAGGGGAATTACCTTGATAAGTTGTTTTGCAAAATTGTTCACGAGTATAATAAATGAACGCCTGAAACAGTTGGCGGAAACAAATGATATTCTAACTGATGCACAGTTTGGTTTTAAACCAAATTGTAGCACAGTCGATGCGATATTCATTCTTAACGCTCTTATAGAAAGACAGTTGCAGAATAAAGATAAGCTATATTGTTGTTATATAGACTACCAGAAGGCCTATGACGTCATCAATCGCAGTCAGTTATGGAGTAAAGTGATTAATATAGGCATCGACGGAAAACTCATGTCCGTTATTCGATCCATGTGCGAAGAAGTTAAATTACAGGTTAAACACATGGGCAAACTATCGGACATATTCAATAGTAACGTTGAATTCTTCCAGGGAGAGATAACCTCTCCGATCCTGTTCTCTCTGTATATTAATGACATTGAATTTGACCTACAGAATGGTATTAACGCTGGCATTAAGTTAGATCAGATATCTATCTATTTATTGCTATTTGCTTACGACGCCGTTTTATTTTCTGAAACACAGGAGGGCCTGCAAGAATCACTTAATAATCTAGAAATATATTTTAATAAGTGGAATTTGACATTTAATATTGATAAAACCAAAGTCATGGTATTTCGAAAAGGGGGCACACTTCGCAAAACATTAAAATGAACATATAAAGGTCAAGAATAAGAAATTGTAAATAATTTTAATTATCTTGGAATTGTCATGTCTAGTAGTAGATCATTTGTTCCAGCCACAAATACACTGTATGGCAAAGCTATAAGAGCAATGCATTCCTTGTTCACTCTAACAAAAGATATGAATGTACCAATAAGTATCATGTTCAATTTATTTAACGCATTTGTATTGTCCGTCTTGAACTATAATTGCGATGTTTGGGGGCTTATAAAAGCGGATAATATTGAGAGCGTCAATCGAAAATTTTGCAAAAGACTTCTGAATGTAAAAATGTCAACAAATTCATTATCGCTCTATGCCGAAGTCGGTCGGTTCCCTTTTTATATAGACAGATATGTAAGGATCGTTAAATACTTTTTGAAACTATATACCGTTAAACAAAGAAATTGTATTCTTAAACATGTTGCTTTATTACAGAGGTTAGAAATCGATCGTAAAAATCAAACTGTAAATTGGTCATCGCAAGTACGTGACATTCTAAACCAAACCGGTTTTACCGATGTATGGCTATTTCCTGAGTCAGTGAATATCGATCAATTTATTCCAAAAATCTTCTTATCTTGATATTGTTGAAAATAACAAGCATAGGGATATACTCGCTAAATTGCGTTTGTCATCACAAAAATTATTAATTGAGACAGGAAGACATCAGAACATAGACAGAGATCAAAGTAAATGTGTGTTGTGCAATCCTAATGACATCGAATATGAATACCAATTTGTATTAAAATGTCCATACTACTCAGAGTGCAGAAAAAAAACGTATTCCAAAATATTATAGGTCCCGTCCAAATATGTACAAGTTTATCGAGCTTTTAAATAGTACAAACAAAATAGTCAGTAGAAAACTAGCCATTTTTTGTTTAAAATGCTTTAAAATAAGAGAACAGTCGTATATATTTAGGATAAATTGATTATTTTTACACAAATCAAAACAAATATATGATATATTGTTATTGTTAAATATGTATATGATGTTGTCATTTTGATAATGCAAATGTTAACCTCCATCCATGTGGCACTCTCACGCCAAGCATTTATACTTCATGTTCTTGTACTTGTTATTGAACTGATATATATGTTTGTATTACATACGCATGTATTTTATATATTCATGTTAATGACGATGAGCCGCTCTATGCTTAAGTCGAAATAAACTATTCTGTTCTGTTCTGTTCTGTTCTGTTCAATAACAATGCAGATGTCATTATATAAATGAGCAATGTTATGGCGTATAAATAAAACGAAGTATGCATTATGCACAACATAATGAGATATAATAAAAAATAAACAAACATGCTTGGAAATACGAAATCCCACAATGGGTATCGAACGCACAAAGTTGGACGGTCGGAGTCGTAAGAACAAATGACAGCGTTCCAAACATCTGCTTTATTCTGACTTGTGACAAATATGTGCAACGTATGGTTATACACGATGCTAATGATTCTAAGACAAAAAGTAAACAAGGAACGAACGAACACAAACGAACATGACCTGAAATTTATAATGATTATTTTCTCAGATATGTAAAATCTTTTCCATTATATGTACATTCTTACCTTTAATATATACCAATATTTATATCTAAATTTCAGAGTTGTTATGTATCCCCTTAAGGCCCTTATCCTACACATGGTTTTGTTTACCAAATTCCTTTGTCAACTTGGCCTAGTATTATAAGTTTATAGAAAATATAAGCTAGAAATCAGCATACACACGTAATGAACGTAAATGTAAAGATCATGAATTAAACATTTTTTAGTACACAAAACGTAACTATATATATATATATATATACTGACAGTTCCCATGCCATATTTTTTAACACCATCACATGCAACAATTATATTATGTTTTGTTATATAAAACATGCCCTAAGCCGAGCACCAGCATCAAATCAGTGCTGAACAATGCATAAAACCCATCTGTTTTTTCGAAACACATTGTCTGGTAATACAGAATTTCGACGGTAACTCACTCTCTATAAGGAACTGCACTCGCATTCCATGATGGATTGGTAAAACGTCACTTACCTCCCTTGTTAAACAATTGTCAAACTTCTTTCCACATTGGACCATTGCCCTATTTGCTCTTTCTGTTGAGGGCGAAACAGCAAAAAACTATTTTGTTCTCTTTATACACGTGCACAAAAAGAAATATTTTTTTTATAGAAAAATCCATTTATTAATAATCTTTCATACAAATGAGCTGTTTTTGCATCAAAATCTGATGTTTTTGACGATACAGAGACATACTTTGCGATGCAAATGAGAACTAATCAACACGTGTTTCATTTGTTGCGGATTCAATATGAGTTTTTACTGTATGGTATAGATGTGATTAGTGTAAGTTAAGGTCCATTTAAACCCTACCAGACGCATATAACTCTTACCCTTTGGGTTATTTCACACCCTTTTTCGTCAACTCGTTAAACATTGTCCGGTAAGGGTTCATATTTGCCGAAGTAATAGGAATAATATATTTTTAACATTTCAACTCGTCAACACCATTATTCAATTATAGTCTTTATTTTAAATGCATTCGCATGATATACACCTAAGCGTAACCAACTTACAACATAATCATTGGGTATGACGATGTTCGTTTTCATTCACCTACTAAATTATCTTTGTGTCAGGAATACAACTAAACGTAAACACTTGTTTGTAACCAGCCCTTTGATTTAGATTGTCATAAACAGCGTTTGATGATGTGCTCTCATTTGCAAACCTAAAAAAGTAGCATTCGGTTCGGAATAGGTCTGATTACTGTCAACTTTTGACAGTATTTCTCCTATTACTGTGTACTTACCAGTAGTAAATCACCAACATTTGTCTCCTTGCAGATCTGGTGTTTGTTTCATTTTGCCATGAGCTGATTTTGACGGTTCTATGTTAGCGTCTGTAAGTGTTCTTATCGTACCTTTTTGCAGTGTATGGGTCTACGTGAAGAGTCAATAAGGTTATGCCTAACATGTTTTAACGACCATGTGAACAAATTATAGTTTTTATTGACAGCGAACAATGTTCATTTTTTTAATGTGAGTAAATAATAATTCGGTTGAAACATCACTTTGCCAACGCTCTCAATATGTCTTTAATTCGAAGAGGTTTTGTGTGAGAAGTACTTTCGTTAACTAATTCAAATAAATACTGGCTAAAATGAAGTTGTTGAATGTTATTGGAAACTTGAGGTCATGAACATCAAGCATTTATGGTAATACATTTCGCGTAAAAAAACATTCATTTGGAGAACTGCAAGTTGAAATTGTCATCTGACAAAAATAACAAAATGGGAAAAGTTAAATATGTCTTATCTTACCGATATGCTGATGTAAACACTTTCTGATTATTTTATGAAGCACGTAACTAAATTCAGTTTCACAATTCAGTATCACAATTTCACACACACAAAAACGAAAGACATTATTTCAAACATGTACATGTTTATTTAGTTTGTATGGTATAATGTTTTGTATAATATAACCTACACAATAATACGCGTCATTTGTTGTTTTTCTCTCAGTGGTAACGATGGAATGGATATATATGAGTAAGTTCTAATGTTGAACGATTATTTCAGCCCCTACCCTATCATGCAGTCGTTATCTACCATTTCTCTGATCCGTTTACCAAATGGAAGTTCGCTTGACATGGAAACCTCATTGTTTACGTCGTAACAGGTCGTACACGTTATCATGCATTTTCAATAGAACTATTGACTCTGAAATGCCTAACTAACCATGGTTATTTTACCATCACAAGTATATCATAAAAACAACACATATACGAGTTTATTATGAACAATAATTTATTGCAGTTCAAGTGCAGTAGTGTCATTTGGATACAATGAACGTAGTAGTTGAATAATTGCACTATTGCTTTGAAACAAGGACAAATATCGCCAATCGAACATTACAAAATACTTTATTTTATCTCATATTTGTTACAGCCATCAAAATGAAAACAACATAACAATCTACAACTCAGTATTCACAAGAAATGTATTTAAAAAAGACAATCGGCGTCGAAATTAATATTGAGATGTCAGTTTTTACCCGAAACAAGAGCGACTAGATGATCGGTTACGTGACTTCTCGGACCCCAGCTTTTTTGGTCCCCACTAAGGAGACTTCTCGGACTATAGATTTTTTGGACACCATAAGAAAACTTATCGGACCCAAAATCAATTTGAGATAAAATCAAACAGTATTAATATGTGTATAAACCGTGAATAAACCGATCATACTTTCCATGTTTTCACCGGTGATAAATGAAATTAAAGTGTTACATATAGACTTTAAAAGGGGCAGGGTGAGGTTAAAAAGGGCCGCGTGCTAAGAAAAAGGGGCAGGGCAATCAAGTCGTGCGGCGCAAAATGACTAACCTAAATGCTATATTACTATAATTATACTATAATTGTTAAATCAATTTGTCAGGCAAATTTAACAAATTAGCATTGTGAAAAAATAATTGCGGGAATGAATTAAAATTATTATATATCAGACGAGTGTACATAGTTATGTTATATCATATACTATACGTATCATTCGGTTTGCAAATAGTGTATTCATGCAAATGAAGTTAAAGAAATTTAAACAACATTTCAACGTATTACGAGACTTCTTTCACCACATTTTATTTATAGAAAGATGTTAAATATTTTTTAGAGATTGAATAACATCTACTGGAAAAGTTGATTATAAAGGTGCAATTATAAATAATTCTTAATAAAACGCAACCACAATTCAAATATAAATTAACATGCACAGTAAGTTTATAAATATACATTCCCCATTTATTGAAATTCTCCGGTTTATGATTCTCCGGACGCTAATTGATAAATGTATATTAGGATAGCTTTACGGCGCGTTAGTTTTAGAATGATTCACCCTTTATCTGGAGAGTGTTGAATACGCTAGAATAGACCATTTCATACCGATCTTCGCCGAATATCTACGTATGGCTCCGAAACGTTTCACAGCGCAATAATTCTCAGATATCGGTCAACCAATGAGATCATTGTAATTGCTATTTATAAAGCGTGCCTCTGATGTAGGCTAAACAAAATAATTATTTCATTATGTGAATAAATATTACATTCTGTTCCTGACATACAATGAGTAAAATTGTTCATAATTATGGACAGTTCTAGAGTGTGTGTCGAAGATATGTTTAAAACTTTATTTTAAACGCTTATGCGAACAATTATGTAAATTTTAATCCCCAAAATATTAAACCATTGTTGTTAGTTTGTATTCCCTGAAATAAGAAAATGTGCCCAATTCTATTGGCATTCAGTTTTCCCGCTGCATAAAATTATCGCAAGAAATCTAGGTCAAAAGTGATCTTAGACAGCTACGCCGAAAAACAGCAACTATTATGTTGGCTCAACATGATAGTTGTTATGAGTCGCACTGGGCAACTGTCAACGTGTCAGCCAATTTTAATAATACAATCAACTAGATCTCATTTCTCCATATTGTGTTTCACTGTATTTATGCCGTATTATTTCTTAACAAAACACATCTTCATTGAACTTACGCAATACTTATTTTTAATAGGTATACGTAGTCTGCGTGAATGAAATATAAAGTGTCATACAATGTTTACCCAAACGTTGATAATAGTAATAAAGACATTAAATTTACACAGCTGTGTACGAATATATATACAGTGTGACTCAAATATGTGTTACCGGTAATTTAAATAATGAGTGGTTTACTTGTAGTTTAAAGTTGCTTCAATTGTTTCATGTCTAATAATGTTTCATAAGACCTTGCGCAAAAAGTATTCTACTCGCTTTACATATATTACTCCTACTCATTAAATACCTCTAAAATCGTTAACTGTTAAGGATACCAAGTAGCGCATGTTCATGCGAGATATACAATGTAGATTGGAACAAAGAGTGGTATAGTACATAATGCAACCTACATTCGTATTGAGTGGACTCATATATTCGAGATGAAAATATAAACTTGGAACAAGATATTGAATAGCCTTACCATATGAAATCTAAACACATTACTCGAATCTGCGTCACCGGTTTGTTCTTTCATTTGTAGAATACAGTATTTCCATTATGCTCTGCTTTCTCCGTAGAATTCTTTCATTCCTTGATAACCATTTTATATTCAAGTCAAATATCACTCGGCGGAATACGTGTCATGTAATGAAAATATATGCCGTGAACATGTATCATCCCCAAGACAATAAATGTATTCTTCATGATGTCTTATGATTTGCAACTAGATGATTTAATGTAATAATGTTCTAAAAATTAACAATCAAGGGTAATTAAAATAATAAACCATTTTTGTGGTTATGCAAATTTAAACATATTTTAACAGATCAAATGTAAATTAAAGTTTGGATTATTTTCTAATATATTTTGATTGCGCGTTCATAATGCCTTTGCAATATTAAAACTGATATTGTGGCTGCCCTAACTGTAAACCTCACTGATATTATTTCATAACCATAATAGTAAATGGAATCTTAACACAATCGCCATTGGAACTGTCATTTTAATTGTTATCCAGGAAAGCCTTTTCACTCTTATAGTTAGCAAATAACATGCCGCAAATCAAAACGACTATTACTCTTATGCACCGACAAAACTCAGTTCTGATGATAACTTTTAATATACAAAAGCGAAAGTTTTTTTTTACTGTTTTGACTGTTAATAACGCAATTCAACTTTGCAAATTATTAAAATCCGCCTAAATAGTTTTTATCAATTGACGGTTAAAATGTTAACATCTTAGAATATGATCACCAACATGGCAGTTATAAAGTGCACACTTTACTAGCATTTACTTAATATGCGAATATTTATGAGATATATGTAATCCTCGGCTAACTCAGCCTATTGGGGATTTAAGTTGTAAGTCACAATAGGGACAGAAATTATTATGTCCCTTCTACTTTCCAAAATATGTACCAACTGAAATACTTCGAATAGTCGATCGCGCTGTCCTCTCACAGCTCTTGTTAAATAACTTGACACAAATGTTTGTCTGAATGTGTTGCGTGCATGAACCGTGTCTGTAGGTCAAAGGGTAAGGTGAAGTTTAGAGGTCAAAGGTCGAAATTTCATTTTGCATGTCTGGCATAACTTGGCCATGAATAGAGGGATTCTAAAATAACGTTGTACACATATATGTACATCTCTTAACAAGACAGCAAGTCATCCACACGCAACAGGTCTGTTAGTCAAGGTGACGTTTAGAGGTCAAAGGAAGAAATTGACACTAAGCTTGTCCGAGATAATTCTTTGGCTTGGAAAGATAGATTTTAAAATAATGTGGAATAAATGTTTGCCTCAGTTAGATGGCGTGTTGCGCACATAAACCAGATCTGTAGATTAAATGTCAAGGTCATACTTTAACTAAAAGGTCTATTGTTAAAATTTGAGCTTTGCTTGACCGAGCTATAACTTGGCCATGGATGTATGACTTTTGAAATAACTTGGCACTTTGTTTGCTATTACCAGATGGTATGTCGCACGCATTAACCAAAGGTCAAAGGTTAAAATTGGTACTTTTTGTGTCCATGCTATGACATGGTAGTTCTGCGATATGTTGAGACTTGTTCCGCCACTTTTAGTTTGGTCTTCTGTTATGCAGGATTAAATTTTTGAATACTTGTAACGCCAGCAGAACACATTATATTTAGTTTTCTTTAATTCGGAATATACGTGTTGGGATAATAGCTGAACAGTTAGTTTGTTATTTTTGTTTTACATAATATAAATTTTGGTATGTTTTTACCACCAGCCGAACGATATTTTTGTTAGGTTTTGGTGATTCAGAATATAAATGTAAAGATACTTGTACCGACAGCGGAACACTTTCAATTAGGTTTTCTGTAAATGATTTAATCACTATATTAATGTTTAGATGCTTGTTCCGCCGGCGGAACAATTTTGTTTACGTTTTCTGTTATTCTGAATATCAATATAAGAATGTTTGGTCCGCCAGTGGAACAATTTCTTGGTCGTGTTTTCTTTAACTTATAACATAAATGTTGGGATATTTGTACCGCCAACTGAAAAAAAAATTGATTAGTGTTTCTGTTTTTCTGTATATAAATATCCAAATGTTTGAACCGATAGCGGAACAATTTCTTGCTCGTGTTTTCTATAATTTATAAGATAAATGAGATGTTTGTACCGCCAGCGCAATACTTTTACATTGTGTTTGCTTTTTTGTTCAAGTGAATGTTGAGATAGTTGTACCGCCAGTACAAATTTAGTTTGCTTTTCTGTAATTCGGAATATAAACTTTGATATGATTGTACCGCTAGCGTAACAAGTATTTTTGTTTTGTGTGATTCAGAACATAAATTTAAAGACAATTGTACCTCTAGCGAACACTTTTGGTGTTCTGTAAATCAGAAAATAAATATTGGGATGCTTTAACCGCCGGCGGAACAATTTTTGTTAGGTTTTCTATTATTCTAAATATAAATGTCAAGATGTTTGTATCGCCAGCGGAACACTTCGGTTCCTTGTAATTAGGGCTACACTGTTCCACTGGGGCAACATTATATTTGGTTTCTCTCAATTAAAACAGTATATTTTTGTACCGCCACATTTTTCTTGCTTTTGGGTAATTTAGTGAGAAAGATCAGGTTTATTTTTCATAATCCTGAAAATGGCACTTATAAGTGGGATTCAGTGTACTTATTCAGAAATCTAATAAAACCTCAAATAAAGCATAGCTCATTTGTTCACTACAATACAATAAATCCAAGAATTACAAAAAGAGCACCCTTACCATATTGCCACAATTCACCAATAATGAACTCAGAAACAACACAATTGTTCAACTTTCAACTGTCCCCCCACAAAAGAACCAAAATTCAACACAGCATAGAAGAAGACTATTAAACATTCTGATTGGTTAAAAACAGTAATCAACGAGATTTTGATTGGCTAATCTCTCAGGAAAGGGGGAAACAATTCAAGCTTGCAATCCAAGGGAAACAATCATTATAGAATTAAGTTAAAAAGTAAAACCACAGGTGTTTACCCTGTTACATATACACACGGTTTGATAAAGGTATAAACTCAATATGTGCGACTGGTTTTTCAGCACTTATTTACCAAATTTTCGAAGAAAAAATTCGGGTATTAGAATGGGGTATGTCGTTAAGCGGGCGAGATTTGTGGCGGCGTAAACTTTTGGTTTCTGCTCTCTAACGCGAGACCGGATTGAGCTATTGTAATGGAAATTCATATACTTATTGCGAGACCTCGCTTAGAATTGCATATCGTTTTCCGCTCAATAACTTGAGAACACATTGAGGTGTTTAATGAATCTTCATAATAGTATTATGTAGATACTATACATAAAGATCTCAGTTGGGATTGCATATGGGGCGGGTGGGGTCAATATCAAGGTCATCGTTACTAAAATTGAAAAACGGTTTCCGCTGAATTACAGGAGAACGAATGGAGATATTGTAATAAAACTTCTTATGTAGGTACCTTATATCCAGATCATGGCTGGCAAAGCATATGGGGTGGTTGGGAACAATGTCAAGTGGAAACCGTATTTCTTTAAAAGGATTTTCTTAACATAAGTTGTACTTAAGTTAATAATTGCGTTATGTATTTATAGCCATAGATGTATGACCATCCCCCGGAACTTTCCGTTATTATTGTGCTGATTTTAATGCATTTCGTTCGAAAATTTTGGTTTTCGTGGATTTTCTACGTTTCTTGTAATTTAACTTGTGTTCTAGTAATTGTTGCAAAGTCTACGTTTAATGAAGCTACACTTTATTCGTATATGATATTGACTGAGCAGGCGCCCTTTATACATAGGAGAGATCGGTTCCCAGCATGTGAAACCGCGAGCGCAGAGAGCAAGACGTGTTTCATGCCGCACGTGGAAAGGTCTTTCCTATACAGAAATGTCGACTACAAGGCCAATGTCTGACACTCGTACATACCGAACAACAACACGAATGGATCAACACTGAAATATGTGCCAAGCTGGTATGTTCTTGGTGTATTTCCTTGATTGCCGCCACCTACTAGTAGGAGGTTTTTTTGTTGCCGATGTCGGTTCTTTCTTTCAATTTGTTAGTTGGTTACTTTTCACAAAATGTTATGAACAGTTTACATTTAGGATGTTTAAAATGTCATAACAAATGATTAGATTCGTGTGGTTATCCGGATAATCATCTTCGAATCAAACGGTCCGACTGAAGTGTCATGCTAACACATGCTTTGTTAAGTTTCAATCGACTAAATGACATGTGCTGCGTTTAACTACATGCAATATGGCATTCGTTTATCCAATTATAGATGTATCTAAAACTGACTCGTGATGTTCGTGTTATCTGCAACACTGTCTGAGATCTCGGTAACACCAGAAATGGACACGGGACGATCTTCGGTCGCGGTTGTCGGACGATTTCAATAACAGTTACGGGCCGAACGCGATGTCACATTGATGAGTCAGTTGTGAAAAACGGTTTCAAAAAGGTACATGGTGTTTATTATGTTCAGTTGTTAAGCATATTGCGCATTTTGCTGATGGGATTATGTTCTGAAATATTAGTGTACATTAAATATGAAAAATGTAAATTTAACATCATGCTCCAAATAATGGATGCGTAGATTTAATATGTATAATTACGACAACCGTGACCGGAGAACGTCCCGTGTCCATTTCTCGTGTTACCGGGATCCGAGACAGTGTTCAAGAGAGCATAATGTCACAGTGGCACACCATTTGACTCTACCTCCAACACTCACAAGGCCTCTTGCTGATATTGTTATGCTTCATTATAGAATGCACCGGATGACATCACCACTGCGCTTCTGGAATGGTGATTCATGTTCAAAGCCAAAGCTCTAATTAACAATTTAATCGCGGTTTCACATTTATTACCATGTGTGCATCAATAACGTCGAACAATATGCCGAGGTGTTTCCAAAGAAATGACATTTCTCCACGAAGTTTTAACGACCATATTCTTTATGTATAATGCAAAACGGCGTAATATTGCTAAATATTGTATTGGACAAATTGTAAAGTCTTCATGAAATAATATTTTGCATGAAATATATTCATAAAAACATCCTTTACTAACAACCCAAGAATTTTTTATCAAACAATATGTGAATTTCCTAACCAGAAATACTTTTAATTGTGCCTTCATAAATTATGTTTTAATGTCCACCAGCCACGCCATGCGACGTTACATCCGATATTATAATGAATGCACCGTACACTTGTACGCCTTTGTCTTATCCGGTGAGATATTGGCATTGTTCAATTTCTACATATATCTTATTCTTTCGTTAGTTAACTAATTTTCGTTTGCAACACTTCAGATTATTCAAAGTTTACTACTGGTTTCCATGTGTATTCAAACTTCAAGTCGACTATAGCTTTACGGGTCAATTTACACCGGATGCAAGCCAAATTATGGTTCATAAGGATGTGTTCTCATTTGCAAATATGAAGAAGAACCTTAACGATTTTCATAAGTATATTGTCAAGTTATTTCTCCTTGTTTACTTACCAGGAGTATATCATGCAAATTTGCAATTCTTCTAGATCTGGCCTTGCATCTGTAGTTGCCATGAGGTAATTAATAAGGTTGTCTGATCACATTATTTGTCAGAAAAAGTGGTCCTAACATACCCTATACAGTATGTGGGTCTTTTGGGAAAAAGTGATATAGGGGATATTTGTTTGATGCAGTGTAAGATCGTATTTTATTTCATGAGTGGTCATAGAAACTATATTTTCACGAGTGGCGCAGCCACAAGTAAAATATATAGTTTCTATGACCACGAATGAAATATAATACGATCTCACACTGTATTAAACACATTTTCTTTTTATTTCATGCTTTTGAACGATAAATAAAAAAAAAATGCGCGAGATAGCTGAACCGTCACAAGTTTTGTGAATAATGACGTCATAAATATGACGTCATTATGATTCCACAATTGTCGATCACTGCTGTGGTGGGAAATAGTGCCACTTTTACTGCGTCGTTGTCGCTTAATTATATTTGTATTGATTTTATTATGTGTTTTGTGTTGTTTAAAAAGGCCGATGTTTACACCGACGATTAGGGTATTCCTTTACTTTCAAAAAAATAAACATAAAACAAAGTAACAAGTAATTGTATATAACCAAGAGTGAAATGAACACACGTTATCATTTCACTCGACCTAGAGTGAAATGATCGGGTTATCATTCACTGGTATTCTCCACACATTCACGACATAGCATTACATAAAATGTAACCATACAGCTTGTTGTATTGCACTTAATGAGATAGTGCATGTTGTTTCGTTCAAGAATCAATAATTACAGTTTAAACAATTATAATAACATTGTAATGTCCGATTTTTTTATATGCTAGACATGCTATAACAATCTTAAATATTTAACACTATCGTGCGATTTAATCGTTATGAAAACGGTTGTAATAACTAATATGAATGACATAATTTATATGCATTCACGAGGCAGCTTGATTTTCTGGTTTGCTAATAACCGTTCTATATTCAAATCAATCATTGCTCAAAATAAATATTTCAGATGCTATTTAACATAAAGGTCCCGAACATCCATCTTCGCGTCAAAACATTACAATTTCCATTTACCCATCATTTTAAAGTGATGTTCAAAATGTTCTTTGTGTATGCAATATTTACGAATAGTATGCAATTGGACATGAAATGAGATCGGCACTTTTAAAGCAATATCTTATATTTATTTATGTGCAGTACATATTCTGTAACTTAAGTATTAAATAATAAAAACGGTCTAGCTTATCTTCGGCCGCCTCTATCAAATGTATCTAGTTTCTCTTTGGAACTTTGGAATGTAAATTTTGTTTTCATCCAGATGTCATGCGTTGACCATTATAACACATGCAGTTTCATGCCATAAATTACTTAAAACTTAAAACAATAAAACGATAGACGCTTTATAATCGTCCATTTATCAAGTACATGTACATATATATATACATGTACTTGATAAGTTGACGATTTTAAAGCGTCTATCGTTATGAAAACGGTAGTAAAGATATATATATAGATGTACTTGATAAGTGGACGATTATAAAGCGTCTATCGTTTTATAAATAAACCAATTGTTTACATGTATTTATGTTACAGATACAGAATGATGCACAACCGCATAATATGCAGTCTATAAAGCGTTTAACACAATATCAAATATCTTAAAAAATTCAATCCATACAAATGTTTGGAATATGTACGTAAACGGCTGGCCTGTCTCATTTGCAGAATCAATTTCCATCATGGTATCGATACACATTGCCTGATACCGGTTTAGAATCAAGTCAAACATTCCGATGAAATAAAATAAACACCGTGACAATATATACCATTTGAAAAGTATTCAAAATACATGTATACCAAGAGAATACATGTATACCATGTATCTCTGTTTAAATGTATTGATCAGTTTGAAGCACTTGATCCTAATTTAATATCAGATCATTGTGTAGTACAATTTTGTATGACTGCTTACAACAATTAAAGTACTTTTAATGATAAAGTTACAAATGATTCATTAAAAAAAGAATGTGTTAAGGTGCCATATTTATATAATCGGGATAATAATAAAAAGGATGTTTATATACAATCACTTGATAATGAAGGTATTGTTCAATCTTTGAACAATATATGTAACGATATTGATCTCACGAACATTCCGACATATTTAGACAATAGTTTAGAACAATTGTGTTGTATCATTGATTATGTTTGCTCACCTTTATTTAAGAAAACTATTAAAACTCAAATTGGACGTAATTATCTCGAAAATAACAGTAACCAATGGTTTAATGCCGATTGTCGAACAGCAAAATCTAATTTTTATAAACGATTGAACGATTGAACGTGTATAAAAATGATAAAGGTCAAAAGTTCGAAAAAATATCAATATGATACAGACCAGACAAAAATTTAAGAACATAATAGATTTTTAGATGCGAAAAAATATATGTTGAAGGGATCAGTGAACCCATTAAAGTCAAATACATTTTTGACAGATGATTTTGTTACATATTTTTAATTCATTAATAATCCAGCTACGCATTTTTTCAACCGGACGAAGACATCATTTATTTTAATGAGCGATATTTGAATGACGAATTACACGTAATGTTTGATGAGTTAAATATTGAAATTACACGAGAAGAAATAAAAAAAGCATGCAATTCTTTACAGAATGGTAAAGCGGCAGGTCCTGATTATATTTTTAATGAGTTTCTTACACATGGCGTTACAAATGACCACTTTTTGAGGGGTTTGTATGTACTTTTTAATAAAATGTTCGATTTGAGTTATTTTCAAGAGACATGGAGCGAGGGTTTTATTGTTCCTCTGCATAAGAAAGGGGACTTAGACGACACGGGCAATTATAGAGGAATCACACTGTTAAATACTGTAGGAAAATTATTTAGCAAAACAATTAATAATCGATTGAACGTTTAGGGTGGGGGAATATAATGTTTACATAGATGCTCAAGCCGGATTTAGAAAAAGTATGGGAGCAGTAGATAATATTTTAGTTTTTCAAGGTATAATTACACATTATTATTATTTTGTTGTTAGAGATATTATATGGTACAAGTTAATAAAATTAGGTGTTAGAGGTAAAATTTTTAACATAGTAAGATCAATGTATAATATGGTTAAATCAAAAATAAAATTTAATAAGGAAATCAGTAATGAATCTTTTACATGGTTTTTAGGGGTAACGCAAGGTGATTCGTTATCGCCATTTTTATTTTCGATGTATTTAAATGATGTTGAGGAACATTCCATGCTCAATAAATTTGAAGGCGTTGATCTTGGTATGGTAAAACTGTTCTTGTTATTATATGCTGATAATATTGTTATTTTTGCAGAATCGGAAATAGGATTACAAAATGGGTTAGATTTATTAGATCAGTATTGTGCTAATGCAAGTTATGCGTTAATGCCACCAAACAAAGATAATGATTTTCAAAAGGAGGGCAAAATAGAAGAAATTTGAAATTTATTTATCAAGGAAACGTTTAAAAAATTGCTAATAAATTTACATATCTAGGTATAGTTTTTACAAATGGGGTTTCCTTTTCAGCACCATATGACGCGCTTTCAGGACAGGCCCTTAAAGCGATATATAAGTTAAAATCAAACTTAGTAAAATTTCCAAATATATCAGTAAGTCACAGTCTCGAATTATTTGATAAGCTTATTGAGCCAATTGTTAGCTATGGCAGTGAAGTAAGGGGTTTAAATAAGGGCATTCAAATTGAAAGAATACACATACGTTATTGTAAGCAAGTGTTAGGTGTACGGGTGCAAACTCAAAATAATTTCATATACGATGAACTTGGGCGTAAACCCCTAATAAGTAAACGTATTGTTTGTGTTTTCAAATATTGGTTCAAAGTATAACAATCTGATGATGTTAAATATATTAAACTAGAGTATAATATGTTATTACATGATCTTGGTGTATATCCAGAAAAACAGTCTTGGGTTAAATCTGTTAACATGTACTTGATACACTAGGTTTTGGTGAAGTGTGGTTTTTGCAGGGAGTAGGAGATGTGAATATTTTTATATGTATTGCTAAACAAATAATATCTGATATGTTTGTTCAAAGCTGGTCAACTGATCTACAACGATCGACCAGGGGTAGAAGTTTTAGCCTTTACGGAAGCTTTAAATTTCAGTTTTATCTAAATGTAGTAAATTTATAAAAATTTAGAATTGAGTTAACTCGTTTCAGAGTATCTGCACACATACTAGAAGTAGAAGCAGGGAGATGGCACCAGCCAGAAAAGACACAGTTTCAAAATAGAAAATGTAAACATTGTAACGTTATCGAAGACGTGTTTCATTTTTAGCTCACCTGAGCACAAAGTGCTCATGGTGAGCTTTTGTGATGGCCCGTTGTCCGTCGTGCGTGCGTGTGTGCGTGCGTGCGCCGTCAACATTTCATTTAGACAACATCTCCTCCTAAACTGCTTGGCAGATTTTCACCAAACTTCACAGGAATGATCCTTTGGTAGACCTCTTTCAAAGTTGTTCAAATCTTTCCGGTCCGCTGCATATGTAGGTCACCAGAGCTAAAAATAGATTTAAAAAGTGAAAACTTATAAAAATCTTCTCCTATGAAACCGCAAGGCTTAGAGCTTTCATATTTGATATGTGACATCCCCTAGTGGTCCTCTACAAAGATTGTTCAAATAATGCCCCTCGGGTCAAAACAGGCCACGCCCCGGGGGTCACATTGTTTGTATAGATTTAAATAGCCAAATGAGTTTACAAATCTTCTCTGATACCGCAAGGCCCAGAGGTTTCATATTTGGTATGTAACATTATATAGTTGTCCTCTACAAAGATTGTTCAAATGATACCCCTGGATTAAAAACTGGCCAAACCCCGGGTGTCACATATTATATATAGACTTAAATAGTAAAATGACTTTAAAAATCTTCTTTGAAATTGCAATGCCCAGTTTTTAGGTTTCATATTTGGTTGTTAACATTTTATAGTGGTCCTTTACAAAGATTGTTAAAATGATGCCCCTGGGTTCAAAATTGGCCACACCCCGGGGGTCACATGGTTTATATAGACTTAAAAAGCAAAATGACTTTAAAAAATCTTCTCCTCCGAAACCGCAAGGCCCAGAATTTTTATATTTGGTTTGTAACAGTGTATAGTGGTTCCCTACAAAGATTGATGAAATAATGCCCCTGGGGTAAAAACTGGCCTCACCCCGGGGTCACATGGTTTATATTGACTTAAATAGCAAAATGACTTTAAAACTCTCCTCTGAAATCTCAAGGCATAGAGGTTTCATATTTGGTATGTAACATGGTATACCGTAAATACTAATACGCAGTCATAAGTTTTGAAGTTAAAAATTCATTCCAGAAACGTATTTCTAATAATAACCATTCCATAAATCGAGTTAAAATGATCATAAAACACCATCTGAAAACTGGCCAGAGTATGCCCTAATGAGTAGGTATATGCAGTACAGCAGTAAATGCCTTGATGTGTGAAATAACTGCCTTATCCTCTTTTACAGGTCTTGATGTAGACAAAAAGCGGTTCCAGCCAATTTAATTAGCAATATGCTATACGCGAACATAATGGGTTTCGTCTGCAGGTCTATTGATTTTTTGACGGTCTAAAGTGGGGAAGTCAATTAAAATAGAGTGGATAGTTTATTCACACTTTGCATCTTATTTAATAATGAAACAGTTATGCATTTTGTCTTAATTGTCGGTAATTAATAGAAAGGGCAAACTGTGATAATTATGAATGGATTATAGTGTGTGGATTAGCAAATATGCAGGTAAGAAACAATATGCATTTGGCAAATATTTCAATATAATATGCTTAAATTTTTTGTGAACTGCCTCATAAGTCAAATGTACTTTAAAACTACGATTTTAGAGGATTAAAATCTCCACTTATGACTGAGTATTTACGGTAGTGGTCCTCAACAAAGATTGTTAAAATCATGCCCCTGGGGTCAAAACTGTGCACACCCCAGGGGTCACATGGTTTATATACACTTAAATAGCAAAATGACTTTAAAACTATTCTCTGAAACTGCAAGGCCCAGAGGTTTCATATTTGGTATGTAACGTTGTATAGTGGTCCTCTACAAAGATTGTTCAAATGATTGGAAGCATACAAATATGATAAACTTTATTGAACTGTTAGCTTTTAAATTGAGAACAGAACTATGTTATCAATAGTTTCTCTTCATATAACTTTTGTATGTATCAGTTTACATGTTATTTTTCACAGCATTATAACTACAGGTAAAATAATGTGTTGTACTAGCATGTTAGCGTAATATGATTTTCGTTTTGTTATTCATAGTTTATATTATTAAAATTGGTATTGCTTGAAAAGTTATTTATATGCCTGTACGTCATCGACCACTTTTGACCATATTGTGCTGTACTATATGTGCACTAATGGGCTTAAAGCCTAATGTATTTTGAAATAAACTCTAAACTCTACCGTTTAATTTCTTTACTTAAAAATACGTTAGGATTTGCATTATTACGTATTTATTGTAGTAATGCTTTGAACGTGATTTTTATGGATACTGTCATTACTGTTAAAAGTGTTGGGTATTTACGCATAATGTAAGAATCAAATATAGAATCTGATCAGAATAAAACAATAAGTTACCATTATTTTTGTAATTGCATAAAATTGTACTTCATGACGAATTGCTATCTTTATTTGGAATTGATTTCGTGACATGTGGAAATTTGATTTGTTGAACTGAACTGATATTACTTCATTCATACTACTTAATTAAATCTTAACACATGCACATGGATGTGTCATTTTAATTGTCAATAAAGGAGGCTGTTTCACTGTTGTTGTTATTGCAGAACGCAAATCAATATTATTCATACTCTAATGCACCGAATAACGGAACCTTGTTTTTGTTGATATATTTTTTAATTTTATAATGCAGACAGGTTATTTAATGTACTTATTGTTGGTAATGCATGCAGGAAATGTGCAGATCATTAATAAATCTGCATACTATGTTTGACTAAATTGTGTTGTTTGCATTGTTCAACAACAGGTCATTCATAAAGTGCACACTTTACTTTTTAATCAGATGGATATGTTATTATTACTTCATTAAATACGCACTTTGTAGCAAATACCAGAAAACTAGTTCAATTGTAAGAGCTGAACAACGGACGCAAATTTCTCATTTTTATTTTTAACACGAGCGTTTAACTAAATATAGATGTACCAGTATTGCAGTGTTTGTTTTCCTAACTGAGAAATTTAACCTTATGCAAATAATACCCATTGATAACAATTAACTACATTACAAATACATTCAGAAATACCGGTAGTAACAACAATTGAAACAATAAACGCCCGTTATTGCACGAAGGTCCCATGTCGATATGACATACTTTTTATAATAACTGAATGGTTTTCTTATTACGTCTCACTAGTTTTGTTTAGTATTATATCCACCACTTCAGCCTAAGGCTAGATTCTCTGAGAGGGTGTAAAATGTGAAATTGAGTTGGTAATGTGGCGTAAACGGTAAGTAAAGCCAGACATCTATAAACTATTTTATTGCCTAGTCGCACTGAGTAACAATAATACCAATTATTGTCGTTCGAATAACAAAGCGGTAATACAAGTGCAGTGACAGGGCTTATATTTAACGGTATTTGTGTTTTAATTTGGCTTGATAACATTAACTGTTTCTTAATTTACGTAAGGAATTGCGACAACAACAAAAATACAGTTTTTTTTCATGCTCAGGAAAGTACATGTCATAATACATGTTACATACACGATCCTGAGAAGGACATCGGCTAATATATATACGTCCAACAACGACGTGGTGGGCAAACATATGAGCTGTCGGCACGCATCCCGAGATATACAAGGTTTAAGTTTGATTGCAACTAGCTCTGAAAAGTAGGGGATTCATTGTCCTTTTCAAATAGATGCAATTTGTCTGCGGTAACATATGCATCACATGACAAAATGTTATTATGGAGAAGCTAATATCAGAACTAAATACAACCGTAGGTTCTTGGGTTTCGGACGACATATGGATATAGACTTTTCCAAAAGAAGGAATTCATATCATCAGTATTTCTTGTTTGTTTCGTTTCCTATTTTTCGTAGATGTAACAACATAGGATTATGTTGTTTTTTTATACCAGCAAATGTTAAAATAATGTATAACGGCATTCCTGGTTGTGAGTAAAATTACAAAAGGCCTTAAAAAATTATAGTAAATGTTTCGAAAACAAGGACTACAGATAAGCAGTGTTTTTTTGTTTCTATATGTTCTATTTCTCTTTACATGTTGAAATTAAGGATTGTTTACTTAACAAATAATGATAAAAAGTGAAAAAATGAAAATATTCATTAATGATTGTAACTAAAACTATCGAACAGAAATGGGTTGCATTCTAATTTTTATAGTATTACTTTTCAAGAAATACTGGAGAAAGCCTATAGGGAGAAAAATCATATTCTGGGAAATTTTTAAGATCTTACTTCGTTGGAACATATAAATATGTACAAGTATGTATTTTGAATGTATAAATGTGTTGCAATGAACTAGATGCAATCAAGCATTCATTTGATCAGGATATCGGTTCATTAGACATTGGACATTGACACATGCAGAGACACATCATAGAAGATAGTGCCACCACGTCACACGTGTGGTGTTACATCCAATACTAACGCCGCCGAGTACAATGCACCGAATGACAGCGCTTATGTGCGGCTCTATTGGTGATTCATTTTAAAAGTCGAAGCTGTAATGCACGTCAACAAATAGCAATTTAATAGCAGCATGGCATTCATGACCATATCTGCATTAAATATTTCAAGCAATATGACGAGGTATTTTCATCAATTATTAAGCGTCGAGAGCAGAATTTGTTAAAGGCTTGTTTACAGTTGCAGAGAAATGTTGATATTTGTCAAATGAATTAATACAAGATGTCAAATAATCGCGATATGCCTGATTGAAAATATTACATTATAGCACATTTTTATGATAGGCATTTAATAGGATTGCTTTTGTTAGAAGTGAGACATAAAACACGAACAACTATCAATACTTGTACTGGGGCAAATACGACGTGTTATGCGACATATGGCTGGCCATTTCCAAAACGGGCTTTTTAATATTTATTGTGCAGCGATGAAAGATGTTTCAATAATTTGGTTACAACGTTTGCTGTTTTGTATCTTTTGAATTATATTATTATTATATATATTCAGTTTTCTATAGTTGTATGTATGAAGATTTGTCTCTTACCGAATATATATCCGTGAACGATTTCCATGTAACTTGGGAAACCGGAGATTACGAAGCCATTAATGTCTTACTAATTAAAAGCTTCTGCAACTTAGAACATATACAGCAAATACAAATTATAAGTAACTCGGGATGAAGATTGTGGATCGTTTAACTACTTTCCAATTGATGTATACGTAGCTTTATAAAATTATATTGTTAAAAACATGTGTATTTAGAAATAATATTGGATTTTGATTGTGCACTTGTTTGACACGGCTTAGTATTTGCACAATATAAATGAAAACTTCTTAGTGGTAGCAGTCGTTCATATAATGGCAGTTTTATTACTATCAATAGTTGTGATTCAATCAAGAATGCTCTTTAAAGTGACTATGCAAGTGTGATTGTTATTATGTTATAGAAATGAGTAATACAAAGACCTTCTTATACATTTAATAAAATATTAATAATATATTATATCATGCATTTTTTTTGGAACTTACGACGTCAGAGTCAGAAAACCAAATGGCAATTGGCTGCGATTTAACCATTTGCGCTGTTCTTACTTATGAGTTTAATGTGCAAACTACAGTTATAGAAAAAAATATTATGGCGTCTTGTGTAAACAAGAAAAGGACTAAACGAACAATATCTAAATTATAAACTGATTTTTTTTCAGAATGCATAAACAGTTTATCCACTACATGTACACTATTTCTCCATCATTTTATGCCATTATAAATATCTAAATTTCATTTTTATGAACTGAAATTTCCCCTTGTGGACCTTATCGTAGGCATAGTCACTTTTATTGATATAGTGCATTCTTTTTATACAGTTTAGCTTTGAACAATTGATTCAATAAATCTCCGTGTTGGTGATCTTTCAACGTGTATTGATTGTAGCTACCGACAAGACACCATACGGAATCTCCTAGATGCGGCTTGTTTAGAAATACTTGTAAGCAACCAGATGTAGTTTCTTAAGAACAAGTAATTAACTCATTACTTGGTGCCTCTATGTGTTTGCGCAAATTTAATTAGCAGGCAATCTGTTCAGAAGGTAATGAAGCTTTCTGTGAACATTTCACATGGAGCATAACATTTCATGCTGATCGCATTGCGTCTATGAATCTAACATATTGCCGGACTATGCATGTAAACATAAAAAAAGAAACACATCTAACATGTAACAACTTCAAAGACTGTACGAACATCAATACATTAACATATTTTGGTTAAGACATAACATTACTGTTATGTCGTCACCAACAGGACCAATAAAATAAATTATATTTTATTTGAATAAATCAAACAACCGCTTGCATCGATAACTCGAATACCTATGGTAACTCCAGCAAATCTTAAAGTCCTGGCGAAATCGTTAATACCTCAATAAGAAATAACCATCCTATCATAAATAACATAACAAACGAA